>OV884009.1:68361434-68961434 GCA_930367205.1 Acanthosoma haemorrhoidale
TTATCAGCTATCACTGATTGCTTCCTTTTAGAAAGAAACATAATCAAAAATTTCGTAATAGCTATTGACCCTATCCCTTCTTGGGTTTACCAATTCCCGTTCTGACATTACAATCTACCTGGCTGTTATACCTACTGTGTATTTATGGACAATACGAAACAATAAAAAATTACACATGTTATGTTAAATGAGATTATACCACCATCCCATTAATAAAAAAATAATTCTATCCATTTTTTTTTTCTTCATTCATTTATTTAGCTGATCTTCCGTTGTAAGTGATACACTGATTATTTAGATATTTCATTATTATCTATATTATTAATATTAGTTCGGAAGATTTATTATTAATAATATAGATAATAATGAAATATCTAAATAATTAATGTATAACTTACAACGGAAGATCAGCTAAATAAATGGATGACGCAAAAAAAACAACACGTATAGTATATATCATTATACTTGTTTATACATTATATAATTTTTATAAAATAACAAAACCTGTATATAATGTAGTGATGCTACAGGAAATACAAAAATAATTACTGAGGATCTATGATTATATATAATTATCTGTAAATTTAAAGGGGCTATGAAAGAAAAAAAATATATTATTAATAAATACCAAACTCTCTGAAAATATTGTGTAGAATCCTTTAATCTGGAGCACTCGCAAACATAAGTGAGCCCTTCTAACATACGTACATAATTACACGACCTAAAACATTTTGTTCTTAACCTTTACAGTTTACATAAATTCTATTAGAGAAAAAATCGATGGTGCCACCTGATTGCTATTTTACACATTTGGAAAACAACTGCGAGTGAAATATAAAACAGTAGTTTATAAAATCCTTGTTAGACCTCTGGTAACCTAGGATCCTATCCTGGAATATGACCTCCTTAAACTTCAGTGAATACAGAATAAATTCTTAAGAATAATAACCAATTCACCATCTCCTGACAACATGATACCACTGACATTGACTTAATTTAAAACATACTAAAAGATAGTACTCAAAGATATTTGCAAGAGTAGCAACAATAATTTAATAAAGCGTGTTGTAGATAATGTTTCAACTAGGAAGAAGACAAATAAAATTCAATTTTATTTATTTCTCATTTCCTCTTCATCTGATCACACGTTCTTTTAGGGTGCTACTAGTTTTGCTCCGTTGTTTTTTCTCCTGTCTTCTTTTCATTTTTCTTTCGTCTATTTATTCATCATTAGACAACTACGTCAGAAATTCTGAAGAAAACGTATTCTAGTTATTCTCTAGCATTAAATATGAAATCTTGCTGAGATTACCGAAGGGTGAAATCCTTAAAACTTTTCTCCCGAGGATAACTATTGGGTACTTAACATTTATGAAAACAAGACGGGAGAGAATAAAAAGAAAGACTCGTGAAAAGTAAGAAATGGGGGAAGGGAAATTGTAAAGTTGAAAAAAAAAGAAAAAAGAAAAAAAAGAAAGTGTAAAGTTTCTCAAGGACTGGTCGACAACAAAAGAGCAGAGTTATCATATTCCGCTAGAATAAAATTGGGGTGGGGTTAATCAAATTGGGAAAGAGGCTTTAGAAGAACTTAACCCGGAAACTGTTAATTTGGTGAGGGGTGAACTAAATTAAAGAGAAAGGGGTGTTATATAAGACCAACCGAATACATCTTCAATGGTCAATATGTATGCTAATTTGTTACAAAATCAAAACAAATCAAGGAACATTATTTTACAAGTTTATAGAATTGATGGTTTATGTAGAATGGAGATTACGCTGTTGCTCGTTAGATTATTCTCACTTCCCGCAGAAGATTTTACGCTGCTAAAAAAAACACTCGAGGCTCATCCCCAATCTATTATAAAAGAATAATGGTTTTGCATTAAAAATATATCATAAAACGACTATACTAAAATGACTTCCATACTATATGTGAAAGAAATAACGCGAATACTATCACTACACCTACCAAGACAAAATAGAACTTTACTGTGTACCCAACTTGATTTTAAAGAGTTTTCAAACATTTAGAAAAATTCAAGCTGAAAATGTGGGACACACCACCACTCTCCAATAGTCGTATTACAGAATAAGCGGAATAATAAACGATACCATTCTGGAGTTATTGCCTCGTATTTGACCTGCGATGCTTAATTGAAGTGCTTAATTCCAAAAGTGCTTATTTTTAAAAATCATCATTTCTGTTTTACTTAGAAAAATTTGTCCTTCACTTAAAGAAAGAAATCAGGTATCAGTTAGGTGAGCATGAGCTCCAAGTAATGGCCTATGGTTTGGCTCCAATCCCCAAGCCACAAGTGACGTTTTGAAGGGGATTGGAATCTATCAGAAGCTCTGATAGAGCTGTAAGTTTTTGTTGGCTCACTCAGCGCATCCGTCTTCAACTATGCATGTGCTTATAAAATTGATCACTATTTACTAATGTTCAGGCCATAGTCAAACAACACGTGGTATACGTGTAATGGTATACGTTATGGTTTATACGTTATGCCTCAGTGTAAGTTGTATTGTGTTATTAGAGAGTGGCCTCCAGATATCATACGTTTTTAATACTTCTTTAATACTCACCTCCTCGCTTCTTAAAACAAACTTTCTAACCGAATAACAAAGGAAGGAGATTATATGTAGACATTCAGGTAAGTGAATTAATTTTACAACGTCTAACTGTTTCATTATTGCGTCGTTTATTCAACTCCTCAACCAGTACATAATACTATCATTTTACTATTAGTAACAGAGCCACTTTTTTTTTTTCCTTCATATCCCCTTGTTATTATAAACTATGAAAATCTGTGTAGATTCTACATAAATGAATCTATTTTCGGTAGGTCTTATAGCTTGGCTACATTTTATACAATTTTTAATAATTTTATATAGCGATTTGTGATTGTATAATGCATTGTAAGTATAATGCACATTCATTGTCTAAACAAGCTGGGGCTCACCTTATAAATCATAGACTTAACACTAACTTACATCTGACACCAAACTTTTAATCCAATTTCCGCCGACAGTCTGTCAATGCGCGAAAGGTGGTGGGGTCATAGTGTTAAATACTGCGTTTGTTAGGGGCTGCAACGAGCCAACGTATCTTCGGTGGAACAAAACCACTTATATTATCAGATTATGTTATACAGCGTTTTCGATACTTATGTTAAAATATTTTTGAAGTGTCCTATTTCAATGAAAGGGAGATAAGAGGTTCTAGCTAACGGCTACCTACTGCACGTTGCTGAAGTGGTGTATATTTAGAAATAGCACCGTAATCAACGCTCTCTTCTATATTACAAACTCACCCCTTCAAAGTGATCTTCTCCATGTGTCCGAATCCTCTTGTTAAGTCTTTAACCAGTAATACATATTCTTCCAATCCTCCTTGTGACTTAAAGCGGTGGTGGTTTCACGATCTGTTTAAAATGGAAAGTTACGTCATGGGGTTCTAGTATTGGCTACCATCACCATTCATATCCTGAGATTTGTACTCTCTTAGGTTTTTACAACACAGAGAAAAGTCCGGAGGAAGCCCCGCAGTTTCCGGTCCTCCCACCAGCTTGCTAGGGGTATCACCTTGGGAGTGGTAGGGAGGTCTTCTGGGTGCAATGTGTATGTATTTACTGCCTGAATGTGAATTGTAAATGAGTATTAATGAATTATTTCTTCTCAAAGAATAACGCTGTACAAACAAATTGTAATTTTTCAAACAAAGATTTTTATATAAAAATATACAAGTATAGCTGGAACTACCTAATCCGAATATTTCTTGAATTTAAAGAAATTAATTTGATGGATTACAAAAACTGTAGAGAGATAAATGGGATTAAATTAGCCACCACTCCCGGTTAATTTAGATCTTGGCGTTAAAAAGTAAATTATACACTGACTGCAGATACCGAATAAAAGTTTAGGTTGATGAAGGACACTTTTTTCCCCTTTCTACATGAATATTAATTTCAAACATTAAAAAAAAAAGTTCTTAGGATTGCCACTAGAAGAAAAGTTTAATTTATGTAACTGAAGAAAGTGACTAGAAAGGCCTTTCCACAATCCTAATTAATTTATTATCCGGCCGCGTTTTGTTTAAAGGGGATTAAGGGGTTGGGGGAAGGGAGAAACGGGAAAGAACAATGTGACGAGTCCTTCTACTTTCTTTTAAGCAGTTAATGCCCCAGCCTGACCTTCCCCGTCGGCCGTGAGGAGGGAATTGGGACGACAAATATTTACCGAGTCAATAGGGGCAGAAACTCGGTGGTCGGCCTACGGTGTTGCCAAAAGATCAGTGTCACCCCCCCCCCCTCCCACCGATCCACAACGCTTAAGATATTAATTTATCGTGTAATTAATTAATCCCCTTGGTCTTAGTCTCAGGTGAATGGGAGGAAAACATAAATAGGGAATTAAATTAATGGTTAAAAGTCAAAGAGGTCCCTTTTTAATGAGAATTCCAGAGTCTCTTCTCTTCTCTTCTAGGAAGGGCCCGGAGCGAAGGGGGAGCGGGGCCAGAGTTAATTCAATGGGCAATAACTAATTACTGGAGTCTGCAATTAAACGGGACTTATTACAAATAGGGGTTTTGTATGAGCCTGCTCCATGGAACCCTGGTCCTTTTTGTTTTAGCTATTAGTTCCATAGGGAACATTTGCCTATTGCTTCATGATCTCGTCCTCAGATGAGGGAAAGTAGAACACGTGGATTGAATTTATCACTAATATAAAATATTTTTCTTTTTTAAATTTGTAGCATGTTGCAACAAAGCATCACCTATCAATAATAAATTGTTTTACACTTTAGAATAAGCACTCCAGCGTAGGAATTTATTGGTTACTACATGTTCCATATTTAAAATATATTAATAATGTTTCAATTTACTATAAAGTTATACGTATTTAATAAAGAAGCAAAATGTAGTATATACAAGTATCAATAGTAACATAAACATTTATTGCAAATAAAACAGACAAAGAAATAAAAAATAACGTAACAATAATTTCAATAATAAATCATTATTTGAAGAATGTTACTATATGCTCTTGAAGGGCAATAGATAATTGTAAAACATCACAATTATATCATATATAAAAATTTACATTTACAATACACATTCATCCAGCATACGCATGTATGCCCCAATTCACCCGCACTATTGTCACCTTTCACTTTGAAGTAGGGAAGGATTGGGAGAGACCCCACGCAACTCCCACACCCATATCAACTACTACGCATTAGCCTGAAGGAAAGCTCCAAGACGCCGACGCTCAGGACATGAGATTAGAAAAATAACAGATCTCCCAGTTACTGAATATTTACAAGGAGATTAAATATTTAGTAGATCAAAAATAAAATAAACAAACTAAAACAAAAATAGAATAAAGCCAATTATTATGAATGAACAAAAATAAATAAATTAATAATAGCGGTGATGTTACTGCATGACTATAAGATCAAGCAGTGCAAAAACATCATTCCCTTCCCTCTTCGCCACAGCTTAGCTTAGAACAACCGTTCAGTACTTGTCTCATATAATAAAGTACAAATATTTATAAAAAAAAATTATATTTTGTAAAAATATATGAATATTTTTATATGTGGGCTTTTATCAGGCAGGAATTGTTTCTGTTATGAAATCTAAGGGTTAATATTAATTACTAGGACATGCTATTCCCTTTATTAGGAGTCAGATACATCACTTTGAACTAAGTATTGAAAACTATTAACTATCACAAGATCTAATCCATTCTCAAACAACTTCCTCCTAAAGCCATAATCTTCCTAACCTACATCTATAATTTTTTTATCCGAACGATGCACTTTCCTCTCCTCTGGAAACATTCCATTATTGTCCTATTCGCCAAACCCGGTGCCACCCAATGACGCCTCATCTTACCGTCCTATTAGCCTACTCCCTATACTATCAAAAATATTTGAAAAACTCCTATTAAAACGACTACTTCCAATTTTTGAAACCAAAACCTTTTTCCTATACACCAGTTTGGTTTCCGTCAACGACATTCCACAATTCAACAAGACCTTCAAGCTTTTGACAGGGTTTGACACGCAGGTTTGCTTTACAAGCTCAAAAGATATTTACCACAGACCCTTTTCCTAATCATAAAGTCCTACCTTTCAAACCGTTTCTTCCAAGTCCGCTGTGGTTTAGAATATTCTAACTACTATCTCATGAAAGCAGGAGTTCCACAGGGCAGTGTCCTGGGTCCCATAACCTAAACACCGCTGATGTCCCCTCTACCCCCAATACCTTCAGCGTTTGCTTTAGCCCGATACCCAATACCCAACATTTGCAGATGACACTGCACTCTTGCTTTCCCACTCAGGCACCAATATAGGATCCCATAACCTTCAAAAACACCTTGATGAGATCCAGTATTGGTACAACCAATGGCGGATCAAAGTTAATGAAGCAAAATGTTCCCACATTACCTTCACCCTCCGTCGCAAGTCTTACCCAATAGTTAATTTTAATACCATTCCTCTCGGTACGGTACTTAGGTTTACATCTCAACAAACGACTGACCTGGAACCCACATACGAGGCTAAAAAGTCAAGAACTAAATAGACGCTTTGGACAACTGTACTGACTTCAAAGGACATCCCATCTCTCAATAGAAAATAAATTACTGATCTACAAAGTTATACCTGAGCCAATCTGGGCATACGGAATAGACCTATGGGAGGCAGCAAAAAATCGATCATCAACCGTATCCAATTATTTCAATTAAGAGTCCTGAGAACAATAGTAAATTCCCCTTATTACGTCAGCAACAAAACCCTTCATAACGATCTTAAAAAACCCCACATTCTTGAACTCATCCCTTCCAAGTTCATGAAAATCCATAGTAACCTATCCAACCACCCTAATCCTGTAGCACAGTCATTGCACTGCGCCACTCATCTCTATAATCCTCCTCTGAGACTGAAACGGCAGTGGCCTCGTGACCTGCTATAAATGCGTGGCAGTGGGAGTCCTGGCAATGGCCAGGTTCTCCAATCATGTCCTGAGAGTATGTGGCTCTCGCGCTCTTCGTCAGCTTCCACTGGCTCGTATCCATTGACGCGGCTGACGCAGGAGCGAGAGGGACATCCCAAGACTCCGCTTCCTCTTTCGCATGCAAGGGAGGTGACAACCATGTGGATTCGGGAGGCCTCTGGGATGTTTGTAAATATTGTATGAATGAGCGAGTGAATGATGGATTGTAAATATGGTATGAATGAGAACATTTATCTCAATTACTTATTGCCTAATAAGGCAGATTGTAATTTTATCATAATACAGTTGTTTATCTTAGTAATAATGTTTATTCAAATTGATTATGTCTCCGCTGCTTTTTCTCTTTAAACAATAATTGTAAGAAACGTCAACAATAAAACAATAAGTACTTTTCATATGAGAAAGTTTATCACTGTCGGCCGTGGAAACCTTGAAACGATATAACAGTCTATTTCGAAACTCTTAATTTTAAAATTGGCTTTGTTTCCAACTCGTGACATGGGTGAATGAAAAGGATTTAGCAGACTTGGAACGCTCTTGATTAGACCGTACATACGTATTTCGAAATATTTTTTTCATACGCTACCTGTGTCATGAACTGACCCGTCACGTAGTGCATCAAGTATATGGGGAGAAAGGACATAGCCCAAATCTCACCTTCCACAATAAGTGTTTTCTTATTTAACAACATAAAAAATGTGTTGCATTTGCTTCTAAAACTAATGAAATCAAAAATTCATATAACATACAAATATCCAAATAAATCAGGTAAATTTTTATATGAAACCAAAAAAAGGTGAAACATTACTAATGTGAGCCAAATTCTATTTATTAATTATCATCCTAATTTTTAGAAATCAATAAAATTATTTTTTTAAATCAAATTAATCTTTTTACAAGTAAATAGACTAAGTACATTTTGCAATATTTCAAATTGAGAATGAAGATGCAATGTGTCTATAGACGTGAAAATAGGTACATATAAAATTTGAAAATTTAACTCGACGAGACTGGTTCTTCCGGTGTATAGTTGTCGACTAATTGTTCTACGCGCCGTTTGTTTGTATTTGTGGAACATTCTTCGAAATATTTTTCACTAGTTTTCTTGGAGGGTAAAGATGATTTGGCTTGAATATTTTATATTTTCAGCACATCAAGCCAATTTTTATATGTTTATGTTAATGATGATAAATGTTATGTTTGGATAACATCCTATGACAGTTCTCCCATATTTGTCTTACGTCGACCAAAGCTCACAATTTTCAACCCCCCCCCCTTACGGTGGCCCACGGCTTCACCGCTCGCACAAGGGTATTATGGAGTTTATCAATTTGTTTAAATTTTTGTATTGTTTATTAACAATTATAAATCGGAACAAATATATTTTATCGAAATTGATCGATTGTTGAAAGAAGATGTTACGTGACAAAAATGTTTGTGCATAATAGAGAAATACTGTACATTTTAACGTAATTGAAAATCATGAATCACGTTAAAAATAGTTTTTGAATAATTTTTACTATACATTTGAAACATACAATCCTAGTTTAATTTATTGTAATTTATAATTCGTGTATGAGACGTTAGAAATTTCCAGTAAGTTTAAGTGTATATAGACATTAAAACGCTTTTGTCATACCTACTCCAGAAATTGAAGTATATAATGCTCATGTGATGAAATATAAAATAGACTCTTACCACTGTACCGTAACAATCAACCTCCACCGAGGATTCCCACACTCCTTACTTCTCTCACACCACCTTCAAGCAGGTCCTCCTAGTACAAGGATCCGATCACCCTAAATATTTTATATTTCTCCCTCATCCTAAAATTCTAACTAGAGAGCTTAGGAAAAAAAAAAAATATATATATATATCTGTACCTCGGAGGGATACAACACTATGTCCATTTTTTTCCATATTGACTTTATTACAGAGTTAAAATCAGCTTTTCTCATATATCTATTTCTTTATAGAGCACTATGTCCAAAACCAGTTAGAACCGGATATAGCATGTTTAAAAACAACACCAATAGCTGTGCCAATAACACTTTTTGTTGAAAAAAAGTTTAAAACTCCTCTCCTGTAAAGTTATGAAAATGGACATAGTGTTGTATCCCTCCGAGGTACAGATATATAAATATAAAATAAGACTCTGTGGGGAGAATAATACCAATGTAAATTATTAAGTCTTATTCCACGATTTACATAAAACAAAAAATAAATTATAGCACGACCCAAGGTTGCAACTGAGAATGTTCCTTCGGCCCCGAACCATCCTCATCTTTCTTCAGCCCAACCGAGAGTCGAACCAGGGTATCCATGCTTAGAAACATAAAAACTTTAAGAATACACAATATAATGATTCGCCCGATACATTTAAACGTCATAAAAAATACTTTGAATAGGTCGCACTGTTTTACCTTGGAGAGACCTAATTCTGGAAAAAAAAACATCTTTGGATGACACAACTAAGTATTAGCGAGTGCTGTTTTTATGTTGAAGAGCATTGATAAATGTGAAATACTTTCAAAACTTATTTTATTACATTTAAACAGGCGTCCTTTCTCAAAATTAATTCAAAAATAAATATACTTTTTAACTACTTTTATGTAAATTTTTACGACCTTGAGCGCTAAGTAAAAGCTATATTTACACCAGTAGCAGCCTAAAGGACACTGCAGTATATTTAAAACATTGGCTAGCTCCTAGCTCTTTTAATTCTGCAGGTGAGTTATATAAACAAAAAGAGAAACAAACTATGTCTCTATTCAACAGAAAGGTTGGCGAGTCGGCTTGTGCCATGGCTTTGTGGCTCCGGGCCAAATATACTACTGTCGTTTATAAATATGTTTTTATTGTTAATAATATTTTTATTTTAATTTAAGCATGTTCAGCTAATGATTACTAGTCACAACCGGCTGTGAGGCTTAGGACAGGACACGGCAAGAGGTAATAAAAAAAACACAATAGAAAACTCGTAAATTAAAACATACCAGTTTTAAATTAATAAATAACTCAACTTGGGACCCACAGTTCTTTATTTCTAAAAATACTAGTGATTTGTAAGGCATGAGCCATTATCATTAGGGGATAGGGCATACACATGTCTTACAAGCCTCATTCACTGGCTGTATCCGGTGAAGCGGCTGACGGAGGAGCGTGGGGGACTTCCCAAGACTCCACTTCCTCTTTCGCATGCGAGGGAGAAAAACTTTTTTTCTTATCTTGTGAAAAGAATGAAAATTGTAAATATGGTTTGTATGAGAACATTTATCACAATTACACATTTCCTAATAAGGCATATTGTAATTTTATCACAATAAAGAAGTTTCAATAAGATATATCAGAAATTTTGAATCTTTTACAACTCAACATATCCTGAGTAGCATTGATAAAATACGAGGAATATGAAAAACGTGTAAAACTAAAATTAAACGTCTAAAAATTCAGCCCCGTTTAACAAGCCATAAAGGTATAAAAAAACATTGTTCATAAGCTGTTTTATTATCTAATTACATTTAGCGATTCAAGATGAATATTAAATTAAAACGTGGATAATGTTTTATTACATTTATAGTCGAGTAAATAATGTTGAGGCAAAATATCCTTGGTTCAACTAGTTAAATATATCTCACCATACCACTAGTCATTGATTCAGGTCGATTGTTATTCATTGCTAAAGAGAGAATCCATTGATTAATAAATGATTACAAACTAAATGTTTAAATATTCTCAACGTAATTAGTAAATAAATCATTTTGCATTTTAAACATAATCTGCACTACTACTATTTTATCGCAATATAAAAGTTTTCAAATAAAAAAATATTTTAAGTAGCAAGCTTTAGCCTAGATACACATTTTTTTGACGAATCTTCTACAATCAACGCCTATTCGGGCTTCGTCAGGACTATTACTAGCTTTAATTATTTTTTTAAAATTAAAATGTGTGCATAATTTATCTGTCGTGTTCTTAAAATATAAAATTACAAACGTAAATGTCTCTTTATGAGTATTAATGCTCTGGAATTATTTTTTATTCGGACAGCGGGTGGATCTGTTGTGAACGAAATGTATTCTCTCGTCTGAAGTGTACGAAATACCTGCCTATGGATTATGCTATTTTTAAATCATATCTCGCCTTATGAAATTTTCATTTGACCTGGTAAACGATCCGCTGTTGTGGAAAACGAACGGTTTAAATATGCTGTGTCCTCATTAAAATTTTAATCTAACTCTACTTCGTCCAACTTTTTTTTCCGTTACGTATCAGATATCCCTTCGTAAGTCAAGTAAAAAGATAAAAAGTGTTCCAGGTACACTTTTGAAAACGATAATATCACAATACAATTGCGGATTCAACAATCAGTAGCCTCGTGATTTTTGTAGTTATTAAAGTTTTTTTAGTTTAGTACCTTTTTATATAGTGATAAAATTACATGTGCCTTATTGGGGAATAAGTAATTGTAATAAATGTTCTCATTAACTCGCTCATTCAAACATCATTTACAAACAGCCCAGAGACCTCCCAAATCCACATGGTTGTCACCTCCCATCGCATGTGAAAGAAGAAGCGGAGTTTTGGGAAGTCCCCTGCGTTCTTCCGTGCCGCGTCACAGAATACGAGCCAGTTGAGGCTGACGAGAGCCTTAGACGCTGAGGATATGATTGGATAATCTTGCCATTGGCAGGACTCCCACTGTAACGTATTTATAGCAGGTCACGAGGCCACTGCCGCTTTAGTCTCCGAGGAGGATTATAGGGATGAGTGGTGCAGTGTAATGACTGTGCTTGGGGATTGGGTGTTTGTATAGGTTACTATGGAATTTCATGAACTTGGAAGGGATGAGTTCAAAATGGGTTATTTGAGAGTTTTTCTATTTTACTAGTACCAACCAAAAATCTGTTTCCAAGTTTTATATAAACTAAATTGGATCCAAGAATATTTTAACGAGCCAACACCCGTATTTAAAATTTAGGCTACGTAAAAAAAAACAAATGTGTTATTTTTATATTTACATCAGTCAAAGCTTATACGGCAATAAAAACTATATAGATTATATTTGTAAACGAAATAAATGAGTTATTATAGGGAGTTCAAATTCACTCCCTTTTATTGTAATTTAACCAACCTGAATATACCTATTATACTTTTTATAAGTTTGCCATGGTAGATAAGGGTGAAGTGCACTTAAGTGGAAAGGCACTCCATAAAGGGCAATTCAAAGTAGTGGTCAAGTCAGGGCAGATCAAGTCAGAGGAATGTTAAAAATCACTATACAAGTAATGACAGCGTTCTCGCTGCATGGTTCGTTCGGTCAATGCAGGTCGACCCCAAATAGGCTCACGGCTAGCGTGAACGTTCGCCAGTCAAGTAAAATCTAAAATTACGACAAACTTCGGGATTTCAGTGAACTGTATGGTTTTACTCATAAAAAATAATGCAATTCATCTCAGAAAGTTAGACTATGGATATAGATCGCAAACAAAAACAAGGCTAGTAAATACTGCGCCCAGAAATGTCGTATTTTTGATCTATAATTCACTTCCAGTGCGATTTCAATTGGCGTAGAAATGGCATTGTTTAATCACCTGTGAGCAACTCAAATGAAATGCGTCGTCATTAACTTGACTTGACCTCAAACACAAGTGTGAATACTAACCGGTGCAGCCTGGATCGTGAGATGATCCAGCCTGACAGTACTTTGATCTCTTGTGTGAATCAATCTTAAGCACAAACAGCTCTAAAAGTGTGTGGCAGATTCAAAAAGAAGCTATAGGAAATACCAAGACTGATCTTTTGGGTGAACAATAAATAACAGTCCCATGCATAAACTCAGGACGACAGTGAGTGAAATGGAAAACTATATCCTTCAATTTTCAAAGAGAGACAGGTAATATGACGGATTTTTCTGATGCTTGCTAATCAGGCACGAAAGCCAGTCGTGGACAACAACAAAAATCAGCTGGTACCCTGTGGTCTTATAGAGCGGAAGGGGTCGTTTGCCTGCTCATAAAACCCTATGGGAACGAGCAACATGGCAACGATCGGACTGGAGGGTGGGAAAATACACATCCTGGCAAGGGGCCAACCGTAAGCGTCATTTGCAAACCAATGACGAAACGTTAGGAACTTATATTGTTAACATGCACATTGATGAAAACACTTAATAACAAGAACTCAACGAACCTTATTACTCAAAAATTATATTATATAGTTACAAACATATAACAACATATGTTATGTAGCTATTATTATAGTTACTAATATCAACCCGGGAGAACACGGACCGTGAGATTTTCTCTCAAATTTGGAGAAAATCACTGGTAATTTCGAGGCAGGGTTGCTGGGAAAATCGGTCTTCCGTTTATTCGTGATTACATGATTATCGTCCTCAGTTCTCGGACAAGAGAATTTTTGTGGAAAAAGTCCATACCGTGAGAGATAGTGAGTGTGGTGTTTTATATGATGTTTTATTCGCTTTAATTGTTTGTAATATTACGGTATTTTGTTAAATATTTTCATAAAAGTCATGTACGTTCTTCAATAACAAATTTCCCATCTAGAGTGAGAATGAACGCCAAAATAACAGATGGACTTGGAGATGAGTCGATTTCCGAAAAGAGAGTGTGTGAGAGAATGTTTCTGTGCATTCTGTCCACAAGGGGAAAAAAAAAAAAAAAAAAAAAAAAAAAAAAAAAAAAAAAAAAAAAAGTTTGCGGAAAAAGCAGTACACCTATTTGCCCCTCGGACACTAATTATACGTGCCCCGAAATGTTTTGACGATTGCCTTTTATTCTATTACAATTTTAATGTGCAATGTTTATTTATTATACGATGATACCTTGCTGAAATGAATCTAATATACGTGTCATTGTTTATTTGTGGTTGATTGATTAAAATAATTTTTTTTAGTTCATAAAGTCCTTTTATTTATACCTTTATTTTTTGAAAATAGTATAATAATTTTTTTTGTCATTTAAAAGTACATTATCTGATGAAAAAAATGTAAAACTATGATATGTGAGAAAAAGCCTCACCCGCGAGATCTGATATCTCATTTTTCCTAGGGAGTTCTGCCTGGTTAATAACGTATTTGAAATGTACAAATAAATTGTCATCACATTTCATTAGTGGACGAAGTTTCAACATACGATGCATGTCCCGAACGAAAAATAACTCAAGGCTGTTAAAGTCATTTTAAATACAAAGTAACTTCTATTTATAAATACAAGTTTTAATTTTGACTTCATTGTTAACTTTGCCTTTTTATTTTTTTTTACGGTAGTCATTAAATAAAATTAAATCAAACACTTGACCTGTTGAATGCCAAACACAGTTTTTTTTTCTTCGAACATGCTTCTCCAATATATCAGCTCCCACACGTGTCCATACATGTCAATATCGCGCTTCAACCAATAAGTTTCATCGCCTGATTCAATGAAGTGGTAGCCACTGTATAGCAGAGAGTCTGGCAGGAACAAAGAGAGCTTTCTCGTACAAAACATTGGAGATGATATGTCGTCTGTATGTCTTTCGGTACATGATTTCTACGAAAAGTTCTCTTAAAATTATCCAACGATCTAATAGTTTACTATTTATTTATCAAACCCCGGGCAACTATATATATATATATACACATATAGTTTTGGTATGACGAAAATTTATTGAAAAATAAGTGGACCCCCATCTATTAAACTGATCTGTTTCTGTTAATGGATGATGTATTATTTTCTTTATGATTGAGGGAACAACGCTCTCAACATGGAACTAATATCAATGACTTTTTTTATTTATTTACTTTTTTTTTTAAACATTTTGGTAACAAATAATGCATCAAGTAGCTTTTTTCACTATCATTTCTTTTCAAAAACTAGCACTTAAACTCCGACACGAACGAAGACATTTCTTGACATTGCTATATCATTGCTATATTTATCAATTGTTTGTATAAAATAAATGTAGTAAGTTAAAAAAAAATAATAGAAAAGGAAGGTTTTTGCTCCTCCCACACAAACTTCATACAGCTACAAGGTCGATTTGTTTTAGAGATGGTTTTTTTATTTGAACTTCTAGCTGATGTGTCGATAGTACAAAACGATTATTCATAAAAATGAAACAGAGCGATTCCAACATATAACTTCTAGTTAGATTGAACAGAAAAACAGTGTATCGTCTAGTCCCTTGCCAAAGGACAAACTTTGCAAGAGTCTGTCGCTTGGGAGACATATACACATACGAGGGTGGTCTGAAAAGTTTCCGACCTAACAAAGCTTTTATTTATTTTATTATCATCTTCATGTTGAGGTCGGAAACTTTTCAGACCACCTATGTACTATGGAGTAAGCATGTTTTCGCCAATTATCTTTGGAGAGATGAGCCAAGGGGTGGGTGGCTGTGCGAGACGTTGGCTAGTGTGCGTGGCGGGAAAATACCGCGACGCCTACGGACTGGAAGCTAGAGAGGTTTGGGGCCTATCGACCCCCACCCTAGGGCCACACTGGGGGAGCCGGCCGCCGAAAACCTCGAAGACAACCGAGCTAGGCCGAACTCAAGCGATCAATACTCCCCCGCCACCCGGAGTCAAAACTCAAAAGCCATACGGCAAACATACAAATTTGAAAACGGGGTACGGGTCACCAGGGCAGGGGCCGGGGGCGCTGGACTGCCGCTCCCGTTCTGACCGGCCGCCCTCAGCCAATCTCTTCCACCATATTCCTTTCGCGAAATCCCAGTTCAAACGGAGCAACAGAGGGAAAAACAAAACTAATGACCAATGACTCGAAAGCTCGACTACAAAGTAACCACTGAAGTTTAAGTCCGCGCGACAGAGAATAATCTCTGGTCCAAGAGCAACATGCGTAAAAACGCTTAATTTATCACTTTTTTTTTTTTTTTGAGTGGGTGACTTTACCATGTTATGATGATTGAAACAACACCATTATTCAACTTTTGGTTTTTATTTTGGAATGTAGAAATCAACACAGAATGCATTTATTACAAATTTAATAATAATTTCTATCCCTGGAGCTTAGTTAAATCAATTATATCCTGGACGTATCCCACAGAATTAGGCCTCACCATACAGGTACTGTAGGGAAGACTCATTCGTTTCTTCCCTATTCAAATATATGCTCAGTTTGTATTGTGATACGGCCTGAGGATCCTCAGATAGCAGGATATTAATAATACCACGTAGCAACGACACCGATTAAAACCGAAATTATATAGATAGACCGCTCTACCCAGAGTAATAAACTTATATCATACAACTTATACAATGTCAAAAGGAAACAAAAAAGATTACTCACGAGATGCAGATTACTTGGCGAGCGTGAGACGGCCAAAACCGGCTTGAGTACTTCTAGAGTTCCGCTTTGATATTGACTCGGAATGTGATCAACTAGTAATATCTGACGATGAAATGACAATTTCATCATCGCGATTCGTCTTCAAGAGTTCAATGTAAGAACAAAACTTCGTTCAGTTTTGTCACGTAAATAGACATATATTACTACCAGATCATACTTTTTTATCATTATATGAAAGATTATTTTACTTATGATTTTACTACTAAAGATTTTGTTACATCAATTAATAGTTCAATTGGGTTTATGATATAATATAATATATATATAAATATATATCGGTTCGGATTCCGCTACAGTCAATAAATAAATGGTTTTATGTTTTTGAGGATATTCTCAAACAGATTCTGTAAGTATCTCATTCACTGAAAATGGTCTTTTTAACATATACAAAAATAGGTGAAATATTAAAAAAAAAAAACTGCTGATTTGGATATCATTACAATAAATTATATTGTTGGCTTCCGAAGATTTATGAATAGCTTTAAATTTATTTTTGTTTCGTGGTCTCTTATGAATCTTTCCCAGAGATAACTATTACCGTAACCTCAACAGTCGAACTAACGACACAATTCAATCTGATCCAGAAACAGTAGAATTAGACCTCATATGCGACTATACCTCGTTAATTTTCCTACAGGCGATCACTTGACCATCCTAAACGAGGATGATCCTATGCCCAGGGCTATCTCATTTCATATGATTGTGACCTCCCTTCCATGCGAAGAGAGAAGAAGAGGTCCGGAAGAATCTTCACTCTCCTTCACAGGACATGGGCCAGTGATCGCGAAAGCTACAAATGCTCAGGATCAAATCGTAAAAATCGACCACTGTCCAGTATCCCACTGTCATGTATTTTCAGCCGACTTGCAGCTTTAATAATGAGGGGAGTATGGAGACGTGTAATGAATTATAACGAATGCGCTTGGGGTGCAGTGTACATCAATAACATTTGATTGGATTTCGTAGGGAAGAGATCAAGGATGTTATATTGAAATCATTATGAAGTGTTCAGTAGCTTACCTTATACGGGACATTAAGTTCTTAGGAAAGTGACCCTCCAGCCTCACCAAATTGATTTTAGTATTAAGCTCTCTAATTCTCCGTTAATTTGATGAAGTAGATCGGCCAAACACAATATTGTTCCTAACTGATTTTAGTCAACACAAAAAAAAAGAACAATGAGGCAAATGGTTCTTGGATCAACTAATTTATCCAGAGAATCAAATAAATAATCAATATATCTCTTCTGAAAAAATGGAATTTAGCTAAAAATCATTATCAATTCCACACTATTTCCAGAACAGTTCAAAATTAATTAATTATTAATTGAATTTTATTTGTTGGCTGTGTGCCTGTTCCAGTCCATCCGTTCCTACAGGCTGACAGAAATACTAATAAATGTGAAAAAAAAGGATTCTCCTTAATTCTCCTTAAAGGAGGTTAATTCATTTATCAAGTATACGTATTATACTAAATGAATTCACTTGGCAATAATAAAAAAAATAAATATAACCCTTTAACATCATCATCAATAAGAAGATTTTATTTTATGACTAGTAAAAAATGTTCGAGGGCACCATTCATTGCCATGTTAACTCTAAATAACAAAGTTTACGTCCCCTTTTTATTGAAGGGAAAACATGGCTACAACTTAAAGAGTGAAATTGAATTTATACAGCAATATTGTGGACACAAAGCAGTAAAAGACTTCCCGAGTGGTAAGTTGATGAATTTTACCCTCGGAAGTTTGAGTACCGCTTCCTAAGTTTTGTTTTCTAGTCAGTTCGAAGAAAGGTTTATTTACACTTATTGCTCCTAACCACTCTGATATAGTAAAAACTCTCAGAACTCTGCTATGATTGTACATTATACAGAATTCAACGACAAAAATCTTTTAGAATTGAAAGACTTGAGATGAACAGAAACAAATGGTATCGAAGATCAAGGGTTCTGTACTCTTTTAAAAGAACAGTTATTATCGTGATCTAACCAACTATATATATACTCACATACATATACATTATATATATATGAAAAAAAAAATGTTATAACGCATAGGCATATAGATGTATCTATGCATAGGTGTATAGATAGGAATGTGTGGGCTTTTTTAAGGACACAGAACAAACAGCCTTATTAATAGTCGTACCTGGCTAAGTGCTCCTGCTGACTGTGCCCAGATCTTTTGAACCAAACCGTAATAGAGCAATTAAACAATTTTCGCTGGAAGTAAAGACAGTGGCGGACTCAGGAAAACTCTTACGGAAATTTACAGCCAAGACCACCCCTGCCTTTCCATGAAGTTGGTATATACAGCGGCTCTCTCCCTTTCCAGAGACCTTCAAGCCAAGGTGGTTATAAATTACTGACAATACAAATCCGAAGATTGATGGGAATCTGGTTCTGCTGAAACAGATGTCGAGGAGAGGGATACTACAGGTTTCAGGTTCCGGTACTTTCCTTCCATCTTGTTCCCACTGCACAAGCCAGTGAGAAGCGGATCACCCTACCTGATCCCACCTGATCAGTTTATAACCACACATGGGGAAGATTCCCGAGAAAATTCTTTTGAATTGACAACGACATCCTTCAGAGCAGACTGGATCTCAAGCCTGCTTTAGCACCGAACCTCGACAGAAACTTACTCACGGCTATAATTTCGTGAGACTGCTCGGAGTCCTTCGACTCAGCGTCCCACGGGATTTAGAAAAAAACTACTTCGGCCGCAAGGAGTGATCCAGGAGCGGAGATTTTATCCCAGAGGATCTATTTCTTTGGGACAGAACTTCTTCAAAAGTCCGCTTCCTGCCAACAGTCACTAACAGGCAAGGCCGAATCAACTCAGTCTTTTGTCTTCGGTCAACATTTCCCATATTCATGTGGACCTTGGTGAAGAAATTGTTATTAGCGAGTTAACAAGAAACATTAGGGGAGTGAATGAATTAGTTTGTAGTATCCGAGTTTCTTATAGCCGGGTAGAAAGAGATCTTGGGGTAGTAAATAACACCGGAGGTTTGAATAACATGAAATCTAAATAACTAATAGTGAACAACTGCATTTATTATATTCAACATTCCAAATGTATACATTCATAAATACATATAAATTTATTTATTTTAAAAATCAGGTTTTTGTTGCACTTTTTCTCTTTTGGTGGGAAATGTGTTCTGTGGGTCAATATTTTGTAAACATTCTTGTGGAAGACTTTTAGTCAAATAATAATTCTACAGCGTTTCGAAGGCGACAGTGGCGTCCCATAAATGGTTTTAGCATCGGTTCATCTTTCTCAACTTCATCCTCATCGTTATCATTGCTGTCGTTGTTGCTAGTTGACAGGATATTCTGAACGATGTCATTATCGTTCGGGATTTCGTTTGTTGCGACATCAGCCCACCAAAATGTAATCCCTCAAGCTTTCTTCTTCCCCGTCTTCTAAACTCGCGTTGAAGCCCTGCATGAGTGAAAGAGTATTTTACTTTGTCTTCAGGCACAGTTTATAGTTTTAAATGATTTTAAATGAATTTAGCTTATAGTTATAGTTTTAAATGAAGTCTAGAACATTGAATTCTTTTTTTCTTTTCCTTTTTTAATAGACTGAATAATTAACTGCATAATTTTCTTTTCGAAGAAGGACTTAAATGACCATATATCCTTGGTCCGTTGGCTTCAATCATGACGTTGTGTTCAGTAGTAGGTGTATGAGTTGGATATTCGTCGAATGGGGTGAGCGGTGCAGTTGTCGACCAGAAAGACCGGTATGTTTGTGACGTTCTTCGTTTTACGAAGACGGATTAACTCATCCTTATAGACTGGCACACGACACTATTATCACCGTCGGTGGCAGGTCGTCTCCCCCTGACCTTTCCTGTCGACCGTGTCCAGGTCGTCTGGGGTGAGCTTTACACCGAGGCTGTTCCCGGGGATGGTCACCACCGCCGCAGGTGATTCTCCGGACTTTATTGGAACCCCCTGACCTCCAGTTACCTACCGAGAAGCCCCTGTTTCGCTCGGTTGAGGCGTCCCTTCAAGTTGGTCACCTCCGATTTGTGGGCCTCGTTATCTTTAACCTACCTTTCAATCAGCGAGTACTGCCACTCGGCCTCCTCCTAGATCCTCTTCATACGAAGTATATATGCAGTAAAATACTATTTTTTTTATAGACTATCTTCTCTAATTGCACTTTGCCTGTAAGCGGAGTTAGCTTGTAATTAATATCTACATGAGACAAGCTTATATCTACAAGAATAAAAATTATAAAAATACCGTAAAAGTCTTAGTGTCGAAAAGGGATGGGGGGGGGGCTAAAAAAAAAAAGTTATCCGAGGTATGTCGGCATCTTTCTTCACGTTCATATCCAACTTTGATCAAACTTAATTTACTAGGAGATACGAAAATTTTTCTTTTCTTTATTAGCATATATTTAAGAAGCTACTTAAAAAGTTTAATGAAACAGCAACTCGGTATAATTTATTTCGATTATAGATTATCTTTGCTGAGTTGACCAGTTGATACCACAACCTATCGCTGCAACATCAAAAATTAACTTTTAAGGGTTCATTTTTAGTCACAAATGCAAAAAATAAATCGGTATCATTTGAAAAGTTTTTTTATTTTGTTTATTAAGAAACTTATTAGTGACCAGCATGCACCAGAACCGTATTTTCTACTACCCTGATTTCGTTTATATATATTTTAAAATATCACATTTAGTTCATAGCAAAATTTTTTTGATCCTTGAATTTTTTTGATAAAAGTTAAAGTTTTTAAACTAAAGCAATTCATACAAAAGTGGATTCCAGTACGCCAAAAGAGACAATATCACGTTCGATATGTTCTAACATAACCATGATCCGCCAATGAAATGAACCATATACCCCCCCCCCCTCGTATCACCGCAAATAAAAAATGATGAGGTGAGGATGTCATTTGCACGGAGGGTAAAGGGAAAAACTTGGAAATAAGGGGAAATCAACTGGAAGCGGGCGGGGAACTTGAAGTGTTCACTCCCCTGCATTTCTTTTCCCCGGCTTTTCCCGATTGAAAACTCCTTGTGTAAAGAAGTAAAGATTACTTTTCACCGGGAAAACCATGAAACGAGTTTCGCTTTCCATCCTGATTAGTGTCAAAAAGGGATGGGGGGGGGGGGGACTAAAAAAAAAAAAAAGTGATCCGAGGTATGTCGGCATCTTTCTTCACGTTCATATCCAACTTTGGTCAAACTTAATTTACTAGGAGATACGAAAATTTTTCTTTTCTTTATTAGCATATATTTAAGAAGCTACTTAAAAAGTTTTATGAAACAGCAACTCGGTATAATTTATTTCGAACGTTCATGAATACTTGACGATTGCCTCGCAAATTTGTAACGAATTTCGCGGGTTCTGATACGTAAACCTTTTGTCAATAGTCAATTTAAACTGTGCGAGTTCTATTATTGAATATTTTTTTAAATGTCTAATTAATATTTATTTCTAACAAAATAAATGTTTGATTATCTTTGCTGAGTTGACCTTATACCACAACCTATCGCTGCAACATCAAAAATTAACTTTTAAGGGTGTATTTTTAGTCACAAATGCAGAAAATAAATTGTATTGGAATATTACTGTTTCACGTTAAAGGGGCAACTGACACAGACTAGTACCAAGACATCATCTATAAAATGTGACTAAATCGTTTACCAAAATATCAAACAAAAATGTTATGAATAGAATAATATCCGACAAAATTAATAATACCTAATATAAAATATTAATTTCACCTAAACTATATGGTATATAAATAATTAATATTCCGAACTCAAAGTTATGCAATTAATCCTTATCATGGACAAAGAAGCATTTTTAATAATATTAATAATAAATCTTACTATTCATAAATACAATAAATATATAATACACATATCATATAAATATAACGTTGTTTACCACTATAAATTATTATATTGATGAGCGGTTTAAGAACAAAATTTTTGATGTTCGGAAAAGTACTAAAAACCCAACTTACTCAAAAAATAATGATTAACTTTTCTATAAAGCGAATGTTGCAAGAAAGACAATTAGATTAAGTAAGATTGACTATAAATTTAGCATAGGCTGTTGCACTTTTGTAGTAAAATATATTAGATTCCCTTGTGAATGTAAATTTTGCGTGATTTCCTATTTCTTTAACTGGAAAAAATTGAAACTGTAATGGAAAGTACAAGAAATATTCAATAAAACGAATATTTAATTCTTTATGCGTCCTAATAAGTATAGCAATGTTTTAAATTTGGTTTAGAAATGCATATAATAGGGTCATTAGGTTTTACTTTAAGTAGACAAATTAAAATATTTATGACATTTCTTCTATATTAGATGTAAGATGTACGTTTATTTAAGCTCCAGATACACAGCAGTAAACTTCCAATCTTAGAACTCTATCTCTAAGATGACTTTGATATAAAATTCTTAGAATAATTTAAAAAAATGATTTAGCCAGTGTACCACTTAATTAAATAAATAAATTAATTAAAATTAAACCAATAAGCCATTAGTGGGTTACAAATCATACACGTAGAGAATTAAAGCCGAACGTATAGCGAAGCCGGGAAAAGTCCACCCCTCCGGAATTATTGGTGTTTATTCTCGTGAAATCCAGCGAAACGACACATCGATTATCCGAGTCAGTTTTAAATATTAGTGGGCTTAATGAGGTTGGGGAGGGGGCATAACCACCGACCGCTCACGGGGTTTAATGTTCCCGAATGAGCCCACTGATACAGGGCGTTATTTGGTTGGATTGAACTTTATTACGGATAAATTAAAAAAAAAAACTTCGACCGATAAGCGGGATTCTATGTGATGCGATGTCCCCTCGTTTGCATATCCACTGTGATTTAGGACGCTTTATCGTCAGCTTCTCTCCTTTGACGACCGATCTTTTAAGCCTAATAAATACGTTTATTGTCGGCATTTCGTTTTATAATTTTACCGCAATAGCTTATTTTATAAGAAATACAGTAAAAATTAGAACATTAGATTCTAATTGAGTATGTGGGCTAGTAATTTTTGGAATAAGAATTTAAACGATGCAACGATAAAACGTTAAACAATGTGAAATCAAGTCGATTACCAGTGGTAATTATTGGATAGAAGGATGTTCAAGAAGCAAGCAGGTGATTATCAAAGGAGGTTTACACGCTTCTGACATCTGAAAATAACTCCAAAATTAACACTAAAGGCTAACTTGCACCGAGAGCTAGCACGTATTGCTTGACTGAGGTCTGAAGTTACTCTCACTTAAAAAAAACCTACGTACCTGAGGGGGGGGGGTCTCCTAGTATAAAAATTTTGCTGCTTTTCACGGGTCGAATTTCCCTGTCCAGGTATATCCCCAGGATACCTGTTAAAACCATCCAACATTCTGTACAAACTCAATCTCTTCAAATTTACCTAATCTGATTCAAAAATCTCATTACAATATATATATTATTATACTTGGCCTAAAAAGATTAGCAGTACAGTGATTAGGCTATTTGCATATTAACATCTAGTTATTAATATTATTATTATACTAGCATATTTTGTGTTTTATTACTTTTTAAGATGTTTTTGAGACAATCTATAGAGTTGCTGAGTGTGACAGTATAGTTCTATTTGAATGTGACGGTACCAATTCCAATTATTTTGTAGTTTCGTAATCATTCTACAGGATGAATATGCTTGCTAAATGCTGATTTTCACTAGAAGTCAAGGTAGAATCAGGTCAGACTAACTTGCGATCCACGTGATTTCGTCAGCAACATTCATACTTAAGTCAGGTCTGGTCATTTTAATTTAGTTACTCACTCGTCAATTAACGATGTATTTTTCTGTACTAAGTTTAATTAAAATCGCGTTTATATTGGATGAAGAGAATAATTTTAGATCAGGTAAAAAAGAAGACAGTTTTTCAAAAGGTGCTGAAAACTTGAAAAGAATTAGAATGCTCATATAGAAGCTTTTGAAACAAGGAATAAATTCACAAAAGCTGGATATTTACAGGGACTCTCAAATTGATTTTGAACTTTATATACTTCACAATAATCAGAAATTACATCACCTTTTTTATTACGTCTTTTTATTTATTACTTTTTATATCGTTTACGAGCAAATATATTGAATAAATAAACAAAGAATTTCATCTTTATAGATTATTTTTTTATTGTTTAAGCCTTAAAGTTTATACGTTTTATTTAAGTAAATAGTTGAATCTACTTTAACAAAAAATAGATGACAACGAATCGAATTCTCAAAATTTGTTATGAATAAAATCATACAATTGACTAAAACCCCAAACAACCTCTATGGGATATTCTTCGTTCAAGTTGCTTCGACTTGACAGCCGAACACTAGCGGTTCGATCAAATCAAGTCAGGGGTACTAATATAGTCAGGCTCGTGGCTCGATCCTGCCTTGTCCTCACTTGACCGAACCGTGCAGTAGGAATGCTCTCATTGGATTGATTTTTATCTTTGCCTTTACTTGATCTGACCTGACTAGGCTGCTTGTGTGAATTGCCCTTAAGAGCAGGCCAGAAGAAAGGTTAGGTGTAAGAAAAAAAGTTCCTACCGTTACTAGATAACAATTTCTGTTAAATAGTCACATGTATTTATCGTTTATTTTTCTAAACTTTAAAGTGCCTATTTAAAATAAATATTTTGAATTTGAGACTATAAGGAGTGTCTTATATGTAATTGATCTACAAGTACGCTTAAGTTCGGAAAATGTCAACATGTAAGTTGTACTAAGAACGAATTGAGGGGTGCACTCCAATTGGAGTTTCTCCTGGTGCCTTGTTAGGACCGGCTTAGGGAAAGCGAAGCAGCCGTTCTTTGGGGGGGGGGATTCATCCTCAAGCGGACTAATAGAATTTCTTGGGGACTTCCCTTACGTCAATCCCCGAGGCAGACCTCTCGAGCAAATGGAAATGGCCTAAACAACCTCATTTTGTAGATGTATTCTTCATTGGCGTCGGACGGGAGGGGAAGGGAACTATGCTTTATTGACTCTCCATTGCCGGAAGCAGTGAAACAAGGCATTTCCTGGGATTATCTGGTAAATTCCATCCCCGTTATCAGTTTAAGCGACGTACAAAGCTAGCTAGTCCCTCGCGCAACGCTCTTCCAACTCCTGTAAGCCAGTTTTCACAAACGAACCATCATTCAAGGAAAGAGTCCCGCTTTCAAAAATACATTTATGCTTTTAGATTCCACATAATCAATGTGCATACAACAAATGAGACATGTAAATTGCAACAAATTGTAAATGGCATCGCACCAACACTTATGCTTCGTTACAGGCTAGCTTGGTATTATTTGGCATTTGTGAGGTATAACATATATGAAATAAAACAATATAGAAATATTCTCCACGTTTTTTTCGTTTGTTTGTTTTTTTCGTTTGTGGTGTTGGATGAAATCCCAGGAAACTGAAGTACATCAGGAGAGTGGTCAAACCATGGAGTACATCAAACCGTATCAACTGTCGAGAAGAAATAGCACTTACTCACCTGAGGATAGATCATAGTAAATTCACATATGGTTATTTTATCACTCGAAGGAGCACCTACAATTATAAAAGAACGGGGTTGCTAACCCGAGGGTTTTACGCCAAAATAAAACCCAACAAAGAAACTATTCGGTCTATTTGACCAAATATGCTTACCATAATTTGTGAAACCGTCATTACTTATGGGGCTGCTTTCATTTCTAGTAGGTGTCATAAGTGCATCAACTGAAACTATAACAAATATGCAAAAAAAAAGTTAATTGAGTTCAAGCTCCCAACACTATACTGATTATATAAATACATTACATTTACGCGGTAGTTCCATTCATGATTATATATGGTTCACATGTAGTGTGAAAGTGGGTCTGCGGTATAGACAAACCCCGACGTAATCAACAATAGGCTGCCACCATTATTCACAGTTTCGGGTCTTCTTATGTTGAAAAATATTGCTTAAGTTTATAAGTTGTTTAAGTTTATTCCACTAAAAGAAATATTTATGTAACTTAAAGAAGCCTCTTCATCTTATCTCTCAAACCATTTTGGTAATGGTAATCGCCCTTTTAACGGATAAAAGGAACTGTAAAAAGCTGTTTGAAATTGGATCGAACAGTTTTTGCAAGCCACAATGCTTATCTTAAAATTAGCCCTTGCCAAAAGCACTGCTTTCGGCAGAGTATCATTTTGCGCCAACGAACAAGAATCATTTGTCCTAGCACTGACCGTTCCGTATTTTTTCTCTCTAATTTATGCTACTATTAGATCGTTCTGATCAATGTGCACCAACATACCGTCAGAAGCAAATTGGCAATGAGCTCAGACAAGAACTGATTAGAATAAACTGCACCGAGCCAAAGGTCTTGGCTATTTCTTGCCTACTTGGTTCGAGTTGAACATCCTATCTTCTCAGCGTAGATTTCTAGTTCTATACAGCATCCATGTATAACATAAACGCGCTAAAAATCCCTTTCATGCTAACAATTTAAAAAATTGATAAAATGTAGGAGAGTAATAATTGTAACGACAGCTATTGAATATTTCGTGTACCATTTTTGTTTTCATATATGATTCATAGAGTCACACAATGTTTCGACTAACAGTTGTGTAAATAAACAAAACTAGTTTAAGATTTAATAATCAAATTGTAAATATGAGCAGGAATAATATTCTTAAAACGTTGAAAACAAGGAACCGACCACTCATGCACAGCATGTGAAAATTTACAAACATAACTTAGATTTTGACAACGTATAAATTTTACAAAAATAACCCAATAAATTAAAAATAAAACTTGAAGATTACGTGCTTGGAAATCACTCAAAATTTAAACACGTTTACGTTTAAGTATTCACGTTTAATTATAAAACAGATTGTGGGAACCTCAATATTTTTTATGGATATATTTTAAACAATTTGGACAAATTAGAAATAAGTTTTTATTTTTATTAATTACATAGCTACTTAAATAAATTACCTGTATTACCCTTGTGGTTTTAAATGCCCTAGAAAAAAAAAAAAATGCTTATGATTTTCCTTTATTATTTCCTTCCCCAGCTGATTATGTAACCTAATGGCCTGTATCTCATAATTTTTACCTTTTTCTAAATTATTATAGTCAACATTAATCTAATTTATAAACTAGTTTCTTTTTTTAAATTATTGTATTATATTCAGCAAATTTACGATCTTATTATTTAAAACTATAGCTCAAGCTTTTGACAGGGTTTGGCACGCAGGTTTGCTCTACAAGCTCAAAAGACATTTACCACAGACCCTTTTCCTAATCCTACAGTCCTACCTTTCAAACCGCTTCTTTCAAGTCCGCTGTGGTTTAGAATACTCTAACTACTATCCCATAAATGCAGGAGTTCCACAGGGCAGTGTCCTAGGCCCCATCCTCTATAACCTATACACCGCTGATGTCACCTCTACTTCCAATACCTTCTTGGCCACATTCGCAGATGACACTGCAGTCTTGTCATCCCACCCAGACCCCGACAGAGCATCCCATAACCTTCAAAAACACCTTGACGAGATCGAGTATTGGTGCAATCAATGGCGGATCAAAGTTAATGAAGTAAAATGCTCCCACATTACCTTCACCCTTTGTCGCAAGACTTGTCCACTAGTTTATTTTAATTCTATTCCTCTCCCTGTAATCGAGACAGTACGGTACTTAGGCTTCCACCTCGACAAACGACTGACCTGGAACCCACATACGAGACTAAAAAGACAAGAACTAAAGAGACGCTATGGACAACTGTACAGACTACTTCAAAGGACATCCCATCTCTCAATAGTAAATAAATTACTAATCTACAAAGTTATACTTAAACCAATCTGGACATACGGAATAGAGCTACGGGGGACAGCAAAAAAGTCGAACATCAAGCGTATCCAATCCTTTCAATCCAAAGTCCTGAGAACAATAGTAAATGCCCCTTATTATGTCAGCAACAAAACCCTTCATAACGACCTTAATATACCCTACATTCTAGAACTCATCCCTTCCAAGTTTATGAAATTCCACAGTAGCCTTTCCAACCACCCTAATCCTGTAGCACAGTCTTTGCACTGCGCCACTTATCCCTATAATCCTCCTTGGAGACAGAAACGGCAGTGGACTCGTGACCTGCTATAATCGCGTGACAGTGGGAGTCCTGGCAATGGCCAGTTTCTCCAATCATGTCCTATTGTATGAATGAGCGAGTGAATGATGACTGTAAATATGGTATGAATGAGATCATTTATCTGTATTATTATTGCCTTATAAAAGGCAGATTGTAATTATTGCACAATAAAGAACATTACAAAAGAACATTATTTAAAACTTTTTTTTTACGAGTACAGTAACGCCACCAACGCAGTTATGTACACACAAAAAACGTCAATCATCTGCATTATAAACAAATACCTGAGATTTGTTATTTTACTAAATTTGTGGTATTTGATATTCCAATCCTTTCATATTGTATCTCATAACATTTCATATGATAGTATTTAGACAGTTTTTTTAAAACCACAAAAGTTTGTGATTATTGTTTTCTATAATGTAATCATACACAGGTGGACTGAAAAGTTTCCGACCTCAACATGAAGATGATAATAAAATAAATAAAAGCTAGTGAAATAAAAGCTTTGTTAGGTCGAAAACTTTTCAGACCACCCTTGTACATATCTCGTTTTCAAAATTAATGATGCCTGAAAAGGCGAACCGTTGACGGTTTGTCGATTGTTGATATTGTCTCAATAAATGAATGTGAGAGAGATTGTACAATCCATAGGGCAAATATACTACATTATTACATATATATATATGTTAATGTTTGTTGGCTTTCGAATTTAAAAAAAAAGGGGGAAAATGGTATTAAGAAACAACACGCATGAAAGTTAGAACTAGACTGTTTATTCAAGTCTATAATCCTGTATATTTACATGCCGACGTTCGGGGATTAAGGTTGGATACTGATGCTGCCCGGAGCTTAACCCCCCCCCCTGCCAGTTTACGCACACCTCTTCGTAAACTATGAAGTCTAACTTGAGGACGACATAGGCGATATTACGACCAGTCTCCTAATCGTACTAGGGAGCGAAGGCGAGCACAAACAGTACACAACCTGTAATCCCTTACATTCGGTCGTATTCCTAAGACACTTATAGTCCAAAAAGAACGCTGCCTCCAACACTGCAGCCGCTAGTGACAAAATCAAGACAACAACAAACAAACAAATATTATATGGCTTATCACTCAAAGAAAACAATGGCATCTTACACGCTACGCTAAATAAATAATTCTACATAGCCTGTGTACATTCTTAAAAAAACAAAAGGAAATAAAAACAAAAAAAAAAGATAATACTCCTATAAATGGTACAAAGTGTACGTATGTAAACAATACCAAATTTGGCTCCGTGCAGAAGCGAGGACACTCCAACTCACTCATGGCCTGCACCCTCCCCCCCTGGTGGGAGTTTTAATTGTTCGACGTGGACGGTCCTCCGCTTCGTCGGAGGTCTTGTACTCTCGATGGTAACGATCTTATGCTCCCTGATCACCACCACCTAGAATGGACCCTCGTATCTGACCGACTCTTTGCTCCGATTATTGCCGATTTTACGATGTACTAAGGTCCAAATTTTAAGGTCCCCCGTTCGATCCAGAACATTGAGGTTTACCCGAGCCACTCTCTTGACCTTCTCCCTCACGATCCTGTCACCAACATTGCCCCAAAGTTTGCCAAGTTTTAAGTGAGCATTTAACATTTTCTCCGCCATTCCCTCGTCCGCCGCCGTCTCTGTCCCGTTCCGGCACATCGCGCGCAGTCTGAAGAGGATCTAGAACGGTGTGAACCCCCGGTGTGGATGGAATGATTGTATGCCGCCACTGCCTTCGGCATCGCCTCGTTAGCCTGATGACTCTTGCCCACCTGATATAGCCGCAGGTGGTCACTCAAGGTACTGTGCAGCCTTTCGATGCCTCCGCGACTCTTAGGATGTCCTGGGGTGTTGAGGTGCCATATGCATTATCGAACTCCCCACACCCATCCAACGAGATTCGGTCCGGTACCCCATAAAACTGGAACCACGTTCGTAATGCCTGTAAGACGGCGTTGGATGACTTGTCTTGTATGGCTTACACCATAGCTACCTTACTGCAGGTATCTATTGTGGTAACCCACTTAAAGCCCTTCCAAGTGAATGTGTCAACTTGTAGTTTACTCAGTGTCGTCTCTGCTTTTGGGTGTTTCCTCTTGTCTTCCCTGTAGTGGGTGTCGGTCATATATAGTCTTAAGACATTTATCGCATGTTCTTATAACCCCCTGGATCGTCTTCTTCATATCCCACCAGAAGTACCGCCGCTGTAATTCTTGCAACGTCTCCTGCGCACCGCGGTGGTCCGTCTTCCCTTGATGGTAGGCATGCGTTACTTGCCTAAATAGTGAATAATTTCACAAAATCGGGAAACGCCAGGATTGGTTTCTCTTGCAGTCAAGCCATGCATTTTCGAAGGTTTGTTCTATAATAGGCGTGATCACTACCCGCGCCCCTTTCCGCAGCAGGCTACTGATGGGCACGAGATACTCTACCATGTCTGGCACAAAACGCCGATAGTAATTGAGCGTACTTAAAAGTCGCCGAATGCCCTTAACATCTTCAGCACCGCCATCTTCCGAATTACGTTGACTTTCGCAGAGTCTGGCTAGACTCTCACCGTCGAGATGGAACGCCCTAAATAGTTGATCCTTTTCCGGCGACAATTTTTCCATGGACAATTTCAAACCAAATTCATGCAATCGTCGGAATACCCTCCGGAGAAAAATACATATTATTTTGCATATCCATGGTCCTCTAGTAGCGTCGACTATAACAAAGTCCTCCCACGTCACTGGTTACCATGAGCTCACACTTAACTCGATTACTTTTGGGACCATTTTGTAATTTCATTGACCACTGGATACTATTGTTGAGGAGCTAAGCCGATTTTCATTAAATATCAGAACGGATTTGAAAAAATAAATACATTTGGAGAGACTTCAAACTTTCTTTTTTTTAACTACCTAAATTAATATAAATATGAATACTTTAGCGTATCTGTTCGAAAGTAACTCTGAATAATTATGATAATAAATAGTTTTAGTTGTTTTGAACTTAAAAGGAAATAACCCAAATCTAAGTTTTGGAGGGAAACTACACAGAAAATTTCACCTCTTAATAGAAAACAAATTATACTGATTTATACTATTTGATTCGTTCTAAAATCAAAACGATGTGGCGTACTTTGGGGGACAGCAAAGGTCACGAACATCTTGTGCAATTAAAGCCCTTAGAACAGAAGTAGATGTCTAAATGGTTTCTACGTCACCAACAAAACGTAGTCAACTTAATATTCTCACTATTCTAGGTGTCATTCCGTCTAAATTTTTAAAATTCCGTGAAAGATGTAGGTATTTCAATAATAAATTGGCCCAATTGATCAACAATAGTAAAATTGGCTAGGCAGTGCACAGGGTAAACCCGTTTCAATTTCCTTAATTATTGTTTTAATGTTCATAAACAATATGCATGGCTCAAATAGCGAACTAATTTATATTTGCTGTATATTTATCCCGGATTGCAGGACGTTCTGTCTACCTTCAAAAGGCTGTTAATAACTGATAGGTAATGGTATTTACCAATAGGCAAAGCCTCATTTGCAGTTATTGGATGCTAGAAGCGTCATAGCAAATAAATGGATTTGTAATTACGATACACTTAGGTACGCGTTTAATGTTTAACCAACAACGCTTCCATTGCACGTTATGCGATATAGTTTTATGTAGCTGGATTTGCTTTTGAGATATAATAACCCTAATTTATTTTATGGTAGATAGGCTCATAGCACAAAGTTTATAGACGCCAGTAAACTAAGCTACAGCATTATGAAAAACAAAAATATTAACTGATTTGTATGCAAGACTTAAAACATACAAACCTAAAAAATAAAAGACTAATTTCTAATCGTACTTAAGCATAGATTTTTTTTGTGAATTTGTCATAATTATTAGGTATTTATTATGTATTCTATGAAGTTTAAGTTTAATTAAGTTATTACTACAGGTCATACTCTAAGCGATACATAGGTTATATATAGGTCTGGCAACAATTTTATAAACTATTGCTTGGCAGTTTAGTTTTATTGCAAAGGAACGGAAACAACAATGAGAATTGCATACAATATTTTGAATAACAGTTGTGTGAATAAACAAAACTAGTTTAAGATATCAATAATTATAATTTCAATATCAACAGGAATAACATTCTTAAAATGTTGAATAACAGTTGCTTCCATTTATTTTTCCATCAGTGCAAGAATTAATGTGCATAATCATACTTTATTATGATCCTTCGAGCTATTGTGGTACATCCCCATCAATTGGTATAGTGTGGAAACAAAGTACTTAATATAGATATTGAATAAATTCCGTGAGATAACCGATCCTCGAATCGGCCTAGTAGACATGAGCGCTGTATACATTAAATGAAATGTGTTCTAAATCTGGCCAAAGAGATAAAATTTCAATCCCGGTCTGTTCAGATGGGCTGGGGATGCTGTTCGTTTGTAAGTTATGAAAATTGTTGATAGAAAGATTGAGTGCAGCTTCTAATTAACGATCCCGCGGTAGGGAATAACAGGGAAAGATCAGAGTCATTCGCCCCTGAGGCAGACAAATTTAACAAGCCTCACAAATGTAAGGTGGTTGATTAACTAAAAAGTACAGCCATTTTTCTAATCTGCGGGTAAATTTTGTATTTTGTGGCACTCCGCCACGTTACAGTGTTCAGGCTCCCAGCGAGGAGATCCAATTCCGTTTTGATCTTTATTTAACTATCTATCCGATTTGTCTTGAGAAAATGAGAAAGTCCCGTCTAGACTCATTATCCCTGAAAACAAATATCCACTCAATTCCTTAACACGGTTGACTAAGATAATGCTAAAACACTTTTTTTTTTTTTCTTTCATAGCCCCTTTAAATTTACAGATAATTATAGATTCTCAGACGAATCTATTTACAACTTATTTTTGTATTTCCTGTAGCATCACTGCATCGTATACAGGTTTTGTTATTTTATAAAAATTATATAATGAATAAACAAGTATAATGATATACATTATACGTGACTGGACTAAACTGACTAATAAAGGTGATGGGGCTCACCTTTTTTATCAACCTTAAAACTAACTTACATACTAATTCTTAACCTAATTTTTCCCCGACAGTCTGTTGCCATCGATGCGGGAGGGGTGGTCATAGTGTTAAACACTGGGTTTGTCAGGTGCTGCAACGAGTCAAAAAACTTAATGTGTCTCCGGCGGATGAACTCACTCACCGACGGTACACCAAGCAACGGGTGCAGATCAGCGTTCTTCAACCTCTCGAAAGAGGTATGTCGGACCACTTTTCGCATTATTCCATACTGGAAATGTTGGAGACATTTGGATGTATTGTCAGTCAAGTGGGTAAATAGTGGGGCACCGTACAGCAGGGCTGGCCGGAGGATACATTTGTATATCATCAATTTGAGACGAAGCGACAGGTTGGGTAAAGTTAGCAAGTGCGATAGCCGGTAAGACCTTTGGCTAAACACTTTACAGAGTATTCTGATTCGATCAAAGTAAGAACTCAGAGTTTTCGAGAGGATAATAAAATTATTTTGAATCTGTAATTTGTTCGTCACCTTAACCTACCTTTCATTAAGTCATTTTTTTTCGGCATTGCTCATTTAACGACATGTGATAATTTGTCACTATACATAATATTTATTTTTTAATTAAAAGCTAATTGAACCTTCACTATTTTTCATGAGGTATCTTTTATTCTTCTTCTTCAGAACGACACTCAAAGAAAGACACTTGTATATTGATATTTATATTGTGTTAAAAGTAGTCAAGAGTAGACGTTTCGCCTGTTCAAGTGTCCTCAGGACTACAACTGTACAGAAACATAAATTTGCATTTATTGTAACATACCTCGTTTCCTTTTTTTTATTTCTGCCTGTGGAGCTTGTATTATCTTTATTTATTTAATTTATTCTTAGTATTCAAAATTTAGGTTACATATAGCCAAGCTCACAACAAAGAGACTATTTCGAAGAAAGAATATTTTCTGTGCTTACCGTAGGCCAGTCTGGGCTTGGCCATTAGACTGTCTACTTCATATGTGCACTCCGTCTTTGCAGGTCTTTGTTAAACTCTCGTTTTAAAAAAACAATTTTAACAAAACGGTAATTTACTGTCGGTAAAAAGTGTAGGTAAAGTTTGGTGATGGGTGATCTCCACTGGAGAGGGTTATTTAAGGAATAATCCTACGACATTTTAATGAAATTAAGGTGAGTGTAGCGTTATAACAGTAGTGGGGGCTGACCTTAAAATAGGGTTAACTTTCGTCATTGACACTTTTATTAATTCAGTCAGTTATTTATTTTTTATCCTGGTTTCATTTAGTTTTTTATTTGATTATAAAGAATCGTTATCTGCTCTATCTGTAAAATAGGCATTTCTAGGGAAGATAATAACCAAGCACTGCAATTTAAAATTCGGTGGTACTGCAATACTCCGGAAATCAAAATAGCCCTGGTCCCACTGCTCCATTGTGTGGCGTCCAGGGAGTTCCCCACCCGGTGCCGTTTTACGTCGAATGGAAGATAAATTGCCATCGATTCTCCAGTGGTGGGAACCTTCTCCGCAGGTCCCAAAGGAAAACCTGAGAAGTAGGGTGACGTCACCTTCAAGAGCTCAAAGCCACTAGAGAGGACGGAGGACCAGGGCGAACAGCAGCAGGCACAAATAGAGAAATTGGTAAGGCTCTTTAATCAGAGGTGACCCAATTGTGGTCACGCCTGAACCGAGCGGAACAGAGACTTCTTGAAAGGTCCACTGGAGGGAAGGGTTGTTCCGATGAAACCTGGCGAATCACCTGCGGCGATTGTGACCAGCATCGGGGCCAGTCGCGAGAAGTTCACCGCAACGACCTAAACACGGTCGACAGGAAAAGGTAACAGGGAAATGACCCACGTCTACCGGCAATTATAACATGGTTCCTGAGCCAGTCAGTCCGGGATGGGTTGATCCAGCTTCTTAAGATGAAGAGATACTCCACCTGGCATCTTCAATGGGACGATATACGTTGGGAAGATATGACTCCGGACAACCGGCACCACTACTGGCTGGCGAGCCAGATGAGACAGGGTAGAAGTGATGGTACATGGTATGTGCAATAAATGGTGATAGTGCAGGTGGGATAACAGCCATCATTTATTACCATTTACATCATTATTATTATTATGGTGTAATAGTTCTTTTTATTTCCCAGATGTGAATCAGCCATTTGAACATTGATGTTATTCATAGGGGACTTTGTCCCGGAATAAATTATTTTTTTCTATTCTACATGGACCTTTTGCAAAGTTATGAATCCGTTACCAGAACATATATAAATAGTAAACTTAACATAGCAATGAAACACCGACTGATTAAGGGGCACTAAAAGCCATTGTTGTTTACTGATTCTTTTCCATTGTTGTGTTTATTGAAGTAACGCCATACAAACCCGTGCGTGCAAATATTTGTTTTTCATGGTTCATCGCGTAATTCCGGAATGTGAACCAATTTAAGGCTAATATGGGAGAAGTTGGCTGTGCCCGATGTATTTATTTTAATTAAAGAGTTACCAGCACGTTGCAGGTTTGCGCGGTGTTTACACTGTCGTAATTGGATTAATGCCATCAAATATGTTGGTTTGGATTGTTGTTGAGGGATCCGGGGCCCGACTGAATGCTGATTGAGGTGGATCAAGGGAGGGGGGGGGGTCTGCAAAAAAATAAAACGATTCAATTCATACACTGAGTTTTTATCAGCTGACTCTGGGAGGAGTGGATCGGGCCAACAATCGGCCCCACATTCCATACTCGATTGGTGCGATACGTTTTAGGCCGATTGATTCATCGCCGGGAATAGAGCTGCTGACATCCCATTGCCCACTGGTCTCCAATCAATAGCGCGACAGAAAATGTCTTGCCTAAAGCAATATACAATTGGTTCAAATGTTGTACAATTATTATTTTTTCCGACATATTATATATTGAACTTCGGTTTATACCGTCTTGTTAATTTTTTTGGGAAAGGCTCATTAGTCGAGACAACATTACTAGTCACTTTAGTAATCACCTATATACACAATATGCTATATGGCTTCAAGGGGGTATCGAGGTCGTCTCCACCTTAGGCGTCACTCTGTGTTCCCGGGGATGAGATGGGAGTATAGAGCATGAGTTGTTTTATGGAGTATGAGCATTAGCCACTAAGTGTCCTCAGCTGAATAAGGAGATTGAGGCCCTGGTGCGTAGGACCAGGTATGAATGAGATGTCCTCGACCAACGTAGCGAGTTTACATTTATAACCTGAAATGGGGATGGATAATAATGACGTAGTATTAAGTAGTTACTAAGTCTTAGCCAACGTGCTTCAGTTTATTGCATGTATGTTAATTAGAAGTAAGATAAAATTCTAATTAGGTTATAGAAAGTAAATGCTAATTAGGATGAAAGTAATATCTGTTATTAGTAGACTGATAGGTAGTAAGTTTATTGTTATGCTGGTAGCTGATAAGTTTATTGTAAATAGAGTTATGTATTGTAACTGTGAATAAACGACTAATAAAGAGGGTTTAATAGAATTACCTAAGGTGCGCTGACTGGTGCAATAATCCCCATTGCATTGCAATACGCGCACCACAGTCATCGAAAACAGCCCCTGGAGTCTGCCTTATAGAATTACGAGGGTTTTGAGAACCAATCCCCAAACCTGCAACCCGGGCTCGCGGGGGAACCCCGTGTGAGGAACCGTCCTCTGGGAGAGGTCGCAGGAAAAAAAATATATATATGAGCATTAGGATGGCCAGGGAGGCAGGAATGGATCTTCTGGTAGCGGGAGGTGTTTGGATCTCGAATGAATGGGACGATGGGATCAGCGTGAAGGTTACGATTAATGTTTATCATCCAGAGGTTCCTGGATAGCAGGGACTGGCCGCTAAGAATATTGCAGGGCTTTGCACTCCCTCAGACTTCTACTCCGTAGGAACAGAAAAACACCTACTTAAGCCCCTATTGCACTCGCTAATCTTCGTCCGGTCACATACGTATACTGGCTTACATACATGAATAATTCGTCGACAACTGAAGGGTAACCTAGTCTCTGCTCGTCTTAAAACCTGAGATTCCCAATAGTGTAGCGTTTGAACCAATGTACTACCGTATTTCAGCACTAAATACTTAAGAATTGAAGGTTTTTTCAACAAGAGCAAAAAAAAAACAAAAACGACTAGGCCACTGATACTTGGTGTAAAACGTTAGTTTGCTACTAAACATTACTAAAAAATAAAGCAGGCAGCCGTGTGACCTCCGCTGTATATTGCTCAAGAACAATGGTAGAGAACAATCAATGGTGCAAGTTGCCGGTGGGTCGTCCCCGACCTTATCAGCATATCTCCCCCCCAGCCCCTCCCCGGCATCTAATTATTGGCTCACTTCTTCCAGCTTATCGCCGCCGCCGTCTGCGCTTAATCCGAAAGCTGACTACATAATAGTAACCCTTAGGGGTTATAATTGTACTCATTTATAGTACCATCCGACAATGGAATCACGGTGCTACAGGATTAACGGTATGCCAGAATTGTCATATTTATTTATTCGCAACGGTATGCAGGGATTGAATGATACATTCAGTGAATAAAGCGGTCAATGAATAACACAGGCCTGCAAGAAAATTTTTTTTTTACGGTGCCTAGTATTTTATAACTGATGTTAGCTATATTTGGGGTGTCAAATCTGTATATCTGAGTTTTGTTTTTTTCACGCGGATTGAGTCCTGCATTTTTCTTCTCTCGAGAAGACAATCTTATATTTTGTCACGAAATTAGAGGACTCTTCTTCGTCTTTCTGACTATTTTGTAGATGATTGGCGCCTATTTATTGACATCTCAAAGGGAAGTTTGAAACGTGTCATTCTACACAATAGGAATAAATATGGTTCAATGCCAATTGCTCACTCAACGAAAATGAAGGGAGAATATAACACCATAGCTTTGGTCTTGGATAAGATAAAGTATAATGAACATCGATGGGTGATTTGTGTGGACTTAAAACTGGTAAACTTTCTTCTTAGACAGCAAACTCGCCTCATCAAATATCCTTGTTTCTTGTGCCTTTTGATTAACAGAGACTAAACACACCACTGGGTTAGAAAAGTGAAGCCTAAGAGACAAAACATGGACTTTGGGGAAAAGAATGTCATTAACGACCCCCTAGTTGAACGAGAGAAAATCATCTTTCCTCCACTGCATATAAAGCTGGGCCTTATGAACCAGTTTGTAAAGGCTCTTGATAAGAACGGACCATGCTTTGCATATATCGGGGAAAAATACCTCAGTTGAGTACGGAAAAAATTAAAGCAGGAATATTTGACAATCGACAAATAAGACAACTCATTAAGGATCCTGCCCTAAGATTCAATGAATGAGGCTGAGCAAAAAAGCTTCATTTGTTGCAGTGGTTGGAAATTTTCTAGGGAAACGCAAAGTTGAAAACTATGCTGAGAGTAAACGGTTTCAAATCCCTTGGGTGTATTATGAGTATTAAGGTGCACTATTTAAACAGCCACCGTTTTCCTGAAAATTTAGGAAACACCAGTGAGGAACACGATAATATTAAAACCATGGAGGCCCGCTACCAAGGAAGATGGGATACGCAGAGGATAGCAGACCTCTGCAGGAGTTTAAAAAGGGACTGTTCCAAAATGGATTCAAGAATGTCATGGAAAAGTAGCTTCCGAAGTGTTCAGTGATTAGATGGTTTCATCCATGTCTTTTTCATTTTCATAATAGAATAATAAAAGTCCATGTTTAAATTGTTTATTTGATCAATGGATTTAACTTAAAATAGTGTAAAATACATTTCACTAAAATTTTGATTTGACTGCCGAACTTTCACACTAGTGGTTCGGTCAAAAATCAAATAAGGACGAGCTCATTGGATGAGTATAGAGATTTTGATCTGACCTGACATAACCTCTAGTGTGAATAGGCTTGTATACTAGTAAAGAGCTTGTGGAGAATAAATTTGTTTTATTCATATTGTATTCTTAAATAAAATATGAAAGCTCAATAAAAGATTTGTATCTACTAGAATCTTATTTAAAAATAAATGGACTGACTATGATGTACCGGCTTTAAACCCTAAACTAAAATTAGTGCATCCATTATCCCTTCAATGTTTCGCTGATGATATTATAATCGGCGGAAAGGGAAAAGAAAATGAAACGGGGAAAAAAATTGAGCATGATATTGAATAAATTTTTATCAGATCATTACGGTGAACATATTCATTCCGAATGGGTGGCATCAAAGGACAAAATTACAGGCTTGATTTAACACTGAGATATTTCCATCTATGTAGAGCTGCCCTTTGGCTTGCCAGCTATCATTTCCATCCATCAATTTTCTCTCCCTGCCCCCTTCAACCCCCTTCCCCGCTTATTACCACTTCGTGTCAAAAGGAAACTCCGAATTAGGGGCAGAGTTACTGGGCCTATATTTCATCTTCTCGTTTACGCTTTCTTTCATCGCCCTTTCGTTCATGTGTGCATTATGAATTAGCGGTTCTTTATCGCTCATCGCAATGAATATTTTAAAAATATTAAATCATTGCTCGTGTTTACAGTTTAAAAGTCCTTAAGCCTTTGATATGAGTAAGAAGGAAGAACATCTTCAAAAACTGTTTTTGCTCTACCAGAAAATTCATTAGCTCAAGCTGGTGTCTTCAATTGTTGATTAATTAAATTTTTTTAACGACGAATGCGAAGGCGAATAGCAGTAAATTAAATTATTCCTTTACTTCAACCATTCAATGTTTCTGGTAATTTAAATTTGTAATTAATTCATAATAAACTAGGCTATGTAATGATTACGCCATATTTAATCACCTAAGATGGCCAGCATCATTCCCCAATTGATTGATTTTTCCTCAACACGAGAATGATCAGGATCCTACAATAAAGAAGTTAGATTAGCCCCAGAATGTCCTGCATTCAGTTGGGCATTGAAACATGCAAGCTATCAGTAATATAAAAATACTGTAGTACATATTTTTTTTTTGTATAAAATTTTATTTTTTGTAACAGGATTTAAAAAAAAAAAAAATAGCATTCCGAAAATTAACACGCATAACGTCTTACCGGCTTACATACCTGCTGACTTCCTTCAATCTATATCTGCGTCTCAAGCTGATGATTTACAGAAGCGTACTTAGGCTCTGCTGTTCGGTGCACCGGAAGCAACATCAAAGCGACTCCAACAATTTCAAAACGGGATTCTCATGAAAGTGGTTTGACACCTTTCTTTCCAGCAGTGAGGAAAAGTGAGCTCCACGAAGATTTTGAGACGCTTACGGTGGATGAATTCATTCGCCGAAGACATATCGAATTTCTTGATTCACTGCAATATCTAACAGACCCCGTCTTTAACAAGTTTTCCGCATTTCCGTTCCCCCATCGATGGCAGCAGGTAGTCGAGGCGGAAGTGGTCTAGGATTAAGTTGATTTGTAAGTTATTTTTAGGTCCCTAAATGTAATCTGAAGGTGAGGCCCATCACTTGGTCTTTTTTTTATAGTACCGAAGTTTTAACTTCAATCATACAGACGTTAGCTTTAGAAAAGCTACTTAAAATGCATCGCATTGCAGCAAAAGGAGCTGTCTACAGCCCAATCTATATTTATAGTATAGATTTAATAGCAAACAAATAGCTATAAAATCCTAAGTTGAGCCCCATCCACCCATTTGCTTTGTGTAGAATTTTTAACCGTGATCGGAAAATTGTTAGTTTAAAAAAAAACGATTTCTGCGTATGCGCTATTTTGTACAACACCTCTCTATTTCGTTCTTCATATAAACACCTTATACTATTGTTTATAGGCCGTACTTCAGCTCCAAATTTGTCTCAGCAGGCAACGTACGTGAGCTAGTCACGAGGGAGCCCTCAAGAAGTGAGTGAATCACTTGTTATATTTGTTTAGAAGTGTAATAAGTGATATCACACCGAGAAGTCGGCCATATTGGACGACCGAAGCACTCGCCTCTGCCGGATTACAGATGACATTAAACAGTAGGTAGACTTAGTTGGCTAGACGGCTCCACTAGCCGAGAGCCACGTCCGGCGTCTCTCCGCGGGAAATCGTAAGTTCAAATCCACCCGGCACCACCTATTCCTTATTAATATTAAAATTAATTTAAATATTTGTAATATGATAAAATACGATTTTATCACCAATTAATAAATGTCCCAAAATAAAAAAAAAAAAAGATCAAGGTCCCTAGGGCCAACTCTGACTCCACCGCCTGTTAAGCGAAAACTAAAACATTCAAATAGGAACGTACAAATAACCTCCTCTGCAGCTATCTCGATGGAAGAAATACCGCCACAGGCCAGCACATCTAAAGGAGAAACCGTCGAAGAATCCCCTTTCTTCATGCCTAACAGCTTTGAGGCGTTGAAAAATATCCAAACAAAGGACATGGTAGTAATCAAAACACCCACACAGCCCAAACCACCCGCAGTATTCGTCCGCAATATAAGAATTTTAAATTGATAAGCTATATATTAAATTGTAGGTACGGGAACATATAGGTGCCTCAATCGGTCTCGGGACACGAAATTCTCTCCGGAGACTCCCGATACATATCAAGCTAATCAAATATTTAAAAGGAACCAATGCAGACTTCCATACATATCAGTTGAAACAAGAACGATCGCTTTGAGTAGTGATCAGAAATCTGCATCCGACCACAAGCGCTGATGAAATTGAAGACGAACTCTCGGATTCAAAGTTCACCAAATAACGAACGTTTTACGCGAGGACAGGCATCAGTCAAAACAGAGAAAATATATGATCTGACAAACCTGTATTACACAGAATACAGGTAGAAAAGCCGTACCCCAAAAGCGACATCGTCTAGTGCCATAACGGCCAGGCATATGGGGACACAAAATCGTACTGCCACCACCCTCCCAGGAGTGAAAAGTGCAATGGGCAGCATAAAAGTGAATAATCCGCTGTGGCTCAGAATATTCTAATTACTATCCCATAAAAGCAGGCGTTCCACAGGTCAGTGTTCTGAGTCCCATCCTCTATAACCTGTACACCGCCGATGTCCCCTCTACCCCCAATACCTTCTTGGCCACATTTGCAGATGATACAGCAGTCTTCTCATCCCACTCAAACCCCGATATAGCATCCCATATCCTTCAGAAACACCTTGATGAGATCGAACATTGGTACAACCAATGGTGGATTAAAAGTAATGAAACAAAATGTTCCCACATTACCTTAACTCTCTGCCACAAGTCTTGTCCACTAGTTTCTTTCAATTCCATTCCTCTCCCTGTATCTAAGTTAGTACGGTACTTAGGCTTACATTTCTACAAATGACTGACCCGGAACCCACATACCAGGCTAAAAAGACAAAACAGACGTTTTGGACAACTGTCAACTGGACATCCCATCTCACAATAGAAAACAAATTACTTAAACCAAGCTGGACATACGGAATAGAGCTAAGGGGGACAGCAAAGAAGTCGAACATCAAGCGTATCCAATCCTGTCAATCAAAAGTCCTGAGAACAATAGTACATGCCCCTTATCACGTTAGCAACAAAATCCTTCATAACGATCTTAATATACCTTACGTTCTCGAACTCATCCCTTCCAAGTACATGAAATTCGAAAATAACCTATCCAACCACCCTAATCCCCTAGCACAGTCTTTGCATCCCTCCTCCTTCCTCATCCTCATCCCTATAATCCTGCTCGGAGACTAAAACGGCAGTGGCCTCGTGACCTGCTATAAATGCGTAATAGTGGGAGTCCTGGCAATGGCGAGTTTCTCCAATCATGTCCTGAGCGCATGTAGCTCTTGGTCAGCATCTGCTGGCTCGTATCCGGTGACGCGGCTGACGGAGGAGCGTGGGGAACTTCCGAGGACTCCGCTTCGTCTTTCGCATGCAAGGGAGGTGACAACCATGTCTTTTGGGATGTCTGTGGACTGTTTGTAAATACTGTATTAATGAGCGAGTGGATGAAAATTGTAAATATGGTAAATATTTATCACAATTACGTATTTCCCAATGAGGCAGATTTTAATTTTATCACAATAAAGCTGTTTCTTTTTTTCAAATGAAAACCATTGCAGGAGCCATCTTCAGCTCATTATATATTTTTAAATTTAATAAATAAGTAAATAAGGGGTTAAGAAAACAAAAAATCTTAAGTTCTGTGTGAATAAGAAAGATTGTTTTACAAACCCATTTTATAGGAACTGTCACTTGAAATAACAAATTAAAAACAAATGTAACAGAACATAAATTATATTCTTACATTTTCTTTGCGCACGTAAATAAATCCTTTACTCCTATGCAGCACCACCTTGATTAAGTAATTGATAAATTAATTCACTTCTGCTTTTTTTTTTTTTTTTACTGATGGTTGGTTTCCATGGATTAGTTTTTTTTAGTATACAATTTACATTTTATTCTTTGATTGTTATTTTTTCAGACGGCGGTGTATATACATAACTAAGTTTATTGCCAATCATGCAAATAAAGATACAAAAATATCAAGTAGTTAATTGTGTAGCAATTCTCTAATAACAGAAACGAATTTTTATTTTATTTCAGGCCCCTTTTCTTGCTTTGAAATTTTTTTTTTTTTAAACGCATACGACTTAAAAGCCGAAAATTGTGTTGCCAAAAAGAAAATATTACATCTACCCACAATTTGTTTTTCAAAACGCCAAGCTCATTTGGCAACAATCTATCCAGCGTGAGAACGCGTCCGTTTTATTTTGCGTCTCTGTTTTATCATCCTTCTTATTTTAAGATGTTTACTGTACATGTGAACTTAATAAAAACGTGATATGGAAAATTGTGCTTCTAGAAATTATTATTCGTATTAGAAATTTAATATTATAAAAAAAAAAAATGGAGGCTGTGTGTAAAAAAAAAAAGGAAAAAAGGAGGCTTGGTCGGAAGGTAATTCACAACAAAGGCTCAGAATGGCGGAGTGCAAACATGTTCCTTTCCTTTATGAATTTCTCATTGCCGGATCTGAGGCTCTTGCTTTCTCATAACGGGGCCCTGGCTGGTGCAAAAGAAATCTGCTCGCATTGGGGGGGGGGGGAGAGAGGAGGCCAACAACGTATTACCTCACAGCGAATATTAGCGAACAGGGCCCAGAGCCGCTTGAAGGCAGTCCACTCCTCGAGTGGCCTCTGATCCAAGGAAGCAATAAAGCACCATCTCTCTCAAATATTGTGCCTTTGGTAAGGATCATTTTCGGCTAATAACGCCCCACTGTGCCTGTTTGCCCATTTATCCCGTGCACTTGATTATTTCTAGCAAGTATCTTGGAAATTTCTCATTAAGCCTCATAGTCTTTTCTCATGGGCCTCTCCATGGGACGGGGAGAGAGGAACGCTTCATTATCAAAGCTGTCTAACTTAGTTAGATTGCTGTGCTACAGCGTACCCATCAATGCAGCGACAGCGTACATTATTTTCCCTTTTGTTTTCCACTTCTTTCTAAGAAAATTACGTCAAACGCGGGATCGCACATGAAGTGAGCATTGTCAAAATTTGAGAAAATCGAAGTTTAGCTTTTTTTTTTTTCAAATAAGATTGTCTGCAATGTTTCGTCGTTTAATGACAGCTCACATATTCGAAAAGAGAACCGAATTCTTCCCATGTTGGTACATATGTTGATCACGGTTGTCTATGTGGTCAGGTTATGTTACACTACCGTATGTCAATATTTATAGTGTTGCGACTCAGTTAATTATTAAATAAATTGTTTGAGTACCTGTCAAAATCATTGCTGAAACTGGGTTGAAAAATTGTCCCTAGTTTCCTGAAAAAGAGGCCAATTATGAAGAAGCTCTTGTATCGTTTGTGAAGAAGAACATTCATATTTCCCGATTAACCTAAGATCGCTGCAGTTGACCTCGTAAGAATGATCGAGGTAAAGAGGGGAGAGGATAATTTTAGAACATGTTGATATTGTGGGGTCTAGTAAATTTTTTCTGAAACATGTTCATGTGAACGGTATTTTTACTTAACTTTTATGTGCCTTTTTTAACCTTTAATATTAAAAGGTAAAAGCAATTTTCATGTGTTTTAGACACTTTGTAACATTTTTAATTTAGAAGAGGACGCTTCTGATTTCTAGTTACCCTTCTATTGAAAGTTTTCAAGAAATAAAAGTTTGAATCCGCATCTTTTCTGACAATACTCCCCACTGTACTAAATCTACTCCTACTAAGGAATTTTTTTTCCATGGTTCTGTTCTCTTTGTAGATAATGGTAATTTAAAACACTAATTAAGCCTTATTTTTTTGTTTTTTTAAACACTTTTCTTTTAATTTAAGCTGAATCTTCACCAGTAAGCACTAGATCAACGATGCTTCGTTAGAACTGTAGAAACAATCATGAAGGTTTAATTTTGGTCCATTTTTTTCATAAACTTTCCCATTTAAAATTTACTTCTCACGAAATCGAGTTATCACGCCAGCGCTCGATTGGTGGATAAACTGCGATTCTTCTTTTTTTTGGGTTCGAAACCGGATATGGACGAAGAGATTTATTTTTGTCATCCGCTTGATACTGACAACCCTGCCCTCGAAGAACAGCGTCAAAGCCTCATGAAATAATGAATTTATATATATGTATAATATTTATTTAAAACCATTACAATCTGCTTTAATATGGCTATCAATTATTGTGTTAATGCTATATTTAAAATATTGCAATAGGTCTCTCCTTCAAACAAATACACTCATACAATATAGACGTATACTTAGCCCAGGGATCCACTCAATTCACCTGGATAAACGTAACCTTCCCGTCTATGGAGAAGAAATCAAGGATCGGAGAGATTATCCATCTCATTTCTGTACTCGTATCACTGTTACAAAGTGACAGCGGAGCTATGTAAGCCACAGACGCTCATGGCCCAATGGGAGTAAAATGATCCAGAGCTCCTAGTGACTAACTATATACACTTCCGCTTCAATATAAGAGGAGGGATCGGTGATGCTCAAAAGTGGTCCTGGAAAAGATTTTTGTGGTCGGATAATGTTTTATAGAATACTTATTAAATGTTATGGGCGGGAATTGAATTATAATTTTGTAATCAAAAAAATCAACACCGGATGCGACACTGAATGAGGTGAATAGTGATTTAATTCATAAATCAAGAAATTATTTAATCGTAACTCAACAATAACTCAAGCTCAAAACATTAATTCAAACTTAGTTTTCATATTTGAGAATCCCCTTGCCTTATTAGCTATTTTTAGATTTACTCAAAACTAATAGGCAAGTTTCAAACTCTCATCCATCAATCTCAAGTCAAGCTGTATTAATATCTCTAGAAAGAAAAATGACGGGATATAGAATATTAAATACTGTTTCACTTTGAACATATGAAACAAATGAAAATTTTCACAATATCAGAAGGTGTTCAGAATATAACTGATTAGTTAAAATTAGTTAGTTGATTATAACTATCAATAATTTCTAAATATTTACAAATAAACATAGCCTCATCAAAAAGATAATACATCTTTTTGAATGGCAAAATTATTAAATTAAATTATCTCTAAATTGATATTCTTGAATCGGCAATTTATAGCAATTAACGACAAACAATTAAAATTTACAATTTCATAACTATAACTAGAGTTATAGATGACAGTGTAAGTTATGAATATAATAAAAAACAGTTATAGCATCGAATTGATGAAGCATTCCACGAAAAAGGTCCTTTTGGAGTTCCGGGCTGATTTCATGCTGACTTCGAGTTATATCGTCCTGAGAACAATGATAAATGCCCCTTAGTACATCAGGAACAAAACCCTTCATAACGATATTAATTTACCCTACATTCTAGAACTCATTCCTTCCAAGTTCATGAAATTCCATAGCGACCAATAGTACCAATAGTAAACATCCAACCACCCTAACCCCCTAGTACAGTCGTTACACTGCACCACTAATCCTTACAATCTTCCTCGGAGACTAAAACGGCAGTGGCCTCGTGACCTGCTATAAATACGTGACAGTGGCAATGGCCAACTTCTCCAACCATGTTCTGAGCGTATGTGGCTCCCACGCTCTTGGTCAGAATCTACTGGCTCTTATCCAGTGACGCGACTGACGAAGGAGCGTTGGGGACTTCCCAATACTCCACTTTCTCTTTCGCCCGCGAGGGAGGTGAAAACCATGTGGACTTGTGAGATCTAAGGGCTGTTTGTAAATACTAAATGAATGAGATCATTTATCACAATTCCTTATTGCCCTGTTGTGGCCACCTCTTAATTATGAATAATTAGAAGTTCCCCTCTTCTTGGACCTGGAAATATCTATCTATGTTTCCATACGTTTAATAAAGTTTTTGACGTCAAAGGAGAGAGTGAGGGGAGAGAAGCTAGGAGGGGAAACATCCGCAGGTGGGGAGCCATCCCCACCACGGCTGGCCTGCCTATACAACCCGAGCAGACAGAAAGAACCAAACCGGCACCTAAAACACTTCTCTCTCACTCTCTCTCACTCTCTCTCTCTCTCTCTCTCTCTCTCTCTCTCTCTCTCTCTCTCTCTCTCTCTCTCTCTCTGCACTGGCACTTGCTGCTCTACTTAAACCATGGTCTTCTCATTCAATTACCTCAGCATCTCTCTCTCCTAACCTCGCTATGTTTTAGTCCGGCGTTGTCATACCCCACACCTTCCTAGTGGGAATCTCTGCCTTCGTCTCGATAAAACTCGCACCTCGCATGTTTTAGTATGCCTGCCTATACAACCCGAGCAGACAGAAAGAACCAAACCGGCACCTAAAACACTTCTCTCTCTTTCTCTCTCTCTCTCTCTCTCTCTCTCTCTCACTCTCTCTCTCTCTCTCTCTCTCTCTCTCTCTCTCTCACTCTGTCTCTCTCTCTCTCTGCACTGGTGCTTGCTGCTCTACTTAAACCATGGTCTTCTCATTCAATTACCTCAGCATCTCTCTCTCCTAACCTTGCTATGTTTTAGTCCGGCGTTGTCATACCCCACACCTTCCTAGTGGGAATCTCTGCCTTCGTCTCGATAAAACTTGCACCTCGCATGTTTTAGTAAGCCTGCCTATACAACCCGAGCAGACAGCAAGAACCAAACCGGCACCTAAAACACTTCTCTCTCACTCTCTCACTCTCTCTCTCTTTCTCTCTCTCTCTCTCACTCTCTCTCTCTTTCTCTCTCTCTCTCTCTCTCTCTCTCTCTCTCTCTCACTCTGTCTCTCTCTCTCTGCACTGGTGCTTGCTGCTCTACTTAAACCATGGTCTTCTCATTCAATTACCTCAGCATCTCTCTCTCCTAACCTTGCTATGTTTTAGTCCGGCGTTGTCATACCCCACACCTTCCTAGTGGGAATCTCTGCCTTCGTCTCGATAAAACTCGCACCTCCTTGGGAGATACCTCTCCCTCGCGGACGACGGTTGCCGTGGCCCTTCAAACCTTACCTAGTAGCGTCTCCCACGGCAATCCAGTCTGCTTCTCCCCGGTTCACACTCGCCTTTGGGATACGGACGATTAACGCCTACCCTTAGACACCTAGTATGAATTCGTGGTCATTCCAAGACCACATAAACTATCTATAAACCTACCCTGTCCTCTTCTCCTGAACATACTGCTTTGTCTGGGCACACCTTCTAAGATTTTATGGAGTCAGATCCACACGCCATATCTCTTTCTTGGCGCTCGCCGGATTGGCGGCGGGCGTCAATAATAAAGTTGTTTTGTCAGATGAAATTATCTATTAAAAACAGTTTTTAGTGGTATTAATGGTCATTTTTACTCTTTCCAGAAGTGAAGTTTACAAGCTTTAGAAATCATGCTGCTCTATGACCACGCCTATAATAATTTTCCCCTTTGCACGCATTTATCAGTTGCATTATCAAGTTTCAGAAATTGCAATAAAGCATTTATTGATCAATTTTAAATAGGATAATCCTGTTAAAAAGTGGTCCCCAAACGATTCGGGCCATTACTTCACCTAGAATGGTTTTAAGCTTTTGCCGCTAACCTAGAGCATGTGGAAGATGAAGCCAGACCATAAGAGTGTATTTTAGTACCATCATGTTATGTTACGTTTTTCTAGAATAGAGCAATATATCTTTTATTTTTGTATATAGAGTTTTGGGTAAATTACCCTAGTTTATTCTTTGTGTATCATGTGAAATTATAGATTAAGTTAGTTATGTATATAGAGGAAGCTATAATTTTGTTTATTTTATTTTTAACCAACGATGTAAATTTTTTTTTGTGTTTGTTTTTGTTTTGTTTCGTTTGTTTGTGTTTTGAGTTTACGAGGATGTTCGTAAACTGGCAGGGGGGAGTTAAGATGTGACCTACGGGAGTAGCTACTAATTCCAAACTACCTTGATAAACATTGTGAATACATACGTAGAGGATTATAATTTGAATAAAGCTAGTTCTTAACCAGCCTTCAACAGTGTTATTTCGTTCCCAACTTATATTTTTTTTTTACATTATAGTAAAAAAATATGTCAGTTTCGAATTCAGAAACTTAAAGGAGGTGGAGGTTGTCAGGTTATAAATCGGACACTTGCAGATGTAGTTTAGAACTGTAATATTAAACATATGTACACATTAGCTCGCGCTACAAATATTAGAATAAACAAATAAAACTTAAAACTAACCTGAATCAATACAATTGCCGATAATATGCCTTGATCATTGTCTTAACATTGTACAGCTCTTATATCGCAGGTTACACAGCTTGGAGCGATACTAGCAAGCTCTGTAGGGACATCTAGCATATGTCCCGAAGTTTGGCGGTAACGTTCAAACTTACATATATATAAGTTAAGCTCCGGGCAGCATCAGTATACAACCTTAATCCCCAAATGTTGGGATGTAAACATACCGAATGTAAATATCTAACTTTCATGTGTGTTGTTTCTCTACACCTTTTTTCCTTTTTTTTTTATTAAGCCGATAAACATTAAGTTATATATATATATATCATTATGCTTGAGTAAATATAATTTAACATGGAAAGGATACAGGAACACGTAATAACAAACTAGTAACCGAATCATAAATAAAAATTTAAGTTTTCTAATTCCATTCGTAAAAAAGTATGGTCAAACATTGTGACACCCTTAGATATTAGAGTATCAAGCTCTTTTGCAATCATTGCTTACAATAATTTATATCTTGTAAATTCGTTAATATAGGATTTGAGGTGTGTGTGATAGTTACAAGTTTGTAACCTTATATGTCACCTTAGATTCCCCTGTGTTTTTTTAATCGTATTTTAAATAGGTATAACAATTTAGTAATTTATTGGTCGTTTTATAACAAGCAATTAGTGTTCAACGTTATTTAAGAACCTCATTATGAAAAATTTCCCATGTAGTGGCTTTTGATCTAAATTTGTACGTATTATTAATAAGTTGAATAGTTCCTACATTAAAAGATAATAAAACTATTAGACTGAAGTAAATTTCCTAGGTGTGCCCTAAAATAATTACTTACCATTTTTGTTTTGTTTTTTCCCTCCATCATACAATTTTATTAAATCCTACTCGGTAAGCCTTTTCCCGTCAGCTAAAAGGTTCTTCAAGTGTTCATTAATGTACTTAATACCTCGATAAAGACTTAAAAGTTAGAGTTAATATAATAACCCGGTCTATTGATTGAATAAAAATAAGTCAGCTGGTTAAAGGCTCGCCGCCGTTCGATTAAAACATTTATCTTTTACTAACCGTGGAATGACAACGCTCTCCTACTAAAACAATTCTCTGATAGTTCAATTAAAACTTTATATAGCCTTATTTTGGGCATTTAAACGTCGCGATAAATTCAGAAGTTTTAAGCCCATTTTATACTTTCAATACTTTAGTACTTTTCCGATGGCAAACAGGATAGTTTCTTTCAGGAACTGTAGTTTGAATGGGACGTAAATCTCTTCCGTAGCAAATGTGATTCTAACTTAAAAGTATAAACGCCTTTTTCCTCTTCTCGAAGAATAAACCATTCCCCCAACGCATCAGTTTGTTGTCCACCAATAAAACTCTACAGGGCTGAAGGGTATTCATATAGGAGGGAAATAGAACTCACCGGCTTTCTCAATGCACTATCTGGGTATAAAAATGGATCGGCATCTCCATTTTTCTACTCATTTTAGTAACAAAATAGAAAAAGTACGACGCAGATCTTACCGGCTTAACTACTTGCTTTCGCATTGTCGCTGCGTCTCAAACTAATGATATATAAATGTGTCCTCTGGCCAGCTCTGCTGTACGGTGCCCCGCTATATGCTCACTTGACTGACAATACAGCGCATCCACTACTTAGAATCTATAGTAAATAGCACTGGTACTCGTAAGTAAGGTAAACGCTTCCATCTGCAGAGAGAAACAACTTACTTATGGTACACAGCATAGCTCATGGCATATGTTAAACTCATTATTGGAAATCAATATGAACCCTTCATACTGACCTTAATAAATCCACTATCCCAATACACATCCCTCTAAATTTTTTTTTTTTCCTTTCAAAGCTCTAAAGTTGAGATATAGGAATGGGGAAAAATAAGATGGAAGGTTAGGTCAATTGAGGAGTGTGGGGGGCCTCGGCACAGTGGTGACAGTCCACTGGAGGTTGTGTCTATCTAAATTAGGGATGCGCAACCTTTTTATAACGCGTGCCACAACTGTAACTCCCCCCCTCCCATATACCCTGCCACCCTTACAATAATTATTATATCTTTTTAAAAATATTTTTCCCCTTTTGTTAATTTTGAGAATAATAACTATTAATTATATAATAAAAATGTATGTTAGGAGTAACTACTTATAACCTACTTGCTAATCGTTAATTTGCACTATCTAGAAGGTATTTCACTCTTTCAGAAAATTTATATCATTGCATAATCTTTTTATTTTTTTTTCTATAGGTAGTTATTATTACAACAACAACTTTATTATGATAAAATTACAATCTGCCTTATTGGGCAATAAGTAATTGTGATAAATGATCTCATTCATACCATATTTACAATTTTCATTCACTCACTCATTCATACAGTATTTACAAACAGCCCAGAGACCTCCCAAGTCCACATGGTTGTCGCCCCCCTCGCGTGCATAGGAGGAAGCGGAGTCCTGGGAACTATCGGTATTAAAAATATTCAAAAAATCAATAAAAGCAATTTTGTTGCGTATATCAAACATGCCGATTCTAAATTAGCATTCCATATCTGAAAGAGAACTTGATTTTTTTTTAAATAACAAAATCCGTGCCTTGGGTCGGGCACACGTGCTCTAAATATTAAGAATTCCATGATAAATTATCCTAACAGCCTGATCGCTATCTAGCAAGACCAATCCCTACAACCATCCACGGAGATTGAAGCGGAAATGGCCACGAGATTTCCTGTACCCACCCAATCCATAACGATTGGCAGTTCTGGCACTGGATAACCATCTCCCCTCACGTCCGGAGCGTCTGCGGCTCTCGCGTTCTCTGCGTGGGGGATCACACTGAACCCGACTTATTTTTCCTTTACTGAAGGTAAAACTCTAGGAAGTGACTTTTAGGAGAGTCCACGCGCACATATGCTCTCATACAGCATGAATGAGAGAGTGAATGCAGTATTTTAAATATTATTTGAATGACATCATTCAACACAGTTCATTACCATTTGAGGGTATATAAATTATTATTTTTCAGATAAATATTACAGAAAAAAATATTAATATAACCGTAACAGTTCTCAACTTTACTGGTAGATGATGAACTGGGAATTCTCTATAAAAATATCAGTTATTTAGTTATTCATGAGTAAAAATCTAATAGTTTCGTATACATTTTTTTTAACTGTTAACATATCCTGTGCTTACATGCATTTCTTTAGTTTACTAAAGAAAAATCTGAACTGCAGAAAAAATTACCTAGTTTAATTTATTATATGGCTTTTCGATAAAGATGTTTTTTCTTTAGCAATTTTTTTTTTTACTTCCAGATTGTATTAAAATATATAAAAAATGAAGGTGGATAAATGTTTCTTGAGGTTCTTAGCTTAGCTGTTTTATAATTTGATAAGTAAATGATGAAGCTACTTATAATCTTTGATCAAAAACATTTCGTTTTGTTTGATACACCATCTAGATCAATAAGAATACAGCCGTAAATCTCATATTTTGAATAGATAATATATTACATCGGTTCTATTGTAAGATCTAAAAATATATATTCTATTAAATTTATGTTTAAGTGATTCACGGCCTTTTGTTCTACTGACTGGGGGGGGGGGTACAATACCAAACTACCCAGGTCCCATTCCATTCACTACTTACAAGTAACTTTAGACCGTTCCATCACATTTACAAACCACGTAAAAAAATAAATACAACAAAATTCTTAACCTCATTAGTGAAATGTACTGAGCCTCTAAAAATCAGAAATGGCACCTGAAAACATATTAATACGACATAAAGCAATGATTCGCCCTAAGGGTTTGGATGCCAGCTATCACGTAACCTATCACGTGGACGCCAAGCGAACTTGTAAACAATCTTGTTAATAGGTCTTGATGTTATTAAATTAATTATAGATTTGAATAAGTACATATGTACAGTTTATACAAAGAGAGTGAATCAACTATAATTTACATGCTTTGTGCATTTAATGGGCATGTAGTATTTTGTTTTAAACCATAATATAATATTTAGTTTTATTCATTTAGTGGTTAACACCAGTGTTAGTTTATTCATTTTATGTTTAAGGTAGGATTTTAAATAGTTTTGTTTCCGCTACTGCATATTCCTTAGTAGTTAACTGTTTGTGTAAATAATTTTATTGATTGTAATTATACATATGTTTTTCCTACTGTTTCATTAATGATATTATGGATTATTTCGGTTGCCATTATTCTATTTTTATACAATTAGTGAATGGGTGGTGTACATATTTGTTGACTATTTCACTGTTTAATGGTATATCTAAGTATATCTTATGGTTTAAGGCATGGGCGAATGCCCACCAACACCTTGAAAATTAAATTGACTTTTTGAGTTTAGTTCCTTCCTTCGATTGCATTAGTGGTCCATGCCCTTTTCAGTTTATTTTGTTGGTTTGAATTCCCTGGTGCACCAAAAACCTATATGTTATATAATAAGTTATATATATTATATATTAAAACTACACAGACTCAAATTTCTCTCATGTCATAGACAACCCTTGTCCGAAACATTACACGGGAAAGCCAGGAATCGAAATCGTTATAAGGTACGGTCAGGTTTCATGAACTAGTCTACCATCCCATATTAGTTTTGTTATATGCTTAAAACCTCAGATAAAATCAAAGAGCTGTTGAGTTGAATCCTATTCAGTTTTGGCAAGCCTTCTTCTAACCTCAAAAGTTTTGTTATTTGTTCGCGAGATGAAGTTGGTTGTATAGAAAAGAACATATTCCGCTCAATATATATTTCAGACTGTTCCAAAGCCATCTTCGGTGTGGTACGATTCTTTGGGGAGCAGCAAATCAACTCGACGGAATTCTCTCGTTTTCAGGAGAGGAAGTGCTTTGATTTATTGCCGAGAACCAGTTGTGAGCAACTTTTTCCCAAGTAAAGGATCATGACAATACTGGCTTTGTACGGGTTAGGTTTGAGCCCCATCATTGTAAATATTTATTTTATACAAATACCAGAAATGAGGCTATTTGTGATAAACTAGTTAACTCTGTTTGTATATTTACTAATCAAAGATTATCATCAAGTTAATATTACATATTTAATTTACTGGTTAATGTTATAGACTCCAGAAACTACTGCTACACAATCGGCTGGCTATGCAAAATACCCAATAATACAAGTTTCTGTCGTCAAGCGACATCTTTTAAAACTAGCAAGTTCAGAGGTAACCGGGATTGGTAAGGGATTACCATCAGTACAACCAAAATCAGTGCATTACAGGAGGATGTTGAAATGCCACTTATACTTAATTATAGGAGAAAAGCGTTGGAGCGACCGCTAACTACATAAGACAAATCACCCTATACTCTATATATTGTAAGCAAAAGTAAAAAAAACATTGAACTAAATGTATTATAAACAAATATAAATCATTGTGAATGTGTTAAGCAATAAAAGACGGGGACCAAACTAGTAACCTGAGGAGGGTCAGCAGCTGGCAGTCATAAACAGTCATAAACTTAACAACGCTTTTTTGGGGGCCTCTCTACCTCCAGGGTACAGGGCTGCCGGGTAATTAGGCGTCGGTCACGTTCCTGGCCCCAGGTGTGAAAACCAACCGCCGGCCTAGGCAACCTTGCAGCCTCCCAGCAGGAAGTAGAGAGGGTACTTAAGGCAGGGCTCCTGGTCCTGATAGTCAGTCTCCTCACGTGTCTTTCGGGACCTTTACTCGGTAGTGCTTGGTTTCCGCTCACACTCTGAAAACTTCACTATTTCTTTATGAAACCTTTGTACCTCTTCTCTTGAACACAGTGCATTGTCGGGGCACATACCTTTCATAAATGGAGTCAGATAGTAACGCCGCCATGGAACGATTGTCCAGGTTATAAACTCGAACAATCCGCACTTGTCACCAGGGCTAGGGTAATCAGGCACCCCCTAGTGACGACCCGACAAGCGTTAATAACAAATCCTTGTCAAGAAAGTACAAACTACCCTTAAAGTATTTTAACGCAGGTTATATAGCTTTCAAAACATAAATTGTATACTTTATTTTGGTTAAACTAGATTTTAAGCTTAATATAAGTATAAATTTGTCAGAAATAGTATGATGCAAGGATTTTGGAAAACTTTTCCCTGATTGCCCTTAAGATTCCATTCATTACGAAAATGTGATGTAAAAATAAATAAAGGATTTTCGGATAGACTATGCATCGAGCCTTTTTTGAAAAAAACTTTTTCATTTAATTAATTTATTTTACAGTAATTTATATCCAAAGGCATTATCCGCGACCGTCAAGCATAAGAGGAGGGCTGTTCCGTCCTGTCAGCAGCCACGTCGGTACTCAAATATTGATTGGCAAACATTATAAAGTCGATGTGCCCTACTTTTTTCAAAAGTAGATCCTCAAAGCGTTCTATTTTAGCAAAAAAAGTAGAGAAAGGGTAACATTATCTGAACTTTATTGGATGCAAGTAATAATTATTAATATTTAGTGCGGAAGAACTTTATTAAAAGTATTATAATGGTTTCTACATTTATAAAGTTGTTATTTTATTCATATTTTACATCTTGAAACGTATGCTAAAAATATTTTATTTTTATTGCGACGTTTCAAACATCTATCCTCAAACAGCGTCTACATAATACAATCATCATTATACACACATATAATACAATCATCAATCTATAAATGCCAATATTCAATAAAATATCAACAAATATTTCATAAGAACATGGTGTATTGTGAATAATAATTTACTCATCATTTCTGGAAGGGACAATTTTAATTTTAATATTAAATATTGAAAACGCAGAAATGTGCTACTTTACAAACAGTTACCTAAATAAAGTAGACTGGAGGTTATATTTGGCTATCTGTGGTGTGTCACAAATGCACTTTACAAACAGTTACCTAAATAAAGTAGAATGGAGGTTATATTTGGCTATCTGTGGCGTGTTACAAATCCTCTTTCTCATAAAGCCATCGAACCAATCCTTCCAAACTATCCTAGGAACTTTATAAATGCACATTTTCACATCACCCCTCTATGATGACCTTAAATTTCCCATAATCTAAGAACAGAAGTCATAAAATTATCCGACCATCAAAATCCCTTTGCATGATCTCTTTTTCAACCATCTTCTACGAGGAGTTCTTACTATGGTTTCTCCCCTTTTGCCTTGAGTGTCTGTAGCTCTCGCGCTCCTGTTACAATGCTCCTACAACACACACAATACCCCTTATGTTAAGTATGGGAACTTAATTGTTCTTTTAATTCCATTAAAGTTCAATAAAACACGCTTATTTAGAGAAAAGGATTAGCTATATATTGATATGTTAAACATGAAAAAAGTCCTATGCTCCTTTGATTTAAGGATTTTTTAGACACTCAATTAAACTCTGTTCAATATACATGCAAATTTAGTTCTAGTGTAATTAAACACCTCTTTAATTCTAACTATACCGTCTTTTCTTTTAAGAGCGGTAAAACCTAATTCAAGCTAAAAAGAACCCATTAGTCCAATGTCAACAAGTTGTCTACTGCTAAGTGCAATTCACAATGTTCATTGTACGCGCCAAGGTGACGCTAGCACAGAATCGAAAAATGGCAATCCAATTGGTTTGGGAACTTTACGTGAACAAAAAGATATCAAAGAAGGACAGGATTAAAGGACACATGTATGTGTAAACTCCATTATTTTTTAATGCTAATGTATAAGTGGTATCCGTAAGGAAAATCTACATTTAAAAGAAGGCAAAAAGAAAGAGAAATAATTAAAAGAGATAAGTAAACAAAATTAATTGTGTACATTATTATTATTATTATTTGTTCCGGCATTTGTGCACCGCGGCCTCACTGAGACCTATTGTGCGCCGTCCATGTCCCTGTCCTATATATGTGACAGGCCCACGGCCTTTGCAAATCTGAGGATACTGAATGGATCGATCAGTTCACATAGTTTGGGGTCTACAATGCGATCACTACCAAAGTGAAGGTATCGCTTTCTAGCTAAGTTATCACAGTCACATATTATATGACGTGCCGTTTCTCCCTCTTTCTTGCAGAATCTGCAGATTGGTGATCCCACTATCCCCAAATTAAAGAGGTGTTTATTTAACCGACAGTGACCTGTATAGAGTCCTGTAACACTTTTGAGTGTCCACCTGTCCATTGATAGAAGTGCTGAGCTTCTTCTCTTACAGGGTCCATTAAGAAACAGTTTCGAGTGTTCCTGTTTCTTAGTTTCTCTCCAAGAAAGTCTTGCCTTGTCCTCTAAAGCTAATTTTATACGCCTTTTAGCGTAGCTGAGGCTGATACCACATATGGGTTCAGGTGCAAGAGGTGTCTGTTCTGAGCCCACCCTTGCAAGGCCATCTGCCTTCTCATTGCCTGTGATGCCTGTGTGTCCTGGCACCCAGTCGATTCTAACCTTATTGGCTAGCGAGAGTGTGTTTAAGTTGTTTTTACACTCCTCAACCAAATAAGATCTGGTCGTATAGCTTCTCAGGGCGCCAATGGCTGCCTGGCTATCCGTGAAAATTGTGATCAGTCTGTTTCTTACACCCTCCCCAATTAAGGTTTGGGTACAGACATTGATCGCCATCACTTCGGCCTGAAAGACCGAGGTGTGTCTACCTAAAGGAATAGAAATCCCAGATTCTGGTTTATCTTTCCTCCATATGCCGGCCCCTGACCCGTTTTCTGTTAGCGAGCCGTCTGTATAGCAATTAATCCCATTACACAGTTTATGTGGTTTGGTCTTTGTGTTTTCCGCACAGTATAAAACGTCTGTGTGTTTCTTAACTTGTAGGTCAGAGTGCATTGACAGCACCTCGTCCTCATCAATTCTTCTGAACAAGTTCCCATGTCGCATGTGAGTCATGACTTTGGATCTTGTTCCTGATTTCGCAAGTCTGTAAGCCACGTTCAAGGCTTGCGCTTCTACTTCTATGTGCAGTGGATTCAAGTTCAATAAGACTTCCATTGCAGCAGTAGGAGTTGTACTCATGGCACCAGTGATCATGAGACATGAAAGCCTCTGTAATTTGCCAAGCAAAGTTCTATTTTTACTAATACTACCTCTGTGCCACCACACCATAGAGGCATAGAGCACCATTGGTCTAACTGCTGCGGTATATAGCCAGAATAACATTCTGGGTTGTAGTCCCCAGGTCCTACCCACAGCCCTTTTACATGCATAGAGGCATCGAAGTGCCTTCATAGTAGTATTCCTGATGTGTTTAGACCAGTCCAATTTTCTATCCAGAGTAACCCCTAGATGCTTTACCTCACTAGAAATGCTTACCTGTGTCCCCCCTATATAGGGTGGTCTAACTATAGCATTTCTTTTGTTAGTGAAGATACAGAGATTTATCTTCTGGGGATTGATTCCTAAACCATTCTTTTCACACCAATCCCTCAAAAGATCCATCGATGCGGAAAGCAACTCAGAAATGGTTTCTGAGAACTTGCCCCCTATGAGCACAGCAATGTCATCAGCATATCCCTGTGCGTAGAACCCTGCAGAGTTTAGGTTTGTTAACAATGAGTCAACGACCAAACACCACAGTAATGGAGATAACACCCCTCCCTGTGGACATCCTCCCACTGGCTTCATCCACAGTTTGGTTTGTCCCAATTGTGATTGTAAAATCCTATTCTCTAGCATGGTGTTTATCCAGCTAGAGGCTAAGGAACTAATCCCCTTTCTTTCTAAGGCTGATGCCATAGTGTTATAGGGTGTGCGATCAAAGGCACCTTCTATATCAACAAAGATGCCTGCCATTATTTCTTTATGAACAAGGGATCTCTCTATCCTGGAAACCAGGTGGTGGAGAGCAATTTCACAGGATTTTCCTGCCTGGTATGCGAATTGAGCGCTATGGAGCGGTCGTTCTACCAGTATTCCATCCCTAATATGTCTGTCTATGACCTTTTCCAAGGTCTTCATTAAAAATGAAGTCAGACATATTGGTCTGTAAGACTTGGGTTCGTCATAGGACTTCTTCCCAGGTTTTGGTATGTAACACACTTTTGCCATCCTCCAGCTTACTGGAATATAGCTCAGTGCCAAGCTTCCCCTTAACAAGGTAAGTATAAGGGGCCTAATTACTGGTAGGCCTTTTTGTAGCAAGGCTGGGAATATCCCATCAGTACCAGGTGATTTGAAAGGAGCAAAAGAATTAATTGCCCACTCCACTCTTGCAGAATTGACAATTTTATTTGCTTCTGCCCAGTTACCCTTGCAACTAGTGTGTTCACAGTTGGTAGGGTCATTATTAATCGTATCCATCAGTCCGCAGCCAGGAAAATGTGCGCGCGCCAGGGCACCGAGGGTTCCCTCCTCAGAATCCGTATAGCCCCCTCCCACCCTGACGGAGCCCAATACTCCCCTGTCAGACTGCTTGGATAAGATCCTATTTACTCTAAACATGGAAGTTGTATCGTTTATTTCGCTACAAAATTTCTTCCACGCCCTTCTTTTAGCCTTTCTGACTTCTTTGTGATAATCAGTGAGTGCACGTTTATAAGTGTCCCATCTGCCTGATCTTTTGGCCGCGTTAAAGAGTTTACGTGTAAGAGCTCTTAACTTGCCAAGTTCATTGTTCCACCAGGGACAGTTCCTGTTGGATCTAACATTACATACAGTGTTATTATCAGTGTATGACTTAATCATTGCCTCAGTCAATGTTGAGTTTAAATGTTCCAAATGCCAGTTGCTACTCACCACTCTAGGACAGCATTTGACCTCCTCCTCAAGCTGTGTATAGTAGGTTTCCCAGTTTGTAAGTTTGGGATTCCTATACACAGCTTCGGACGTGATGTTACCACTTAGATCAAATCTAATGTATCTATGATCTGAGCATGACTCTTCTTCAGAGACGTGCCAGCCTTTAACCCTTAGGCTTATAGTACGTGTGCTAAGGGTTATGTCAATGACCTCAGATCTGATTCTGTTGTTAAAAGTGGCAATATTGCCTCTGTTTAGAATGTCTAGGTCATTACTAGTTATGTACTCTACTAAACACTCACCTCTCTGGTTGTTGTTCTTGCTCCCCCAGAGCTGATGGTGAGCGTTCGCGTCAAGCGATGCTATAAGCTCGCCCCTTAAGCCAGTCCCTTCCGTTAGCTTACTAAGTGCCTCGGTCGGGACTCTTTCTTCATATGTGTACATACAAAATTTAATTTGGTTAATTTTATTCCAACAATATATGTTTTATGCGTTTGTGGATGTATTTTTTTCGGTTATAAGGTTTTCGGATATGGAAGTTAGAAAAAAGAAACTGTCAGCCTGGATGTGCACATAACTTTAGACCGTTCCCTCACATTCACAATGAGTTCCTGAACAATAGTAGCCCTCTTCCCTTGCCGCAAGATGGTGGGGTGGATTCAGCATTTTCAACCTCCTTGGTACAGTGGACCAGGTATTTCTCATTTCCCCTGTCGTTAATTGTGAGATGACGCTTGTTAGAACATTTGCTCAGTGCAATGTATGTACTTATACGAGAAAAACCTTAGAGTCTCTCAAAATATACCTTTTTTTTTTATTGATATACCATCCTCTGTCAATGTTCAGCCTATTTAGGGGTCATAAGGACTACAATTTAGAACACAATACATACATTTACATATTTAGAACACAATGCATAAATTTATATATTTAGTAGCACAATACAAACGTTTACATATTTGGAAGCACAATAGCACAATATATGAATACATAAATTTATATATGCATTTTAAAGTAATTTTGATAATAACGAACGTAAGTTACATACGTAGCTTTACTCAGGAATCAGATTAATTTCCAACAAGGGGCAATCATCATAAGCCATCGACGTGTATGGATAAAAATCATTACGAAAAGCTATATTCAACAATTACTAAAATTCTTGATTAAACTAAACATGTTTTGGTTTATAATAACAAGAAATAAACTAGAAAAGAAATCAAAATTCATTTTTTTTTTTAACTTAATTGAACGTGGGTGATTCTCTCTGGCTTTATAATTTCTAAAGTCAAAGTTCAGGAGCTATTTAAAACTGAACATTCTTACTTTTATCGTATTTAATGACCCATAAAAAACAGAAAGGCAGCCTGAAACTAAATAACACGGCCTAACATAATTATCTTCTGTGATTAATTCTTTGTTAGAAAAATGTTTTAATACCATCTTTATATGTCTTCCTTGGCCTCACCTGCGGGTATAAGCGCAGGTCTGGGATGCCAATTTGGCAGTCATGTTCTTGTCCATGACCGAACCATGGCCGATGTTGTTTCTCTAAAAGAGTCTCGACTAAGTATAGGTCAAGGTTAGCGCTTATTACGTTGTTCCTTGCATTACCATGACTTATTCTCAAGAACCTTACCTTTGTTGTTTTTAGCATAACTTTTATATATAGTCTTGTTGGTGTCTTTTAACTCTCATTTCTTTTTTTTTAAAGGCCTGGCCCACTGCATGGTAAAAGCGTGAATGAAAACTGCGTTTCTGGTATTGAAAATTCTAACGAACCGCTAATAAGGTTTTCTGATTATGAAAATATTACCGAAACTCTAACTTTCTATGGCGCGATGCAACTGAGCACGGGAGCACCGAGGGAGTGGGCCCCCTGTTACACGTGTCTAGATCCAGCGAGTAGATAACAGCCAACCCCAGGGCTCAATCCATTCCCAGCCACTCCTGTACAGCCCTGATAAACCAACTATAATAATGTCACTTCCAGAAGGGGGAGAGCTTCATTAAAACTTGTTGGATGTGGCCCCGCACAGCTCAAATTCTAAAGAGACAACCGGAGAGGGGTAAACGGCGAAAATTATTTCTTAACAGAGGACCAATCCACCCGGCAAAGAATGCCTGTTCAGTTGTAACTATAATACCTATTGTTTAGCCGATTTGAAACTTCTTTCAAGCCGGAACAATTACTTAAATCACATTGTACACATTTCCAATTAGTCACTCAATTAAGGTTCCTAATTATTAGCCTATGTGAGCTATACTCACCAGCTAGGCACTGAACGATAGGGTAAGTCTATATTTAAACAGATATAATTCCAGTTGACCCCTGCTGTCATTAACCTCGCCATTTTGTATCATCAATTAACTTTTAAACGATTAATGTAGTTTCTTCGACATATATCCCGTTATTATATGTTCAATCAACGGTGCAACGACCCACTTAATAAGTCAAGACCTCCTTCACTGGGCTTCGGCAAATTTCCTGCTTTGCAGAAACAATCCAAATTCCCTACTCTAGGGAAATTTCAGGGTCCACTCGTCACACCATTCTTCCCTACCGCAGTTTTGGCCTTTCGATGTTACAGTTCGATTTATAGATATGATCCAAGGACATCTTTATGAAATGTCCTCGCCAGAAGTCTACCCACTTAGACAAATCTCACGGATCAACAATGTCTGGCCCCTTAGCTACTCACCTGCCTCCAGTCCTTGTCTAGTTTCAGTGAACGCAGGTTTGGTACAGAATTTTTTTTAATCAAAACCCACGTGTTTTTACATCCGATTTAGTCTATACCTCCGACATTACGTTTGAGGTACTCTATACCTCAAGCCCATAAGTTAAAACGTTTGGATTTGGTTTTTATTAAGAAGTATTGTCGTCCATTTAAGAAATAAACTACTGAAGAAACGTCTCAGCCGAAAGATGCTCTTGTTTCCCAACATGATTCCTATCTATGCAGATATAGCGTTGTTGTTTACGTTAACCTATGATCCAAGATATACGAGTTTTCCAAAGTTCTAATAATGATCTTACAGAAGAATATAATGATGTTCCATCGCGCCAACCCCCTTAACATAAAATTTGGTCTTGCAGTAAATTCAAGACCCACTTTCCATCGTCAGAAATTGCATGTGCCAGTGCAGTGCATGGTACAGCCCTGTTGAAAAAAGAGCTAGTGGTATATACCAGCTTCCTTTACCACTTTCTTCAGTGCAATGTTAAAGAGGAGGCATACCAAGATATCACCTTGCCTCTTCCCTTCACTGGAAATAAACATAAAATAGAATCCTCCTTGGGTACAAATAGTGCACACCAGTGATCGTTGGTTGTGAAAGCCAAATTGGGTTTCTTGAGATGATGAGATATTTTAGTCTTCTTTAGCTTTGGTCTATTTAGTCTATCATAATGAATTTTAAGCTCAAAAAAACAGATGGTATGTCTGTATCTGATGTTCCCTAGCTAGCTCAAACGTTTGCCTCAAGGAAAATACTGGATTAGAGGCGGATTTTCCTTCTCACACCGATTGCATAAGCTACGATTAGGACCATGCCCTCATTCCTCATAAGGTAGCATCTTCTGGAAAACAAATATTAGGGTGCACTTATATGGCGTGAAAGAGCAAGAAAATGCCATTAAAACAGCCACATTCTAGTTGGCTTCCTTTTTTATGTATAGTTTTGATTGAGTAGATAATAGTTTTGAACCAAAATGTGAGCAAGATTTGTTCTGTTCCGATAGTCAAGCATTGCTTTCTTGGGACTTTCTCCATTGACATTAAAAAACTCCGCTGACAATCTATAGCCAGATGTCGTATTTTAGCTTGGATATCGCCTCAAGTATTTCGTGTTCGTCAGAAGGATACATCTCATCCTGTGGAGCCCTATGGGATCATATGATCCTCTATCTCATTTGTACGATGGCTACCACTAAAAAGGCACTAAAATGCCGTATCCATGTTTCAGATACCTTTGTATTTTTGTATAGGAGTGTTCCAAGTGCCATGCTTGGTCTTAAATTGTTTGCTTCATTTATTCAAAGAACTGCACGGCCTCATCTGGGCTTCTTAGTCTTCCAAGTACTTCTAGCTTATGGTTTTCTCAACTTCTTTTCACGGTATAGGTGATTTGTACCCTGTCGTTTCTTTTAGTCAGAAAGATCTGCCTTCTCTCTTCCATCCGTAGCTTGCTGAAAAGCACTTGTTTCAACTCCCATCAGTGGGAAACTCATGTGGTATGTCATCGGGTACATGTTTCATCCTCCCTATCAGTACATGATGTATCACTTATGCAATTGCGAATTATGTAGTGTTACTAAGGCTAGGATAAAATGGTGATTGGAGTACGTTAGCTCCCCTGTTGGATTTTCCGAAGCCAAGATCTTTTCTTAGGGCTACCAGCCTGTGGTTAATTTACTGTTTTATTATTAGGCGATGTTAAAGGAACCTTTTTGATGTTTTTAGTAGGGTACATAGTACTTCCAATGGAGATGTCATATTATTTATTATACCAACCAGAACACAAACCGCTTAGTTCAAGAGAATAAATCGCTAACATTTCAGAATTATTGGATCATTTTTACGGATTCTTTGTAAAACGTACATACGAACAAATTGACAAAATATGATCGACCCATCCCTATTAGAAATTAGAGACTCTTCGTTTGGGGTTGGCTATCACAAAAGTTATAATGCACGTATGTCACCTTTATTACCCTGCAGTGGCCAAAATACTTCCAATTCAAATAAACTTATTAGCCTATGCAGGGATCAACGTCTATTTATGGATTATTCTCTAAAAGGTAACTTTATATTGTTAATAATAAACTATTGTACACGATCTTTTTTGTTAATCATTGATGGGTTTTAAGATCTATTTGCATAGGAGTTTGCCTTATAAGCAAATTATATAATAATTAATAACATATCTAAAATTTTCTATCAATTAAATAATTGTTATGTCCACTATTGTAGTAGGACATCCTCACATACAAGCGAAATACGATCACAAATACGGTTAATTTGTATAGCATATAAATCAATTGCAATGTTTATTTAAAAATTTATGTTACAGCTGTTTAAAGGTTACTTATATTTGTTAAAAAATCAAGTTTTAGTAATCAAGTGAAAATGTACAAAAAAGTGGTACTAGGTAAAATAAAAATAAAAATGGTAAGAGAACTGTAACTATAATCAAATCAGTATATTCATTTGATTTTTCAGCTGGTAGGTAATTGCACCGGGATATTAAATCCCTCCAACCTGTGTACGTGGATGAAACACGTATAAAAGTGAGTATTGAACGTGTTGCTCGTCATCAATGAGTATGTGGTGTCGATGATTACCCACTTCGGCCCTTCATCTTTCTGCACCCCCTCCCCCACTTCTCTGCTGCACAAACATCTCCATTGGTGGCACTCAGACATCAAAGGGTTTGTCACCCTTCTGTTTGCTCTCGTCACCCTTGCATTTAAAATTCAAAAGTGAGAGTTCCCCAGCCTTTTTTTTTTCTTCTTTTTTTTTTTTATGGAACTTTATTACTGCGTCGTTTAAGTTTATCTCACCGATGCTCACTATGGCAACCCCAGAAAAAGGACCGAGAATTTATTAATAAATGACAAAAAGAGCCATCACAGAAAAGAACCATTTATTTAAAAAAAAAACCATGATTGTGTCATTTAATTAAATTGAATTATATGACATGTATGTTAAATACAAGCAATATGAAGTACTCCAAAACTCAAAACATGCTTCTTATGTCTTGGTACAAACACAATAATTTGCAGTGTTCAAAACTCACCCGTACAATCCTTAACATCTATAACGGGAGTGGCCTTTACGTTATAATTATTGAAATAATTATTATATATGTTATATTATTACATATAATTATATTAATAATTATAAGAAAGTTATTCTTATTTCAAAAGTTTCCTTTCTTTTATGTATATTTAAAACCTAACGTACGATTTTTTAACCTTACTGTACATGAGCTTTCATTCTAAATTTTTTTGTTTTCTTTCAAATTTATTTGAGTCCATAATTTTAGAGTTTTTCACCTACCAGATATTAAGCGGGGGGGGGACGAGGTCAAAAACTCATATTATTCTTACTACTCTAATATCTGCAAGATGATAAAAGTGACAGGACTACGTATGTTATACCTGTGTGTGTGTTATTTTCTTTGTGAGACCTGTTCTCAAGACAGTGGAGCGGTATGAAATTTCAAGCCCTATTTGATAAATAAAATTCCAATTTCGTTTGTTTTTCCCTTGTTAACTGTGTTAGCGCACTAGTGATTGTGAAAAAAGTACCTAAAATCTTATTTCCTCTTTTCCTTTCAAAGGCTGCATTTTAACCCTTCATTATAAGCTTTACCAGATACATCAAGGAAATATTAATTACTTTTGTTCATGATATCCTTCCATAAAAATGTATTTTTCCGTTTAACTTTTTATAGAGTAACATAATTATTTCGTATTTAGTTTTTTTCCTAAATAGTCAGGATCGGTTTAGGGCTGGGTCGTATTCAAAAAACCAAACTTTGAGTACATATATTTTACATTATCTTATATAACGTCCATTCCAATTTAATGGTTAGCAGCAAGGATAAATGAATATGACAGGAAACGTAATTAGTTTTTTCCCTTATAATTATCGGTAATAACTGATTTACGGGTTTGATCGAAAGTACTTTTTTTTTAATATTGTAAAAAAAAATCAGAGTTGAATTTCATCCAGATTGGTTTTATTTAAAGCAATTACGGTGAGATGTACGGAAGCCGATCTCCCCCCCCCCCTACCTTTCCCGGCCGGAAAGCAAATCCTCTTAGATACTTAATTAAAAATTTATAACCATTTCTCGTCTTTATTTTAGTAAGTAAATGACTCTAAGCCGCCAGTGTTTTTTTTATTTATTTTTTCTTTCATTACAAACGTTATTCAGTTTATTAATATATTTTTTTTTTTTTACTCTCTTTGAAAAACTTTCAGTGTACCGGTAGGTGTGAAGGAAGAGCTTACAGAGATTTATAAGGCGAGTTTTAATTTTGTCGGTTTGGTAAAGGGAAGTGGTTATTAGGTCCGGCTGACACGGAAACCCCGAGTCTGTAGAGACATGTCCAGGATTATAGGATTATGAACAAGTTAAGCCTAATAAAAAGTTTTGGGGATATTTAAGGCTTCGTCGTCGAGATAACACTAATCCACAACTATATTAGTTCTGCCCTACACGGATCCGAGTCAGGAACAATTTAACTTTAGTTATGACCATAAAAGACAGTGAACATTTTGAATGATGATATATTTTATTAGGGTTCACCAACGAACAGATAAAGAATGAGTGAATGAACTTATAAACTTTATTTCATGACTAAGTGCCCTTAGAATAATTATAATAAACTGTTAGGTTTATTGTAAGATTTAAAATAATAAAACAATACCTTAAAGAGGAACTAAATAAAAATGATATAAAAGTAAAATAGGTACTCTCAATCTCAATTTCGAAAGAAATGACATTATTATTTTTATATACATATAATATAATATATAAAATATGGTTCTAGCTATCTGGATGATCAGGTGATGTTTTTCCTCTGAACAAAGACTCAATGGCGTTTCTCTAAAAAAAAAAGAAACAACATTTAAAGCTTTAAATATTTGAAATAAATATTGTTCTTTCCTTGAAGGAAAAAAAATACCTATATCAACAGATAAAATCATATTATTAAACATTATTTAAGGCCTTTATTTCAAATATTGCACTTTCTCCACGAATTCCTCACTAACTTTACTCAACTCAAAATTCCACCGCTCTCTCAGTAACCTCCAGTTACGACGTTCAGTCGTCTGCTTTACTGTGCTGCCACCGCTCAGGTCATCCGTACGTGGTGGGTTTTAAAATTAAGAAATGCAATTACTCAAGACGGGTAAATATCCACCACCTGATATTTTTAATTTTGATTAATTTAAAATACCGAACATGTGACCTCTCCTTTTGCCAATGAGGGCAAGCCAGGTGGCGTTGAAGAGGGAAAGGTTCGTTTGAGCATAGCCTTGAGTGAAAGACGTACTCCCGTTCATAGTGATCGGTTATTTTAAAGTTATTAAAGAACAATTCTACTAAAGAATATTTCTACAATTAGTGGTGATGGGCGCTTCAAGGAAAAGAAACGACTTTGAAGAATCATTAGACATACCAACGAACAGAAAAGCAAAATAGAAAACGAGGTATGTTACAATATGTATATATGTAAGACAATTATTGAAGGGGGGGTGAATAAAATGAAATCAGTTTCTCTGAAAAGAAAGCAATTTTATCCCCTACATTTTATATTTTAACAATTATTCACACTATTTACACAATCATACCTGTAAACAAAGAAACCACCGTTACAGTGTATATCTATAACTTCTTTATTCACAATTACAACTTTAATTACTTGATGTAACCTTTCTCTATCGTCTCACTAGAATATTGCTGATAGCTCCATCTAGTGGTGATCAGTAAAATGACGCGCGTAGTAGAACCAGCGCGGCAAATTCATATTATAGAAAATATACTTTCTTAGCATATATATTAGTTATATATATATCTACACATACTACATAAGTTTAACTAGGTTGGAGCAAAAAAGTTAAAAAATAGTTAAATGGAAAACAAAATAATAGAATATTAATGTAGGTAAATTAAAAATAAGAACAAATATAATATAATAATATACCTAGGGTCAATCACTAGCTAGGGAAGTTAAGAGTTTTTAACAAACGATGGTGGCTACTCTAATTCTCGGAAAAACATCTTTTTTTTATGTGTTATAAGCAGAAAACCTCATTCTTTTTACTATACGGACCTTCGTTATCTCCCTGATGTCTTTTATTTCCGTGTTCTTAATTCAAGTTAAACAAGTTGTTTTAGCAATATAGATTTTACCAGGGCATACAAGATTAGTGATGGTTATAACATGGACTAGGGCACTTAATATGGAGTAGGTAAAACTATAAACTGGAAGTACTAGGTCTGGGTTTATCTACTTGAACAACATCGGCAATTATACTCGGTTCATTTTGTTGAGCAGCCGTGAGATATCTGTCAAAATCGATCACATCAAGGAAACGATCCAGAGGCTTCGAACCCATTTGTGATACGGTCTCATGTTTTTCAGGACCTTTTCTAGAAGTGATTTAAAATTTGTTTTAGTTAGCACTTTCCCGGTGTCATGAAGTTCCCATTCGCTAACAATCTTGTGTCCCGTATTATTTTAACGGCTTAAAAACTGAAACATCAGCCAGTTGGATTAGCCTCGTCGCTTTTGTACAGAGAGAAACTAAAATTATGCCTACAACGCTGCACTATTCACTCAATGTTAAATGGCTCTCATGGCCATAGAATAAAAAATTAATGCACACTATCTTCCCCCTATTTAAACTGGTGTTCCGAATACTCTTTTATTGAGAAAGGCAATTAAAGTCATCATACGGGCTATGCATAACTTAACATTATACAATTTTAATGAATATATATTTGGTTGATAGCATCTGATTTTGGATGATTCATACTTTGGAGAGACCAAGGCTCCAAAAATCGATTTTCACTTAGTGTAAATATCGGAGTGCTTGGTTGCTATTTAGAATATTATAATTTTAGCGTTTTCCTTATTTTGGGTGGAACCTTTATGAAAAATTTAATATTTATTTGTGTACTAATCTACAAAGTTATACTTAAGCCAACGGGACTGACGGAATAGAGCTATGGAGAACAGTAAAAAAGTTGAACACCAAGCGTATCCAATCCTTTCAATCAAAAGCCCTGAGACCAATAGTAAATGCCCCTCATGAAGTCAGCAACAAAGCCCTTCATAACGATCATAATATACCCTACATTCTTGAACTCATTCCTCCCAAGTTCATAAAATTCCATAGTAACCTATCGAACCACCCTAATCCCCTAGCATAGTCATTAAACTGCGCCACTCATCCCTATAATCCTCTTCGGAGGCTAAGGCGGCAGTGGCCTCGTGACCTGCTATAAATACGTGACAGTAGGAGTCCTGGCAATGGCCAGTTTCTCCAATCATGTCCTGAGCGTATGTGGCCTCGACTAGTTCGTATCCAGTGAAGCAGTTGGCGGAGGAGCGTTGGGGACATCCCAAAACTCCACTCCCTCTTTCGCATACGAGGGAGGTGACAACCATGTGAATTAGGGAGGTCCCCGGGATGTTTGTATGTACTGTATGAATGAGCGGGTGAATGAAGAATTGTAAATATGGCATGGATGAGAACATTTATCACAATTACTTATTGCCTAATAAGGCAGATTGTAATTTTATCCTAATAAAAAGTTTCTAATCAGTATTATTTATTTGCTAAGCAATTTAGGAGGGGAGAAAGACACACAAAATGGCAATTACGCCCACTACAACTTCAGCAATTTTACGGCAAGTCTATTTTTTTTTACGAAAGTAGGAAAAATACATAACATTTGAATTAATAATCAAGGGTCGATTCTTCATCGTTTCAAATTGTGCGGTAAGCCGCTAATGAGTTGTGTTGCTCGCTCTCTCCGATGACGTAATTGTTTGAGATGAAAAGGCATTGCTGGTGCCTCCGGTTTATGAATTCGAGTCCCTTGGTAGCGAGCCAAAAATTTAATTTGATGGATGACCCCTCCCAGGGGCTCGTAATGAGTAGTCGGCCCCAGTAGACCTGCCCCACTAGCTGCAGTCCTCAATAGATAAGGCCCCATCGCAATATAGTTACCTCACCTATACCTCTCCCGAGTATTCAACAGAATACTGTCAATTCTCTTGTGATGTAAATTACGGAATTATAAATAACAAAAAAAACGTCATTAATCTATACCCTTTTTTCATTTAACGAAATTCTCCCTGTAGTCAAAACAAAAAATAATTAAATTGCTAAAATATAATTTTAAACTAATTAAGTTTTGATGGAAATTTGAATGTTACGCGTTAGCTACTAGTTCTAATCGCCTGCCTGTTTCCGCGCAGGTGAGACTGCTGTCATATCAAATAGGAACCACAGTGAATATAGTTACTAAAAGTTATCAAACAATAATTAAAATACGTGCATAATACCTTTTCAAATTTTATTATGTAATTAATAGTTTTTTGTAACTTTTCTATTCTCTAGTAACATATATTGCGTCATTTAAATAAAAAAACCTAAATATAACTCAGTCCTATAGAAGTACAGACTAGATAAATACACAATAAGTGATATAATACAACTAATATATTTTTTTACATGACTTATTTATTTACGTTTTTCTTTTGAAAGACACAATATGTGTTCCCTGAGGATGTGGACTGATTTAATTTCATAACGGTAAAAGAAACTAATAATTAATAACAATTAGACAGATACTGTGCATAATCGACTTTTGAATACTTCTTATTCATTTACTTATATAGTTATTGAAAACTGCTAACCTGGGTGGCTAACGCTTCAACTCGCATGTATTAAATCACACAAAAAAGGAAATCAACGTGTTTCTTGTCCCTCATAATATAAATCCTTATGTATTCAAATGTTACAAAAAAATACTATTTTTAATACATAATCCCGATCTATTGTAAAAATAAAAGTATGCCATGGGGTCCAGGCAGTGGTCATCATCCTCACTCCTGTCATGAGCGCCTGTGGCTCTCTTGCCCTCTCTCTGCCATATAGCAAAACTGCTGGAATGTGAGATCGGGAGAGAGGCTTCGTAGTAGAGTTCATATACCACAATTGCTGAGGCTGGATTGTAATTCTACAAATAAAAACCTTTCTAAAAAAGTAAAAAAAAAATAGATACTTAGGTTTTTTTTTTGTTTTTTTTATTTCAAAACCTCAATAAAATAATACAATGTACAGAAAATAAATAATAAAATAATTGGATTACATATTTCTCCTCTTTCTGCATTTACATGCATTTGGCGGAGTGCATAATATAATAAAATTTTTATTGTTGTTAAAAGTTCATCGTTCTTATACAACACTAGGTGATGAGGCTCACCTTCTTTTTGTCACCAACACCAACACTAAACACTAGGAACAAAACAAAACAACTAAACAAAACACAACAAACTAAATCTCTACCTAGAACCTAGGACTAGAGTGTTCCAGCCGCGACAGCGTCCTGCCATCGTTGGGGGAACGGAGCGGGGGTTATAGTGTTAAACACCGGGTTTGTCAAATATTGTAATGAGTCGAAAAATTTGATATGTCTACGCTGGATGAATTCATCCACCGTAGGCAGCTCAAATATCTCATGCAGCTCACTGTTCCGTCGCTGCTCGAATGAAGTACCTCTGACTACTTTCATCAGTATACCGTTTTGGAATTGTTGGAGTTTCTTAGCTGTCGTATACGTCAGATAACGAAATAGCGGTGCACCATACAGCAGAGTAGGCCTGAGTATGCTCTTGTAAATCAGTAGCTTGAGACGCAGTGATAGATTGGGGGAAGTCAATAAGTGCGTAAGCCGGTAAGACTTCATGCGTGTATGCTGATAGATGACTAGAACGATTGTGTAATCAGATAGTGGAAATAGATTAGCCAGTGATTAGGGAAATGTCTTTTTAGGAAAGAGTTTGATCGAGAACCAAACCGAGGTTTTTGACTGATGTGAAGAAGTGGATAGGATGAGCGTTAATAGTTAAGGTAGGAATATCATTTAGGGCTCTGAGGAGGGGGTGAGTGGTAATGATAATTGTCTTATGTTTCTTGGCATTTAATTGAAGATTGTGGAGAGAGATACAGGCACCAATTTAGTTCAGGCCATCCTGAATCAATAGGGAGGTGGTTTGGAGCTTAATGGGAGAAAAGAATTTGCAAATTTGTTTGTTGTCAGTAAATAGGTAATTAGAAGTCGTTGATGTAGGCACAAAAAATAAATAGAGACATTGATGATCTCTGTGCTGTCCTAGATACTTAGGGTAAAATCTAATGAAAAATAAATAATTTATGTCATATCGCGCGTTCGAGAGGCAATTTTATTTGTAACCAAATGGCGTTATTTTGACGAGATCGCGTCTAATATTTGCTCGCGTACTTAAAGGCAGCACTAAAAAGGATACATTTATGCACCGCTATAAAAAAAACTGCATAAAATAACTTTTGAAATCAGGGTTTTATGGGCGCTCCTGTATTTACCTGGGCAATTCGTCCGGTCTCCGTTGGACGTTTTCACACAGACAGCCGCTCTCTCGATGCAACTTTGATAAGTGGCTCTTGTCTGCGTCGAGCCGGGAGCAGTTCCTTCTCCGGAGCGGCCACTTAGATACCTTCAACGTAACAACTATAAAGAACAAAAAAAAACAGTAAAGAGGAAAGAAATAAAAACTGAAAGAAAAGAGAAAATAAAGAAAGGAATGTAGTAGTAAGTTGATGGATGACAGGGGCGGAATCTCATTTCCGAGACCCTACAGAAATGCCCCTAGGAACTCGTTTCCAGCGACTTCCCAGTTCAAAGGTCGTTGGGCATTTCTATAACCCGCCCTTGGAACGCCTCATTCATAAACTGATAACTCATATTGTGCTTTCGAAAAGATGTGTAAGCCCAGGATGTCCAATTATAGAACACATTCAAACACAAACGTTAGTTCCCCTCAAACTCTGTAGTTATATTTTTAAAATATAATACACAGAGGAAGGAAGAAAGTAAATGAATGATATAACCAGATGCCCGAGCTCTCGAGATCAATTTCTAAGAAACTTTTTAAATGATAAAAAATAAATTCTGCTGAGTATTTTTGAACACAAAAGAATCCTTTGTTAAAAATCTCGCTCACTGAAAGCTTACTTTTGAACACATAAAAAAAAAAATTGCAGATACCTCAGATGACATCAAAATTCTTTCTTCAATTATTTATGAAACCCCTAACAATAAATGTGGGCAATAAGCTATAATTGAGCAGTGTCAACTTGGGTTTGTAAAGAATGGGAACAACAAACAAAGATACCAAAGAAAATAACGATCGCACAAAATACAAAAAATGAATAGCATTAATACTAACCACCTGGTCTTCGAAACAGTCGAAAAGTGACGGGAGCTATGAATTCTTCGAAGACGATGGGAGCAACCACAAAAAGGTTTATCTTCTCAAAGAGCATATTATTGTTGACTCTATTGAAATTAATAACCACCACATATATGGATAATACTGGGCAAAAGTTACAAAGTTGTTTACCCAAAATCGAATATTTTTTTTAATTCATATTTCAATTTGGCATTCTCTCTCTCCCTCTCTCCCTCTCGCCATCAGATTTGAGTATTTTTGTTTTACTCAGCAGACGCAAGAAGAAGGAATCTGTCATATTTTATAGATGTATTCCCTTTATAAAAATAATGAAAAAAGTTCGGATGAACATAGATACGGAATCCCTTCTGTAAATCGTTAAAAAGCTGGAAAAATGTTTTGCCTAGATTTCAGCTCCCCTGTAGGTTGTACTAAAATTTCTATGACATCAATAAAAAAAAGATATTGCTTTTTCTTATGGTTTTTGACCACCTTCGCTTGGGGAATCTTCGAAGGCAAGCGAGCTTCTGGGCTAATTTTATATCTACTTATTGTATGAATGAGCGTGAACTTTACATATTGGGTGTGTGGAATTGTGTATAATGTATGAATGAGATCTTAAATTACAACTATTAATGCTGGATAAGCGGATCATGATTTAAAAAAAAAGTGGTAAATCATTAATGTTATCGCTTCAATTTGGGGTTGAATCCATTGTGGCCTTTTTTTGTTTGTGCACGAGCGTCACATGTAAAGCTCAGAGGGTTTTTTTTAAACAAAGGGGAGACGGACTTTAAAAGATCTCATTTAGTTATAGTATTAATATCGGTGACAGCGTGGATGACAGACGGACAGACACCTTTCGATCTAATTGTTAGCGCTCATCCGCGCCCGGATTGAGATGCGGTCCAGACCAGCCGGCACACAATCATTTCCCACCATTGCCACTCTCAAGAGAACAAGGTGTAATTGTAACAAATGGGGACGGCCTTGTTTTAAGCGAGATTAATGATTGGCCAACCCTTACATCTACCGATCGCTCCCCCAACAATAATTATAAGGGCTCATTTATCAGGTGAAATATGCGAGTCTGAGCCTTTTGTCTCGTTCATTAGTAGCTGAGTGGTTCTCCTTTTGATCGCTCAGGGGGGGCCCGGTTCGGCAACACATTCCTGACCCCCTTCTCCCTAATCCCCTTCAACCGTGGTCCAATTAGCAATCGAATACCAGGATGTTGTCGTGGGGTGACATCGCGCCGAACGAATAAGACTATATGTCATTGTTCAAGTTATTTCAATTATTACTATGATTAGGCATTACGTCCGTATTGAATTAAGGTGTTAGGTTATTACTACAGGTTATTAGGGAATGTTGGATTGGTTATTACCACGCTATCAGATCATATCAATGGCCCAACTTTGAAAATTTTTTGTGTGCCCTGCAGGGCCTAACAATCCTTAAGGGGATTTATTAAACTCGAATCCAAATCATCAAAAAAGGCCTGGAGTGGCAAGGATTTTATTACAGGTTAGATTCTGGTGTGTTATTAGAGTGATTTTAAGATTCTAATTCACCTTTAATACTCGCCTCCTTGCTCACAATAAATCGTTTTTGCCCAATGACTTCCACAGGCTGCAGAATAAACCACCATATCAGTTATTGAGATAAACTAATTAATATTTCAATTCCCAACTGTTTCGTTGTTGCATCATTTGATTTCACACTGTAACATTAAATCCTCAACTAGCTTCAAATAAAATAACATAGCTTTTTTGTCTTTCCACAGCTGATTTATTTTTTGAAAAAAGAGTTTTCGGCAGCTCTAAGCTGATATCTTCAGTTAGATCTAAAATAAAATAAAAATTGTAATAATCAAAATCATACCTGCGCATACAGAGATTAACTAAATTCCATGATTATACGTAACAATGGCCGCAACCATTAAGTAAAATATATTCCAACTAACAGTGCGGAACTGTACTTAGTTTGAAATTAGTCTTTCTATTCTAGTAAAATTAAACATTCTTGAGGTTTCCAATTATTTCCAAAAAAATATTTTTAAATTCAAAAATACACATGATTTGTAGTAAATAATTAGTTAATCAAATAGCTATTAAAAATTGTCAACCAGTTATTAAAAAGTTACTAATAACATAACTAAAGATCAATCTTATGGCTACTCACCCAATTGATTATAAGGGATTTTGAAAACATCTAAAACAATCATATATTTTTCAATTTTTAACAATGTCTCTTACATCCACGCTCTTTAATATACGACTGGCTTTTGCCAAAAGGTATTATGAAGTTACAAAAATATTTAACAATCATATATCAAAATTAAACATAATATATTATTAAGGCAATAAATTTAACGAGGGAACAAATTAACCAACAGAAGAGCACTAACTACGAAAGCAAGCCCCAGTTGGGTTCAACTCATTAAGCTATAGAAAAGGGGATGGGTAAGGGGAGCGGCAGCGGCTCATCAGAACTCCAGTTTCCAGTCAACTTGCAGAAAACCTGGTAGTTGGTACAGGACTGTCCACACTCGCTCCACACAAGTATGTGCTACATTAGAATTTATCTGACGATTCAACACACAATAAATTAAAATTCTGATTACGGAAATATTATTCCTTAGCAAACACTTATCCGAGAAAACCGGTGGTGGGTCATTAACACTCTTCAACCACCACAATTCCCTTTCCAGTCAAGTTGATTGTCGGGGCTGTTTCAAATAAGAATTAGAACTCAAGCTGGTTGTTAGGTGTATCTTTTTCTTTATTAGCATTAGACATAGTCTTTATTATAATCTTACGTTTGTTTCTAGATTATAATTATAATCTCGCCACACTTGAAAAATTATAATTTATCTGAAATAGTATATAAATACTAAATCTATTTTGTTTTTTTTAGAATATCCAATTCAAGATTGCCACGTAATATTTTTTTTAATAATAGTATTCTTTATTGTGATAAAATTACAATCAGCCTTATTAGGTAATAAGTAATTGTAATAAATGTTCTCATTCATACCATTATTACAATTTTCATTCACTCGCTCATTCATACAGTATTTACAAACAGCGCAGAGACCCCTTGTCACCTCCCTACATGCGAAAGAGGAAGACCCCACGCTCCTCCGTCAGCCACCTTACCGGGTACGAGCCAGTGCAGGCTGACGATGAGCGCAAGAACCACATACGCTCAGGACATGATTAGAGAAACTGCCCATTGCCAGATCTCCCACTGTCACATATTTATAGCAGGTCAGGAGGCCACTGCTGTTTTGTTCTCCGAAGAGGAATATAGGGATGAGTGGCGTTTAAGGACTATGTTAGGGGATTAGGGTGGTTAGATAGGTTACTACGGAATTTAATGAACTTGGATGGGAGCTGCATAATATTAAAAATAATAAATTAAAGATTAAGATGTTTACTTTTTCTTATTTTTTATTTATTTTATTTCTGACTACAGTCACAAGAATCAGTTTAAAACTATCATCAACATCGTGTCCACAATTTTAGCTCAACTATTGTTTGTTTTATTTAATACGTGTTATTTTGTAATATATATATAAGTTAATCGCCGGCGGTTAAGATAGATAAAGAAAAGAATAAGGAAAGAAGGAAATGCACCGACACACTCTGACTCCAGTAAAGACTTTATTATTGATGACAATCCATAGGACCATACATAGGATCATGGGTTGTTTACCTTCCATGATCGTATTAGTATTCGACGTAGTCAAGCCTCTGGCTTTAACTTATATATATATATATATATATATAAATATTTATAAATATATAAGTTAAAGTCAGGAGTATGACTGTATTGTAAATAAATACGATCATGGGGTGTAAACAACCCATGATCCTATATGTGTAGGGTTGTCGGATTGAGAAAGTTAGTCTTTCTCTTGAGCCCAAGTGTGTCAGTTTGTTTCCCTCTACCCCTTTTTATTAAATATTAACCGCCGGGGATAAACTGGAACCGAAACCCGAGATTCTCGTACGGTGGTGTAGAAAGCGACTGTTTTTTGTTTTTTTACTCATTCTGAGCGTTATCGTTCGAACGTTTAAGAAAATTTCTAAGGGAGTATTGCGAGAGCACGCTGAATCCGGAAGAAAGGAGGGCCTACCGAGAGAACGCATATTTTTAGAATGTGCCCAAGAAATGGTGGATACCAGTGCCAGAGAAGAAGAGATCACAGTCGGCGAGGAAGAAATGGGCTGGAAAAGAGTGTCGTATAGAAGCCCCAAAACCACGCCAGCCACATGGATGAAGAAGAAGGTGGATTATGGTGGCAGAGAGACGGCAACTGTGGGAGAAAGGAGCCGAGAAAATGCGGGACGCTTCAGGAGGCTAGAAGACAGGAAGTGCTACGAGTGTGGGAAGGCAGGACACTTAGTAGCACAGTGCCCTCGCACTTAAGTGCTTTGAATGTGGCACAGAGGGGCACGTAGCCAGGCAGTGCGCGTATATGAGCCAACGCAGAGTTGGAAACCGACCAGAACCGATGGAGATAATGCTCAGAGGGTGCGGAGGACGGAGAGACCGCAGTCAGAGACCTCGGGACCTTCCGAGACTGACAAAGAGAGGTATGAACCAGGAAACGGAGCGGGCAGGGGAAGCGGCAGTGCCCGGAGGAGCGGTTGACGACAAATAGCAGTGGAGAGGGGAGAACATGAGATTTGAGGAGAGTGGCAGCGGAGAGGAGACCGCACGATAATAAATAATAGTGTGAAAGGCGTATGTAGGTAGCAGTCATTAGTCACCTACCCGGTCAGGTCTTACTCCATCCTTGGAGATCGATTGCCCCAAAAAAAGTAATGACCTCTTGGCCTAGACAAGACTTTTCAATTGCCTCAGTAACACTGAATACTAATTCAAGTCAAGTCACCGTCCCAAACAGGTCCACACCCAACTATCACCTGGTACTCCCGCGGCATGTTTTCTACGATATGTATCTTCAGCTTTCCTTCTTCCTTCGCCCACCTATTTAGCCCTATGACTACCTCTTCTACTACCTCGCAGGGGCCTCCCAGGGTGATTAAACTACAATTACATACCTGGATCGGGAGTGCCCTCTCTCCGCCATACAGTCTGTTCGGTGCTCCGTGGGACATGATGGTGATGGTGCTTCCCATATCCTCCTCCTTTTGACCCTGATTATTGGAAACGCACATATCCTCTCCCGAATTGCATTACATCTTAGGATGCGGTTGCTTCTCTACCGACACGCTCCTCAGGGTTCAGCACGTTGCTCCCATCTGCGTGACGCGTCTTTCTGCCCCGTATGTCTCCTGTTTCTGTTGCACCTCGCTTCTTCTCATTCAGTTCCCGACGTCCCTGATGACTTATATCCCGATGATCCACTCTCCTCTGGTGTCATGCTTCGTCTCTCTCTCTTACTTGTTCAGTGTTTACCTCCATCGGTTCTGGTGGTTGGTATTCTCTCCTCCGGAACAAATACTGGCAATGCCTCGCGATGTGCCCTTCCTCACCATACTCAAAACATTTCCTGCGAGGGCACTGTGCTACTAAATGTCCTGCCTTCCCACATCCGTGACATTTTATTTCTTCCCTACGCAGGGAATACCTCGGTCTCATCCCTCTAAATCTCCTCTCTCCTGTCGTTCCCCTGTCTCTGCCGTCAACCGACGTTTCTGGTCTCCTCTACGCTGGTTTCAGGGTCCGGGTTTTTTTATATGCAACTCGGCTCCACTCATTGTCGACGTCTTGCACCCTCACTTCTTCCTCCTTGGCACTAGCGTCGATCATTGTTTGTGCACACTCCAAGAACGAGCGCTAATCGGAGAATCCTTCCTTTCTTCCTGTCTCCTTGGCCAGTTGTACCTTTAGAATTGTGGATAAAAATCCCATTCTACCCTCTACCTCTTCTGCGCTAATCGACTCTTTCATCTTCTCCATTATCTTATTGAAACGGACTACCAAGCCTACGGCATATTGTCCGTTACTTTGTCTTGGGGACTTCGTCTCCCTAAACATCTGGAATATGTCCTCCTCGGTTGTCCATCGTCCTCCTCCGTACGGCTATTTCAATCTCATCTTTACTACTTCCCACAGGGTTTCTTTGTCTGCCTGAATTGATTGAGTATACTCCTCTTGACCCAACGATTCCGCGTCTCTGGGATATAACCAATTTTCTTCCACTTTAGCTCTAATTAAAACTGTGAGGTGGTCTCTCCCTTTCAGAAAATGGTTCAGTTCACCAAGTTCCCCAATCAACCTCTCCAGCTCCGAAACCGTCTTCCTCAGATCCTGGGTATTCATCGCTTTTACCCTCATCAGCGCGAGCGGTGCGGTAGGAGCTTCTGGCGTAGTTCCCACTCTTCTCATATCTGGTCCCTCTACGAGATTCAAGTTGGGCTGTCTCAACACTCCTCCTTCAGCCATTTCTCTCTCTTCTCTCCATGGTTCCAGGGTTTCGGCACCAGTTAATGCTTATTGAATGAAAAACTCTAAAAAAAAAAAAAAAAAAAAAAAGGAAAAGGTTAGAAAGTTGTCACAAGACTGCTTTATTCAATCCGATAATACTCTATATATACGTTCAGGTTTACATGCTTACATCCCGAAGTTTGGGGATTAAGGCTGGAAACTAGTCGTGCTTGGACGTAACTTATATATAAGTTACGATAAGCTCGGCTAAACTCTTAAAAAGAGGGAAGAGGTTGAAGCGAAAAGACTCGTGGTTAAAATAAGGCTTTATTTACCGTATGCAATCTATCTATAGGTTCGCTAATCAGTGAAGGGATTAAATAGAGAGACTTACTTATGTTTATCTTCTCATAACAGCCTCTCCGGCTAACTCCCCCCCTCCAGTTCCTTATATATAAGAACTTCCTTATAGCTGTAACTGACCAGGTCACTTTCTTACAGGTCTGACATTTAAACAAAAATATTGACAACTTCGTACAAACTAAATATACTGTTGGGGTAGTTTGAACCCCGGTAACTGACCAGATTACCTTGTTACAGGTCAACAAAATACAATTACATCTTTTATCTATATAGAATAAATATAACGCTACAACCAAAAACATAAGCTTTCAGGGCCACAAGGTCCTTCGGCCATTTCTATAATCTCAGGGATAAGGGAAATTTATTATTTTACAATTTGTTCGTGATTATACATAGTTGTACTCTTCAGAGCACCGTGGTGTGTCGGACGGAGCGCCGCTCCCCACCGTCCGCCAAGCCACGGGTGATGGTATTCGTAGTTCTTCTACATGAACAGTCCGCGATCGGAAAGGGTGGTTCGCGTCCCGAATAGTGTAGAGGTTGTGCTCTCTGATTGCCACGACCACGTACGGCCCCTCATACCGCGCGTCTCCCTTTTCCGGGCCGTCCTCCGGTCGATTTACCGTGGTTTCCAGAGCAATCGAGCCCGCGTTAATTATTCAGGGTTGGTCGTTGATCTATCCACGCGAGTCTGTTTTTCCCGTATTATTCGCTCATGGACTCTCTCCCACATCGCCTGCCGTTCCCTCCGTGTCTCCGCTAACTGTCTCTTCAACTCTAGACTGTGCGCAGTCAGCAATTCCCCTCGATCGCACCGTCTTTGCCCGAACACTATCTCAATCGGTAATAATCCCGTTGCTGAGTGTATTGTGTGGTTATATGCCACTACCACGCGTGGCATCGCCGCGTAGGAGTCAAGTTGGCGGCCAAGCTTGAATAAACGGAGATGTTCCCCCAGCTTACTGTGGAGACGCTCCGCTCGAGTAGCGCGCCTCGTCTCGTCCTCTCAGTCTCCGCGTGGTCCAATCCTGCTGGTTAACATCCATAGGTTCCGGCCGGAACCCCCGTCTGTTGTTCCTCATATTCCACCGCGGGCAGTCTCTCACCATGTGTCCTTGTCTGCCGCATTCGAAACATTTGGTTAAACTGCATTGGGCCGCCACGTGCTCAGGTCAATTGCACTCGTAGCAGCGCCTTTCGGGTCTTCTTCTTCGTTCGTCCTGGCCTCTCCCCGTCCACCTTTCTGCAACTCTGTTATAGCTAGCTTCTCATGGTGAACTTCTTCTCCTCCTTCTCACGTTCCTCACCTCTGTCCAATCTGTTTCCGGTCTCCGGAGTCTGACTTCTTTTCTCTCACGTGCATCGATAAGGTCATGGGCACAGTCAATAACATCTCTGTCTTTCGGCAGTGACCCTGGCCTGTCCAAATAATGGTTCATCTGTACCTTTACCACCTGTCTTATGAACTGCAGCTTCTGGGTCGCCTCCTCTTGCCCACAAGTCCCCACCACCTTGTCCACGAGTCGGTTGTACATCACCATGATCTTCACAGCGAAATCACCCTCCGATTGGCCCTGTGTTCGTTTCTCCTCGAGGAGATAGAATACGTCCTCCTCCGGGGTCCATCTACCCCCTCCGTAGAGTGTCTTCAGCTCTTCCCAGGGTTGGGACACATCGCCCTGTATGGCATTTAAGACTCGCCTTGATATCCTGCTCACGAGGGCTGTCTCCAGTACGGCCGCGTCCGAATCGGTGAGCGTGCTTAGTCCTCTCCTGGACACTATTAATGCTTTTATCTGATCCCCTCCCTTGAGGAAGTGATCGAGTTCACCCAGTATTCCCGTGAAGGGTTCTAGCTGGCCATGAATGAACGTGGAGTTCTGTGTTCGAACCTTAACCAGATTCATCTGGGACCTTTCCTGCTCTCTTAACATCTTCTGTACGTTCAACCGTTCCTTTTCTTCTATGGCTTGCGCCAAGTCGGCTTCCAACTTCGCGAACTAGAGTTCCATTTTGTCCACATGTCATCGAAAAGTGACTTATATATGACGATGAACCCGACAGGAAAATAACGTTCTTCGGTACAACTATAACTCCGGTTAACTACACCTTTTCCGTCGCTCACTCCCGATATTTGAGACCGCTAATTTCTCAGGTCGGCTACCGACCGTATCTCAAATAAATGTCCCGGGTTTCGGCACCAGTTACGATAAGCTCGGCTAGACTCTTAAAAAGAGGAAAGAGGTTGAAGTGAAAAGACTCGTGGTTAGAATAAGACTGCTTTATTTACCTTATGCGATCTATATATAGGTTCGCTAATCAGTGAAGGGAATAACTGGAGAGACTTACTTATATTTATCTTCTCATAGCAGCCTCTCCGGCTAACTTATATATATATATATCTAAGACAATTATGGAAGGTGGGGTGAATAAACTGAAATATGTTTCTCTGTAAACAAAGAAACGACAATTACAGTATATAATTATCACTTCTCTATTCACACTCTAATTACAACATTAGTAACTTAATATAAGCTTTCTCTATCCTCTCACTTTTTAAATGTTGATGATAGCTCCACCTAGTGGTGATCAGTAAAATGACGCGCGAAGTATAAGCAGAGCGGCAAATTCAAATTAAAGAAAGTATAATTTCTTTGCATATATATGTGTATTGTATAGCATAAAAACATCACCATAAAATGTAATAAATAGTTGTTAAGAAATTATTTAGGATTAATACATTTTTGTCTATCATATTGAGTAGGGTAACAAATTTAAGGTCTCGACGAATTGATTTCTTATTTCATTTTCCCTTTCCGGTTTCGATGCATATTAACCGGAAGGAAAAAAAAGCATAACTTTACATCCTAAATAGCGCTGGAGCTGTGCTTTGAGATATTATAAAATTAAAAAAACTGGAATGACACCTTTCAGGTATAATTATATTGTATTTTAATGAAGACATAATTACCACAGGTGGTGTGGTGGGTCACATTCAGTCGAGAGATAATCGCACCGAACCCGTTTGAATGTATAACTTCTCTTTTCAGGCTTGCCAATACAACACTTATTTATCCCGTCTCATGAAAGTAACTCAACACTGAGTACAATTTAATTTTACTGAAGTAAGGAAATCCTCCTTTTTGAAGAGCAGATATGATAGGAGTCAGTGAAGCTGAAGAGCATCCTGTATTGAAAATTATCAACGGTCCCTTTTGAGGGAATGATATTAATGAATAAAGAAACGCCCTATGATTTAAGGGAGGAACTTAATTTAAATTGAAGCTCATGTATGATTAAAGTTGGATGAGAAACATAATTCCGGTGAATCCTATAGGGCACCGTTCCTTATATATGGACGAGGTGGTGGAATGATCACAGACAGATATATAAGGTGCCACGCAGGGAAACCAGCCAATAACGATAGAACTCATACCGTCAAACTATGTCGGCAACTTAATATTGAAGCCCGTTATGGCAGCCAGGGGAGGGATGGTTGGATGGGGGGGGGGGTGAGATGTTTTGGGTGCAGTTTAATACAGTTAGGAGGCCAGGAAAGTTGGAAGCACAACCTTTAATGCGATATAGGAGTTAGAGAGCGGTTGGCCCGAGTTAGAGGATACAGTTGCTGTCGCGGATTGACGGGACCGTCTCTCTTCCAAATCCCTCGGAACAGCTCCTCCCCCCTCCCCACACAGCTCACTAATGCTGGGTCCCGCCTCTTCCCAATCGTCGGCATTTATCTTACTTTACGGGTCTTCTAAAGCCCCAAATTTAATTGATAACAATTAATCAACGCAGTAAATATTACCACGTCGATTTAGAGCAGAGCTGCGTGAGCTAAAAGGTCAGCAATGAGACTTAACAACCAATGAAACGAAGGCGAATCACGCTTTCTCTTTCTCTGATGTGCCCACGTGATATTATAGCGTGTTTTGTACACAAGATACACTCAACAAAGCAGAAAAGGCTTCTCAGTGATAATTTAACCACATCATCTCACAGAGAAAAGTAGGTATTTTTGCCGAGAATCTGTCAATGTTGTTTAACACCCTTGGCTTTTGATCAAAACCCTGTGGGAACGAAATTAAGGACGTAGAAAGAGATAAAACAATATTGAATGGTACTTATAGGACTCCGCGTATAGTCCTAAATTCCCCCGAAATGAATTCAAAAGAACCAATAGGCATTTCGATTGGGAATAGTTAAATTTATTTTTTAGATATCGGTCACTGAAAATCGCTTTTCAGTATATGAAAATTATTGTAGTTACAAAATGAATGCTAAAAAAAAGTTTAAATAATTTTTATTGTTTCAACATGTTTAATTTATTTTATTCAAAATGCCAAACATTGTAATGAAATACTACCTATTAGTTTCTGAATTGTTTCAACATGTACAATTTATTTGCATACTTGTTATTTTCTGTTATAAAATTATATATATAATTATATTATATTAATAAGTTTTATATATAATTTATAAAATAAAATGTTTTCAATTTCACCCTCCAATGTTTTTTTTATACCTTTAACCGTTTTTCATACAAGGACAAAGTTTAATAAGTAGAGAAAATGTTGCGCGACTGTGACGATCTGTATCTCACGGAATAGTGGGTTCAGTAAAATAACATAGTCAGTAAAAAATTTAGCAAATTTTGTTTTTATTAAAATTAATTAGAAACTAATTATCGCTAAGATTAATCTGAAAAAATTAATTTAATAACAACCGAAAAAAGTTCAAAATTTTCTTTGTTTTTTCCCCTAACAAATATTTATTTGGTCGAAAACTTATTTTTTACTACTACTAGTGTAAATATGATTAAAAAAAACCTCTACCTTACCTTTTGCAATGTAAATGTATCCAGTGAGTGGAGGACTGGAGCAATACTGCAAACCCGCAATGTCGTCAGGATAGGCGGGCGTCTTATAACTACTGCGCCCTAATTTTCAAAGCTGGCTATAATACAATGTCAAAGAGAAAAGCTCTGCTTTTGGAATAATGACCATCATCATACCATACATAGCATGTTGTGTATACATGTACAATGTTGTGTATATCTTCTAGGCAAATGGTTTAAAAGTATCTGTAAAATTTGTATATATACATTGTAAAAAATTTGATTTGTGTTTGATGTATAACACATTGTTTATATATATAAAAAGTGATTATAATTAAAATATATTTTAAACGTAAAATTAAAAAGCACCGAAATACATGTTTCACGTCAAAATTAAGTAATCAAAAGAAATTTCCTATAACTTATTAAACTTGGTTTTTAAATAACCCATTCCCTTATTTAAAAACATCACCTCAAAATATACAGCGTTCGTAGAGTTCTGAATAGTTTTTTCTGTTGAAGATTACATAATTTTAGCTTTTCCTCAGCGGAAAGTAATTCACACATACGATGTGATAGTCATTCTTCTGTCTGTGTTTTCTTTAAGTGATCACTGTGCGTATTATATTTATTATTGATGGGGTGAATGAATTCATACATATGTACAATTCACATGTTTTCTCACATTCGTAAAATAAATACATACAATACAAATATATATGTACCGTCTCCCTCTCCGACCGTTTCACCAGGTGTCGAAGAGCGTAGAGAAAGTAAGAGAGCCGCAGACGCTCTAATATCATAATTCGTGAAAAGAAAACTCATCTTTATTTGCCAAGAAATGACATATTTAATATCGCTCAAGCTAATTTCAATTAGGTTGGGTTTTTCAGACCGATGTATTATATATTTAATAATTGGTTGTTTTTTTGTTTTTTTGAAAATGCAATTTTTTTCACCTAAGATACTTTATTTTTCTTATGCATATTATAGATACAATTTAGTTCATAATATAAAAAAAAAAAATCCTAAATAATAAAAACTAAAGGCCAAGACAGTAGCTAGTCTTCGGATCCATTTTTCCGTTTTAGATTAACTATTTTAGATTTTTGTTTAAACGCTATTTTGTCCTGTTTAATCGTCTCGGGCGAGTCCATAAAATTTTGTCTCCGGTTGAACAAATAAAAGGAGCAGAGGATAAAAAAATGTGCATCCTCTTCTTTTACGGGACAGTAAAACGCTCCTGTTGGCTCGCATCGGGCATGCCAGTAAATACTGAAGGCGGGCTCTCACTCAACTAGTTCATAGTTAATTAGCCCCCCTACCCCACAGACCGAACATGCATATGTGACAGGAATACCCAAACATGCCGAGTAGTTACATCACATTTACCTGTATCCCTCACCTTTCGCATGGATCCCGCCTTCTATGCAATATAAATCTTTCCCAAAAACAATCTACGGATGTGTAGACTCACTTCTGGATTTTTATCAATTTAGTTTTATGTTAATATTTTCCCGCATAAACCTGATTAGTCCAAAAGATCAAATTGATCACTTCCTTAGAATAGAGCAAGCGGGATCCGGCAAGGAAGAAGTTCTGGCATCGATCGAGTAAACATGGTAAGGCTTATCGGTGAACAATCAAATTAATACCTTTGTACTCAGTGTTTGTCGACCTCAAAAAAAGCCTTTGAGTCTATTGATTAAGCTGCTACGTGGAAAGCTATGGCAATATTTGGAATCCTAACAAAAAATTATAAATCTAGGGAAAATCATGTATGAAGGATTCTAAGGTTTGCAGATGAATAGTCTTTGTTCTTTTTGAGATAATTTATTGGGTAGAGGAAGGTTGCATAACTTCTCCAATTACTCTTCAGATGTTCTTAAATGGAATTATGGATAAGGTGCCCAGTAAACGAACAAGAAGCGAGGACCTCCCGAGTCACAGAGGGACAGTTTTCGAAGGAGTTGGCATTTGTAATCAGGGGCCGAGGAGAGGACTTCATTTAAGTTCTTAGATTTTTCCACCGGACTCTAGCCTGGCTCAAGTGGCGTAGTAGCGTCTCGACATCCTCACGTATTCTTCGCATACCACTGATCTCTTGGTATATCCATGGAGGAGACTAGCGAAGAAAGGTAGATGTTTTAGGGGTGCATTGGAACTAAAGATATTAACGAGGCTGACAGGGAATGTCCACCATGGAGTCAATTGTGGAGCAGGGGTAAATTGTATTCCAATCTATAGCTTCGAGATCCGGTAAAATCATTTCGGAGGAAAGAGTATCCCGATAACAATAATTTATGGTTTTAGGAGGAAAACATGAGATCTGGATAAAATAGAAAATTTGGATTAGGTCATGAGAGGACAGAAACACAAGCGGCAGCTGAGGAGAAGAAAGAGAAGAAAAATAATAATAATAAGATTAGCTGAGGTGTTGATGACGTGGAGATCTAGCCAGGTATCGGACTTACAATCATGATGAGTAGCAGTGGATGGAATACGAGAGGGCGTTGTTAATTAGGTCACCGGCGCTGGTGAAAGTAGTAGACTGGAACGTAATTGTAGAGGGTTCACTCAAACATTTATTCAAAAGGCTTATGTGAAGGGGGGTGGTACACTACATAATATAGAATAGGACGCAGGATGCAGGTTATCTCAAAGGTAAGCAACTCGACGTGTGGGTAGGCGGATGGGGGGGGGGAGAGGTAAAGAACTCCGGTTATCAGGGCGTCGTGTTTATGTACAGACCCACACCACCACCTTTCCGGCCAACCCGTTCCTGGCGGAGAAAGGTATGTAAGATAGGAAGTATGTAGGAATGTAGAGTTTATTCCATGTTTTAGAAACAGCGGTAAGGTGGGAAAAGTTGAGGGTAAAATACAAAAGGAATTAATCGTAATGGGCCGGTAGGGATTGGGAGTTTTTTAAAAAGTGGTCAAAACCTCAGTCTTGCTGAGGAGGAGTATTGGAAGGCACTGTGACTAGCGAAAAGACGCTGTGGAAACGACGTCGTGCTGAGAAAAAGTAAATATTATGAAAAAAATATGACAAGAAAGAGAGTTTTGAGGAAAAGAAAGATTAGAAGGAGTAAAAAACTGAAAAGACGGTTTGCGAATGGTAGGGAGGGTGGTTGAGGGAGGTCGGGTAATAAAAGGTGAGGTGGAGTGGAATGTTTGTGGCCACTAAAAATAAATATGGGCCATCTTAAAGAGAATCTAAACCAAAATTACAAGAAAACAGTTGAGAGGAATTGACGTGGAGACATCCAGGTCCCCCGGCTACATGACATCAACCGGGAGGCTATTATCCTGCCTGGACGTAAATCTTCCGGCAGTGAACCACACTTCATCTTCTCTGCCATTTGCCACGTAGAGGTCTCTTCTCCTTGCCCATGTATACCCGGTATGATTTCCCTCTTCGTCTTATAAAGCCGGATCAACTCATCCCGGACTGACTTGCGCACGAACCTTGCTATGATCGCCGATAGATGCTGATATTCTCCCCATTGCCTTCTCCTCTCAACAATCTCCAAGTAGCGAGAATGGCCCCGATTCTGAACAAAAACGCTATAGTTGAACCCCTGACATCCAGTGACCTTAGATAGGTCACCTCTGATTAAAGAGTGTCATTATCCCAACCGGTTTTGTGCTTGCTGCTGTTCGGCTTGCTTCTCCGTACTCTTTAGTCACTCCGAATTCTTGAAGGTGATCTCACCCCTAATCCTAACCTTGTGGAGGAGACCCTAACCTTCATATCCTTGATATATGCGGCCATGGTTCCCACCGCTGCAGAAAATAATGACAATTTATCTTCCATTCGATCTACAATGGCACCGGGTAATTCCGTCTGAGCAGATTCGGCCGGAGGCTCCGAGTAGGAAGCAGCCTTCCTTGACGCCGCAAAATGTGGTTAGTGTCAGTTTTTTATACTCCCTGGGTATGGCTATATCGCCGACTTCATTCAACACTTTAAGTGGAAGATCGACACTTTTAGTACTTCTCGTCCAATTTATTATCCCTAGGAATGCTTTATTGATAGATAAAGGAGATGGCTCCAATACCGCAATAGTGACCTCTAAATTCCTGCGTTACAGACCTATACCTCCCCTCTCTCTTCCATCATGCCCTACACCATCCAAGACCATTCTTGGATTGAACAACATGTGAAACAGGATGTTGATTCAACAGACAGTTCTTTTTGTTGAGCAGTAGAACGCAGATTATATGAAAAAGCGAGTGATCCAAGTTGTTTTCACGTAACCTTATAATTATGTAGGCTTATAATAAATGGTTAGTCTATAAGATTATTTTTTTTCAATCTTACACCTGAAATTTTCCGTATTATTTACTAATGAATTGTTGTGCTATACAAAGTTTTTCGTTACTTACATTTTTTTTAGTGCTGCTTGCCGTACGAAATATTCTAAACTTCAGATAACTCAAAACAAGTTCTTGAGATTGGTAACTGATTCCCTTCGGCAATACATTACACTAGGATGTTATGATGCCACATATAAGTGATTTTATACGAGAAAAGGATCAATATTTTTTTTTTCTAATCAAGGAAGTACAAATTATCTTGTAGGCAATATTTCAGCTGAGGCTATATGTATTTTAAAATATGAATTTTGTACATTATTTTAGTTGTACTGGATTTTAAGTTTAAGATAAGTAAGAATCAGTTACAAATGTTATTACATGTGTATAAAAAAATATAGATTTTTTCGTTTTCTTTCAAATTGTGAGTAAGATTTTATTATGCTATGTAAAAACGTTTGGTTGCAAAGGATAAAGTTGATTAGTAACTGTACCCTTAGTTTTGTAACACTGATACTGTCATTTTATATAATTTTTCAAATTAAATTCTTTTTCATCTATCTTATTTTCTTATTTCCACGACCGAAAGGAAAAACTAAATATTGATATAATAGTCATTCGTCAGTCTGTGATCATGCTAGTGGTCGTTAAGATTGTCCAATCGATCTGAAATTAAACTGATAAATTCACACACACGGGCTACGCTGAATAATTGATGATAAAGAGGTAATAATAGGATTTATAAAAAAGAGACTATTAAGTCACTAATAGCACCGAATTGTAATTAAATATTATAATTCAGAAAATATTTTATTGGCCACGTTGGAATATGATATATAAATCATGTATTTATTCATTTGTTTTATATAAAGTTCAATATTTACATAATTTGCAATATCGCTCAGAAGCGCAATAAAATAGTATATGATTTGGTTACTGAGATCATATAAATGTGTACACTGAATTTTTTTCAACTGGTAATGTAACAAGTAGTGGATTTAACAAGAGGAAAAACACACAAAAAACTTTATAATAAAGAAACAATAATAATAATTAATTATTATTAAAGGGGTGGGGGAGTTATAACAAGAAATGCTCTGTCCACACCCAGGCAATATACTGCTGGACTGTGGGTAATTGTAGACCTGTTAGCAATGGTGGTTATCTTGGTGTATCGAGGGTAATTAATTGTTAATTATACCTATACTGATATTTTGTACGACTTACAATTTTCTTGAATTTGATGTACAAGTGTAGATCCAAACTGGTGAAGCAAATGTCATTGTGGAATAGATTGCTCATTTATCCAGTATTTTTTTTTATCAATTATTCATGTATTTAATGTTGTTCCAGTTGATTTCTAATGATTTTTTTTCAATATGTTCGCAATTTAGATTTGTTGCAAAGGATAATAATAAACTGATTTGGGATAAAAAATTGCGTGATTACAGAACTTTGCATAAGTGAAATATACTTTGACATAGACAGCCATGTGTAATGGTAACTAGCTTGACAAAATATAAAAAGTACAGTGCTTACATAGTAGAAAAAAAGTTAGTAAGACAGTGTTTAACAAAAATGAATATGTCAATGAAGGGATGTATTCTAGTTACAGCCCGACTACAGAATCGTTGGCTATCCATACTTAATTTATAGTGTAATAATTTAATAACAGTAAATATTAAAATAATAAATATTAACGATTAGTATAATTTAGTCAAAAAAAACAGATATAAAACAATTACGTATTTATTGGACTATTGGTTCAGGTCCACCACAAACACAGCCCAGTCTTAACGTAAACCCACGCCAATGGGATGGCTCGAGGCTCCGCACACTAAACCCAGTATGTGCGTCAACGCCAGCCAAACACGATGACGCCCGAACGTCATCAGAATCAGAGAATGACTAACTAATTTTATTGTATTAAATAATTCAGAGGAAAAAGTAGAAGAATTGCGTATTATCTGGTAGAAAAACCCTACTGGGGGGTTTAACCTGCCTCAAGAGATCCTTGAGAATGTGTTCAAGGACAGTTTTCGTCTCAATAGGGAGCAGTCTGATGAAGTACAGAGACTGATAAAAAGTGACAGGACTGGAATAGAAGCCAAAAGCCTATCCAGAGTAAAGAAAAAAATAGTTGTAGGCTTCAGGTATGTTTATATATTCATTTATTGATATATTTTATTTCTTCACCTGTCAAATGATAACTTCATTCATAAAAAAAAGTATGTAAATGTACATTGGTACCACAATAAAATTATTTGCAGAAGTCAAACAAATGCAAACATGCAGTTATGTAATCATCGTACGACTGTATTTTTACAACCCTATAAAAATAGTTAATATCCCGTTATACGCCAGACCCCTTCATAACTACCTCTATACACCTTACATGCTTGATCTCATCTCTCTTAAATTCACGAAATTAAATTCTAACAATGTTATACACACACTATTCCCTAGCACAGACATTATACAGCCCTTTCATAGATATATTGTTGTGATATTTAATATTATAGACTTTGTATATCAGGAAATTTAAATAAAAAGGGCGTGATTCAAATCATATATCAGGAAGGCGAAAATAAAAACAATTGAGAGATGATGAAAAAACAAGATGACTTTTAGTTAGTTGTTGTTATGATGAGAACACAGCATTATTCACTCTAGTTTTGGGATCAGCCCGGGATATCTGACTAGTGATCATAGTAAAAAATTGTTGTAAGTTATTTGTTGTTGGCTTTGAAGCGAAACGGAAGAGAAAAAGCTCCAGGAAAAAGGGTTAATTGTGTTTAAAGAAAGAAGAAAAGGAAAAGAAAAAAATATACACGTAATGAATATAAGTTTTTTTTTGTTTAGTTGTAATTAAATACACCTTGTGCCAGAATTATTTTTGTTAATAGAACCTAAAAAACCTTAGAGAATAAATAATAATAAAAAATTAAAGATAAAGAATAAAAATAAAAATAATTTCTTCAAAGAACTTTTTTATTTTGCTAAAATTACAATCTTCCTTATTGGGCAATAAGTAATTGTGATAAATCCTCTCATTAATACCATATATACAATTTTCATTCACTCACTCATCCATGCAGTATTTACAAAAACCCCAGAAACCTCCCAAATCCACGTGGTTGTCACCTCCCTCGCACGGAAAAGAGGAAGTGGAGTTTCGGGAAGTCCACTGGATACGAGCCAGTAGAGACTGACCAATAGGGGGTGATGGACTCCTGGAAAACTCTCACTGCCGCGTATTTATAGCAGGTCACAAGGACACTATCGCTTGAGTCTCCGACTATAATTATAGGGATGAGTGGCGCAGTGTAATGATTGTGCTAGGGGACTAGGGTGGTTGGATCATGATATATAGGATGGGTACTACGGAATTTCATGAACTTGGAAGGGATGAGTTCAAGAATCTAGAGTATATTTAGATCATTATGAAGGGTTTTGTAGCTGACGTAATAAGCTGCTATACACCTCTAATCACCCATAAAATCATCTTCGAAGATTAAGACTGCAGTGGTATCGACTATACACATGGTATTGTTGACATAAATACAGGTACATCACAGTGGCTTACACACATACAAAGTCCTAGCAATGACCAATTCCATCATGTCCAGAGCATCTGTTGCCCTTCCGAAGCCTCTACTTGACATGAGGGATCTTCCGAACCATTTCTTTCTCTTTCGGGAAGGTTTGGATCATATGGAGTTTGGAGGTCCTAGAGGTTTTAATAATTGTAGATATTGCAAAAACGTACATATAGCATGAATATTACATTAGTTTGTTGCCTAGTACTTAGGGTTGATTTTAATTTTTACTTCAATAAAAAGATATGTGTCATAGAGAACGCACGTCACGCCATAACTATATATCTACTATTCGTTCTATCCATTAATTAATATAATCAAGAAAGAAAAAAAATTGAAATTTAAACAGTAGCTCTCGGAGTGTTAAGTGTAAAAGTATTGTTGCAGACATTCAACAAAAGTGTTTGCTTTAAGGGATAAAGTGTTAAAGTCAAAATTGTATTCCAAGGGAAATTCGAAGAAAATTCAACCGTAACTACATTTATACACCCTCCCCCGTTTTCTCTTATTTTTTCTTTATGGTATTAAGATGGCTTTCCGTCCCTCAGGTTTTTTTAAACAAATTAAAAGACGGTATCTTCCAGACCTAATCAGAACGAATAGCTCGGGGGATCCAATTTCTGGATTTACTGTTCATTTTACAGCTTTATTTCTTCTCCGATTACTATCACCGTAACGGTATGTAGTTTTCTTCTCACATTCAAGTAATAGATTGGAAATTGTTCCTTGCTTATTGTGCAAATCCCTTAATAGGGAATATTCCATTATTTTTTTTTTAGAAAACTACCGTGCTCGCAAAAAAACAAAACAGTAATCAGACAATAGCTTTGAACTGCTGGATGGAAAGACCCCCCTCCCCGAGAGCTCTTATGCGCGCCCTGTCTGTTGCTTTCAAATCGGGTACCCTGTAATCCGACAGTCACATTTTTCCTGTGAATGGTCCAACTTTTTTTTTCTAAGTGTATTGTCGAATAGAATAGAAAAAATCTTTATTCTGGGACCATGCCTCCAACGTTGCAATGACAACAATGAAGCATATGCCACTCTGACGAACATTAAACAAAACAATACTTAAAACATTAAAAATAAAAAAATATCACCAAAGAATTTCTTTAAATATTCATTCTGATAAAAAAAAAGTATAATACACAATCATAATAAGTACGGTGCATAGGCTTCCATCTCCACAAACAACTGACCTGGAACCCACATACGAGGCTAAAAAGACAAGACCTAAACAGACGCTTCGTGCAACTGTACAGACTACTTCAAAGGATATCCCATCTCTCAATAGAAGATAAATTACTAATCTAAAACGTTATATTTAAGCCAATCTGGACAAACGGAATAGAGTCATGGGGGATAGCAAAAAAGTCGAACATCAACCGTATCCAATCCTTTCAATCAAAAGTCCGGAGAACTAAATGCCCCTTGTTACGTCAGCAACAAAACCCTTCATAACGATCTTAATATACCCTACATTCTTGAACTCATCCCTTCCAAGTTTATGAAATTCTATAGTAGCCTATCTAACCACCCTAATCCCGTAGTACAATCATTGCACTGCACCACTTATCATATAATCCACCTCGGAGACTAAAATGACAGTGGCCTCGTGACCTGATTTAAATGCGTTACAGTGGGATCCTTGGCAATGGCCAGTCTATCCAATCATGTCCTGAGCGTCTGTGGCTCTCGAGCTCTTCGTCAGCCTTTGCTGGGATTTATCCGGTTGCGTGGCTGACGGAGGAACGTGGGGGACTTCCCAAGACTCCGCTTTTTCTTTCGCATGCGTGAGAGGTGACAACCATGTGGTTTTTGGAGGTCTCTGCGCTGTTTGTAAATACTGTATAAATGAGTGGGTGAATGAAAATTGTAAATATGGTATAAATGAGAACATTTATCACAATCAATTATTTCCTAATAAGGCAGATTGTAATTTTAACACAATAAAGAAGTTTCAATATGAACTACTGACTCTCTCTCTATTTCTCTCAGAGACATTATTAAGCAGCCTAAAAGTAAAACAGGCTAGTAATGTGATAAATGAAATTTATAATAATTAAAGATATGAAAAATACATATCATAGCTGATTTCACAAATGTTTATTAATGATGTTTTATTTTCCGAAGAGTAATTGGGAAAACAAGATTGGACATAATGAGCAATGAGAGTGCTGGAAGAGGTAAATCAGGCACCCCTTTAAGACTTAACAAATACCAGAGCACTTAAATGGTTTGCTCATGTCCATAGAATGCCAGTGAACCCCGAAGAATGCATAAGGAGCCAGAGCCTGAGGACGCCCAAGAAAACATTGGCTGAAAACATCATGAAGGAGTAGTGTGTAGAGCAAATGGAACACAGCATATTCATATATAGATGACAGAGAGTTGTCTATGAAGTTTCTGCAGGCTCCCGACCAAAGGTAGTATGGGTTTGATAAAGGAGATGATTTCTTGTAGTTTAAATTCGTTTATTTCATGTGTTAGCTGCATACCATTAAAAAAATGTGTTGTACATTTGAAGGTATTCTATTATAATCTTTAAAAGTCTCTCTACCCACTCTCTCTCTCTCTCTCTCTCTCTCTCTCTCTCTCTCTCTCTCTCTCTCTCTCTCTTACACACACAGAATACAGAAATGTGTATCTATAATAAAAAAAAGTGTTAAATAAAGTCTGAAGTATTCTTCAGCTATTTTCATGGTTTTAATTTTTTTCCAGTAAAAGTTATGCATTCGGTCTGATATTTTACAAAAACTAGAAATACGCTGATTATCTTATATATCAGCATTATTATAAATATTATAATAGTGAGTATGGAATAAATCGGTTACTCGGTTTTTCTAATTCCTAAGACTTATGATTGTCTCAGCTCAGAGTTTTCCGATGATTTCAAATTGTTTATGTTAACGAAAAAATAATTTCCTTGAAAAATAGATCAAACATCCACGTCAATTTATTTTAATGTTCTTGCTAGTGGTTACAAAACCCCCCAACAACAGCCTGTCTTGAAGGTGAGCTATTTAAAGGATGAAAGGGGCAGAATAAATCATTTCTGACAACGAAAAATATTCTTTCTTCCTCTCCCTCTCTCTCTCTCACACACTCTCACTCTCACTCTCTCTCTCTCTCTCTCTCTCTCTCTCTCTTACACACACAGAATACAGAAATGTGTATCTATAATAAAAAAAAGTGTTAAATAAAGTCTGAAGTATTCTTCAGCTATTTTCATGGTTTTAATTTTTTTCCAGTAAAAGTTATGCATTCGGTCTGATATTTTACAAAAACTAGAAATACGCTGATTATCTTATATATCAGCATTATTATAAATATTATAATAGTGAGTATGGAATAAATCGGTTACTCGGTTTTTCTAATTCCTAAGACTTATGATTGTCTCAGCTCAGAGTTTTCCGATGATTTCAAATTGTTTATGTTAACGAAAAAATAATTTCCTTGAAAAATAGATCAAACATCCACGTCAATTTATTTTAATGTTCTTGCTAGTGGTTACAAAACCCCCCAACAACAGCCTGTCTTGAAGGTGAGCTATTTAAAGGATGAAAGGGGCAGAATAAATCATTTCTGACAACGAAAAATATTCTCGCTCCCTCTCTCTCTCTCTCTCTCTCTCTCTCTCTCTCTCTCTCTCTCTCTCTCTCTCTCTCTCTCTCTCTCTCTCTCTCTCTCTCTGGCACTCTCCCTCCATCCCTCTCTCCGAAGACTCTAAGATTGTCAACGTACGATTACAACGACAAAATACAGAGAAGAGGATCCAATATATATTAAGAAAAGCTGTGTCTAAATTGCGTGCTTAATGGGATCGTTCCGGGACAGTGGGTTATACCGTCGCATCAACAGGATCAGCCAGCTATATTGCAAGATTAAGATCCTTGCCAGCGCTGAGCCGTTATATTGACATTTGCTTTTATCAAGTGTTTGCTGAGGAGCTTAACAACTATTAATTAGTGAGAAATATCTTGCGGATTCGTATGAACTAGAAAAAGCGGATCCTATAAAAAGATTATTCAACTCAATTTACCAAGTAATAGTATTAGTAATAAATAATAAAATAGGTGAATCCACTTAAAAACAACAATATGAAGCAGTCTGTAAAATACAATCCTTAATTTAATGAAAACCATTAACTAGCAAGCGTCTATCTGGATAGTGAGGAAGTGTTAGAATAGGGTCAGTTTGAAGATTCATAAGAATGATGCATAGGAAATTTTAGGAGGTAGAGAATTCCAGAGGGTAGGGGAGCGAGGAAAGCACGCTGCCGTTTGGCTGGTCGGAATATAGTGTCCCGAGAGGATTTGAACTGAAGAATATTGTATATATTAAGAGAGAAATGAGAATCGATGGTTTGGAAAAGGAATGATCCTAGGATAAGTACGTAACATCACATACGAGCCTGAAGGATGAGACCCTGCTTTCAAACACGCCCGTCTGCACATTCTGCGATAAAATACTTAAAAATTAATGCTAATTGTCGAACATTACACAACTAATTATGAAAACGATTTAGTTGGGAGTTTCAATGACTATTTGTAATCTTACTCCACTAATGCCCCACATAAATATATTGTTAATCTTAGCGTTCTCATCTTTAATTTGATACCCCGGAAGAGGAAAATATTTATTATTTTTATTTACTTATTACTCTTTATTGGGCTATAATTACAATCTGCCTTTTATAAGGCAATACATAATTAAGATAAACGCTCTCATTTATACCATATTTACAATTTATCATTCACTCGCTCATTCATACAATATTTACAGACAGCCCAGAGACCTCCCAAATCCACATGCGAAGAGAAAGCGGAGTCTTGGGAAGTCCCCCACGCTCCTCCGTCAGCCGCGCCACCGGATACTAGCTAGTGGAGGCTGATATTTATTATTAAATTATAAGTAACTGGTTAATAATTCCTGTAATAATTTTTCTTAAAGTTGATCATTTTTTTTTTCATCAACAAACTTCATCAGAAATATCATCCCTCTGTATAAAAGTGGGATTCTAAATAGGTACTTTTGATAAATGCTTTAATTAATTTACGTAATTATTAGCCAAAGCCTCAATAGATATTAAATATTATTAGTCAGGAAGTAAAAACCTTCAATTCAATGCCCTATTCAAAAGTTTTTTATACGAATTATTACTAATTTTTATTACTAATAAATCTATAAATGTCTTTTCATCATTTTTTCGAGAGACTGGTATAAGTTTTAGTATTATTTAATCAGCTAATGAAACTTAAACTTGTAAATTAACATTCCTCTAAAAAAAACACTGGTTAAAGTTACGAATAAGGCATTGTTGACTGTTTTAATGATTTTTTTATAGAAAAAATAAATTATATAATTTCAAACCATACGCCGTGATCTATAATTTTATGTCCAAATATCAAAAGTATATATTAGTTATAGGGATTCACAAAGACCAGAAGGGCCGAATACAATAATATTGTTTTATAGAAACCATTAAACGAAATCATGAGTGCTTAGAATATTGTTACGGAGCAGCGTCCAATTAATAGTGACTCTTCCCAGTAAATTAACGGCCTCATTTCCTTGTGCCATATTACAACCGAAATATAATTGCAATAGATACATTTAATGTAGTCCTGCCTCAAATGGGAAACTTTGTGTATGACAGGTTGTAAATTGCCCCTTAGAAATAGGAAACTGTTGGACAAAAGGCAATTAGGCCTGGAATTGGCATGAGCGATATGCAAAGCCCGTTCCACAGGTAAGGGCCGACTCACTCACCTCACCGTCCGGAAATTGCAAGGGATAGTGCATATATTTTTATTTTGGAAATTCCTAAAAGCAATAAAGGATATCAGATTTCATTTGGTTCAATCCTCTGTAATATTAACTATTAACGTTTGATGAATGATTGTTATTTGTGAGTGTCAAAAGTAGTTATTCCTATTATTATTGTTGCTCAAAAGGATACACTTGTATGTTGAAATTTATATCGTGTTACTGAAAAAGCTTGTGGTATATCATGATATATATTTTTTTATTGATTGTTAGACATAATTGTTTATGTTAGAGTGGTTTTAAGACATCATAACCGTCTCCTCCATCCTATTATAAAGTTCTATCTATCTAGTAATTGCCACTGGTTGGATATTACACTTGACCCACTGGTGTTAATGTTAATTAAGGGAATTTAGCACAGTCATTGCACTGCACCACTCATCCATATAATCCTCCTCGGAATCTAAAACGGCAGTGGCCTCGTGATCTGCTATAAATGCGTAATAGTGGGATTCCGGGCAATGGAAAGTTTCTCCAATCATGTCCTGATCGTCTGTGGCTCTCACGCTCTTGGTCAGCCTTTACTGGCTCTTAACAAGTTACGCGGCTGACGGAGGAGCCTGGGGGACTTTCCAGGACTCCACTTCTTCCTTCATACGCGAGGACAACCATGTGGACTTGGGCGGTCTCTGGGCTGTTTGTAAATACTTTATAAATGAGCGAGTGAATGAAAATTGTAAATATGGTATGAATGAGAACATTTATCACAATTAATTATTTCCTAATAACGCAGATTGTAATTTTAACACAATAAAGAAGTTTCAATATGAACTACTGACTCTCTCTCTATATCTCTCAGAGACATTGTTGAGCAGCCTAAAAGTAAAAGAGGCTAGTAATGTGATAAATGAAATGTGATGTCACTAAGAACGTACTAAAGTAAAAATTTATATTGATTTCTACCCAAAGTGTGCAGAAAATGAAACACGTTGGCAAAGGTACGTTGATTGTAGTTGGATCAAGTTAAGTTAATTAAATCGTGCCTTAAGTATAAGACTTTTTTTATTTTTATTAAGACTAAATTTGAACTTTTTTCTGAACTACCTAACATTTATCGGCGGAGTTTAAGTGGAATAAGCGTATTATCGTTCACCCAACATGTTGGCCAAAATAATGCCCGAAAAGCGTGCGGACATGACCTTCCCTATGACTCACGTAAGATCTGAGATTAGCACGGCAACCACCCGCTCATCCAGGAAATTAACATTCGTAAGGCTTCCTTTGGAGGGTAATCGGTTAGGGGTGAAGGATAGCTCCTGAGGGGGTGATTTTTTTTTCCTTACGGTGACACCCATTTCAATATTCTGATTCCATTTAATTAAAACTTTCCCTCCCTCTTATCGTAAGAACAAAAAAAAAATACCAAATTAAAACTTTTCAAAAATCACCTAAATTAAAGGTGTCTGTGGATGAGGAGGGTCACAGTCATTGTTCCAATAACAAAGTTAATTAATACCTAGTTATATTGATATTTACGTATATACGTCCAAAACAGGTACGGGCAATGGTGATTATTTTCTACCAATCTTTATTTACAAGATTGGAGGAGTAATACAAATCATGTGTGACACATCACACGAGTAAGTTTTGCGTCGATGATTTAATGATTTAAAGATTAAAATAATTTGAAGTATACTCCTTTATTGTGCTATAATTACAATCTGCCTTTTATAAGGCAATAAGTAATAAGATAAATGCTCTCATTCATACCATATGTACAGTTCATCATTCACTCGCTCATTCATACAATATTTACAGACAGCCCAGAGACCTCCCAAATCCACATGCGAAGAGAAAGCGGAGTCTTGGGAAGTCCCCCACGCTCCTCCGTCTGCCGCGTCACCGGATACTAGACAGTGGAGGCTGAAAATAATTAGTAATGATAATAAGTAATGATTTAAACGAAAATTTTAAAGGCGTCTCGTTATTATACCCCTTCCTCTTGTCTACCGCGTAAGAATATTAATAATAGAATATATGAAAAATACCGTCTAGAAGGATATATAATAAAGGCCTATGAATACATTATTTAGCTAATAACGATTTGCTTGTGCACCATTATGAATTGGGATGTAAGAATTATTCCTACTTTAGTACAATTCACATTTATACAATCTGTACATGCACATTCTGCCCAAGGACCCCCATTCCCAAGGCAATTTCCTCCGGACTGGTGGAGGATCCGGAAGCAACAAAGCCAATAAGGATAGTTTTTTGTGGAATTAGGAGAAACATGAGTGTATAAGGTCATGGACAGTTGGCGCATGGAGACCGCTGCGAAGGGATCAGTTTGCAATGTATAAGGATGCGTTGACTACACTTACGTACACTTGGATTGGAATGCTTGGATTCGTTTGATCTTCGAAGGTTCTGGATGTCCCCCGCAGTTCTAGTCCGTGAGTCCAAATTAGTTTTAGCTACTGTTTTTATTCTAGTGTGAGGTTAGAGTTTATGCTACGTAATCTGTGTAACTGTCTAAATCATCTGTTTAATTAAGTCTTTTGCTAAGGTAAATACCTAGGTATCCAACAGTATTGGACATATGAAACGGTATGGAATTGAAGGATATGGATAGACAAGGTCCTCGTTGGAGAGTAAAAGTGGTGTTAACGCATTTGCCCATAGTAGAATCTCAAAATGACGTTCGTAGATAATTTTCAAAGAAATCTATCATCACGCTTTCATCAAACTGAGCCAATAGCCCAAGAAATAAATCCGCTAAAGTGTTATTTAGTGTAATCGTGTTCAATTTATGTATCAAAAGCGACTCCGCCCTCCCCTTTTCTAATCCATTCAACCCTCAACAAACAAATTTAATGAGCTCCTTGCCCCATTTTTATGACTACATAAGATATGAGGAGGAGCCAGAAGGCTGAGGAAATTAACATTCTTAAACTTGGCCCCTCACTTTTCAACTTAATCCCTGCTGTATTGTGACAGATACGAGCTTATCGGCACGTGGCCCATTGTGGCTCAAATTGAAACTAGGGGGCGAAAGAGGCCCCTGTTCCCACCCTTAAACCCGGCAGCTCAAATGTTTACAACGGAGCTGTCGGATTGGGAAGGGGGTTGGGGATTTTGGGACAGAGATGACGGGGGGATGGTGATGGATTTTTGGATTGTAGAACCGATAGAGGAACGGACGCGTGATCGCTTTTATAAAAAAAAAACATCTGCGCTATAATCTGTTTTTTGTTTTTTTTTATTAAAACATTCCCCTGGTCTGACAAAAACAAACATCAATATTTGTTTAATTCATAAGGTTGGACAAATTTTCACAATTTTTTAAAACGTATTTATTATTGATTCTATTTGGCCACCTCACGACCAAATAAACTAGTTTATTCAATGATCATTAACAAGTTACTCCTACCTACTAAAATTTGTTAACGTTCTAACTAAACTCTATTTTTCTAAATATATTTTATACCATCAAAGGACGTAAACAATGAAGAGCGTTTCACACCTACCTAATAAATGAAACTAAATGCATTTCATATTAGCATTTTACTTTAGTATTTTATGACAGAGTGTCCTTGGCCCATAACCTATTAGGATTAAGGGTGTTTTATAATTCAAACAAATCACTTTAGTTCTTATTTAGTTGTGTTTTAATAACAATAAGAATGCGTTACAAAGATAGGAATTCAACCTCACTTCCTATTCAAGCTCGCGGAAAAAGCCAAAAAAAAACTTGATAACCTCCCCTGGGTGAGAAGCAGTATAGTCCACTACGTAATTAGAAAAGAATTATCCCTATTTCTTACCACTCTTCCGCAAAATTGAACACATTGAGCGATTCTCTGCATTGGAGGCTCCCAATTCTCACCCATACATTATCTTGCACTCATTCATAGATTTCTAAAAAATACTGCGCCAGTCAGGGTGGCTATACAAAGTTGCCAACTGAACTGAGCGTGTCGAACTATCACAGTGCACTCAAAATCCCCAAGAGATAATCGTTTTGTTACAAAATCATTTTTCATGGACAAATATTGATATTTTTTGTTAAAAATACAAAAAAAAAAACATTTTAGCCCTATAAATACTTTTGATAAATCTAGATTAGTGGTTACATTTAAAGGCTGATTCACGCCAGAGATAAAGGGACAGTCAGGTCAGATCAGCACACATTTAAGTCACCACATCTAGCTGACTCAGCAGGTCTGCTATCACACTGTGTACCCCCGAGATCTCCTCTTCTAACCATTCATTCCATTGTTATGTAAACATTTACATATCATTACAAAATTTTCTTTGTATTGTTCGTGAGTATCATAGCATCTCACCATCCAGGATATCACCAGTACCATTCACGCTCGCCGTCAATTCCGGTGGCAATGGGTGAAGCCATTTCATTTTAGTTGCTCACTCGTTGATGAACGATGCCGCTCTGACCAAGCCAACTTTGCTCTGATTTTGAATGAAGAGAATATATAATGTTAGGTCAATATCAGAAAGTTGACGGTTCCGGATAATTTTCATAGAATAATTATTGCTTACCTACAATCTCTACCTATAGAGATGTTTTGTGAGTCACAATATATTTTATGTGTAAGATCATATAATTAACTGAAATCCCGAACCAAATCTATGACATCCTAATTTGTCATACTGGAGTTAACATCTCAACAGAGTTTTTTAATCTAATATTGATTTACTATTTCAATTGATTTTTGCAAAAAGGTTACCAATTCAACAATAAATGAATATGAATTTAAACATACCATTATACACAGGGGTGTCGTTTTATAATTTGGATTGTTCCGAATAGTATTATTTGTTATTTTAAGTGATTGTATGCTTTATATGTAAATGTATTGTTTGTCTGAATTGTAATTTTGAAGATGCTTAAGTAGGCGAAACATCGACTGTTGATGTAATATCAATAATAAAAGATATTTTGGTGGTTGAAGTCTCCACCTTTTTTTTTTGAAAAAATCATTTTTCTAGAATATAAATGCTCACAAATGAGCAAAGCTGTAGGTACCGGAAAATATACGTGCCTCAATCGTTCTCGGGATACAAAAATTTCCCCAGACACTCCGTATACTTATGGAGCGATCATTAAGTATTTGGAAGAAACCAATGCAGACTTCCATACATATCAGTTGAAACAAGAACGATCGCTTCGAGTAGTGATAAGAAATCTGCACCCGACCACACCAGCTGATGAAATTGAAGACGAACTATCAGCTCTGGGATTCAAAGTTCGGCAAATAACCAACGTTTTACGTAAGGACAGACAACAAAACGAATCCACCAAAACGGCATTACCGTTATTTTTTGTAGATCTCGAGCGGACACCTGGCGTCAAGAAAATTTATGACTTAACAACCCTGCATTACACAAGAATACAGGTCGAAAAACCTTACCCCAATAGAGACATCGTCCAATGCCATAATTGCCAGGCATATGGGCACACAAAATCGTATTGCCACCACCCTCCTAGGTGTGTAAAGTGTAGTGGGCAGCACAAAAGCGAATTGTGCAAAAAGCCCCTAAAATCGCCTGCTGTATGCGTGCTCTGCCAGCAAGACCATCCGGCCAACTACAAGGGCTGTGAGGTCTATAGAATCCTCAAGTCCAGGAGCGAGCAACGTCGCCGGCCAGAAGAAGAGAAGCCAGTAACAGGTAGCTCAAGAAGCGCCCCACCAGAAATTTGAGGCCTTCAGTCTCTTTTGCTGATGCCGTTCGGAACAGAGAGCAGTCACAGGCACTGCCCACTTCTCGTCCGCAAGTATCTCTTCCCCAGCATTCCGCTCATCCCGCCAACCAGCAAACCCAATCCCATCCTCAACCACACATCTCGCATATTCCTTCACCTCCAAGCTCTTCAGATCTCACTAGCCTATTAACATCATTCCTTACATAATTCAGAACCCTAATTACCCCTCTCATTTCCCTTCTTACAAATCTTGTCTCCTACCTTATCCCCGTTAAACAAAATCCATAAGTGGATCCTTCTGACTCCTTATCTATTCTCCTTTGGAATGCGAATGGTGTTCGCACCCACACTAACGAACTGACAGCACTACTCCATGACAAGAAGATCGACGTAGCTCTTATTACTGAAACAAGACTTACGAGCAAACGACCATTTACCGTTCGACAGTACCAGACTTATCGTACTGATCACCCAGATGGAACAGCTCATGCAGGTACCGCTATCATTGTCCATAACTCCATATCCCACCACATAGTTCCTTTGGTATCACATGATTTCCTTCAATCCACTGCAGTGTCAATCACCACCTTCACTTTTCCTCTTACACTTGCATCAACGTACTGCCCTCCCAATAAATCCATTTCCGACTCCCAATTCATCTCCTTTCTAGACTCCATCGGACATCGTTTCCTTGTGGGTGGGGACTTTAATGCGAAGCACCAACACTGGGGGTCAAGATCCACAGATACACGAGGACGTGCTTTGCTGTCTGCACTCACACGGAAACATTGCTCCACTATCACTCCTGACACAGCCACCTATTGGCCATCAGATCCCAACCAAAATCCTGATCTCCTTGACTTCTTTTTTTACAATAGTTTAGGAACACTAAACTATTCACTCAAGCGCCTCGATGACCTTTCCTCCGATCATAGCCCTTTATTATTAACCATTTCCCTAAGACCAATTCACAAACTGCCTCCTCCTTCATTTATTAGGGGCCCAGTTGACTGGGACCACTTCCGTCAGCTTCTTACAGAGTCCGTAAACCTCAAATTATCCCTGAAAACATCCCAAGACCTAGACGATGCAGTGCATTCATTCACTACTCTGGTCCAGAGGTCGGCTTGGGAGGCATCGTCACCCCATCGTCACACAAAAATCCACAATCATAATCGTTTACCTCAGCATCTCAAAGATCTAATCCAATCCAAACGCCGCTCCAGAACAGTGTGGCAAAGATCCTGGCATCCTATTGATCGTCGCACGTACAATCAGTACTGCCGATTGGTAAAGCGGCGATTGGCATCCTTCCGTTCCGATTCTTTCAATTCCTACCTCTCCTCTCTGTCCACCAGGGATAACTCCTTTTGGAACGTAATCAAAAAAATCCTAAAGTATCAACCTGTTTCACACCCACTCCGTCGTGATGATGGGTCCTGGGCGGCTTCGGATGGGGATAGGTCGGAGGAATTTGCTCTGCATCTTACCCATACTTTCACACCTCACCTTTCTCATCAAAGCCATACTCACAGCACAACTGTGGAAGATTTCCTCACTTCACCTATTCCTCTCTCTCTTCCACCTAAAGCCGTTAACCCCTGTGAGGTTAAATACCTTCTGAAAAACTTACCTTACCGAAAATCCCCTGGATATGATCTCCTTACTCCTCAAATTCTCAAACAACTTCCTCCTAAAGCCATAATCTTCCTAACCTACATATATAATTGCATAATCCGAACGACGCACTTTCCTCTCCTCTGTAAACATTCCATTATTGTCCTATTCACCAAACCCGGTAAACCACCCAATGACGCCTCATCTTATCGTCCAATTAGCCTACTCCCTATCCTCTCAAAAATATTTGAGAAGCTCCTACTAAAACGTCTACTTCCCATTGTTGAATCCAAAAACCTTTTTCCCACACACCAGTTTGGTTTCCGCCAGCGACATTCCACTGTTCAACAAGGCCTTCGCGTTGTTGATCACATCTCCTCAGCCCTTGAAACCAAACAGTATTGCACTGCTGCCTTTCTCGATATAGCTCAAGCTTTTGACAGGGTTTGGCACGCAGTCCTACCTTTCAAACCGCTTCTTCCAAGTCCACTGTGGTTTAGAATACTCTAACTACTATCCCATAAGTGCAGGAGTTCCACAGGGCAGTGTCCTAGGCCCCATCCTCTATAACCTATACACCGCTGATGTCCCCTCTACTCCCAATAGCTTCTTGGCCACATTTGCAGATGACACTGCAGTCTTGTCATCCCATCCAGACCCCGACATAGCATCCCATAACCTTCAAAAACACCTTGACGAGATCGAGTATTGGTGCAATCAATGGCGGATCAAAGTTAATGAAGCAAAATGCTCCCACATAACCTTCACCCTTTGTCGCAAGACTTGTCCATTAGTTTATTTTAATTCTATTCCTCTCCCTGTATCCGAGACAGTACGGTACTTAGGCTTCCATCTTGACAAACGACTGACCTGGAACCCACATACGAGACTAAAAAGACAAGAACTAAATAGACGCTTTGGACAACTGTACATACTACTTCAAAGGACATCCCATCTCTCAATAGAAAATAAACTACTAATCTACAAAGTTATACTTAAACCAATCTGGACATACGGAATAGAGCTATGGGGGACAGCAAAAAAGTTGAACATCAAGCGTATCCAATCCTTTCAATCAAACGTCCTGAGAACAATAGTAAATGCCCCTTATTATGTCAGCAACACAACCCTTCATAACGACCTTAATATACCCTATATTCTAGAACTCATCCCTTCCAAGTTTACGAAATTCCACAGTAGCCTTTCCAACCACCCTAATCCTGTAGCACAGTCAATGCACTGCGCCACTCATCCCTATAATCCTCCTCGGAGACTGAAACGGCAGTGGCCTCGTGACCTGCTATAAACGCGTGACAGTGGGAGTCCTGGCAATGGCCAGTCTCCAATCATGTCCTGAGTTTCTGTGGCTCTCGCGCTCTTGGTCAGCCTCCACTGGCTAGTATCCGGTGACGCGGCTGACGGAGGAGCGTGGGGGACTTCCCAAGACTCCGCTTTCTCTTTGCGGTGGATTTGGGGGGTCTCTGGGCTGTCTGTAAATATTGTATGAATGAGCGAGTGAATGATGAACCTTAAACATTGTATGAATGATGAACTGTAAATATTGTATGAATGAGAGCATATATCTTAATTACTTATTGCCTTATAAAAGGCAGATTGTAATTATTGCACAATAAAGGAATTATTATAGATATAGAATATAAATACTAAATATTAAGGTAGACTAAACTAACTTAGCACGATTATCGGTATGTCCGTTATAATGCAAAAGGTTTTACTATCTTAACGCCGCCATTATAATACGCTCGATATAACAGAAGACATTTTCCCTCCAGACCGCCATATCATAATAACAGAAACGCTTTGAAGATTGGCAAGTGTAGAAGCGGCACTTTTATCTTGCGAGTTCCGCTAGGATGAGCGGATCAACTGTGACTCCTCACAGCCTCGTAACCGTTTGTCCTCTCTCTGAACAATGATCGTGTCAATTGCCGAGCCAGAGGACGATCGTCTACTTTCATTTATCTACGGTTTACACATGTCAGTCCTTAATATGGCGACAGCGGTCGAATAAATTCAGGTCGAGTGATCACGCTGAGCTTTAATTATGGTCACAAAAACGATTAATAGTGTAAGATCTTTTTTGTGTCTCCGTTTATTTTCAACAGGTCTGATAATGTCGGGGCAAACAACTAGAAAGCTACTGTGATCACTTTCGCTGATGACATTGCGGGTTACACCAGTAGCTTAATGTAAAAAGAGGTCTTACACAGGTCGGGTTAGTTTGTAACGTAATCAGAGACAGACTGGGTAAGTTAAAGATAAGTGTAAACAACGAAACGTAAATTTCTCCCTCCATAAGGGGAAAAGACTTGCGAAAATCCTATACTATAGGAGGGCAAGAGAACTCACTGGTTTTCTCTACCCATCATCATTTCTCTACCCATTAAAATAGAAAAAGGACTACACAACTCTTACCGGGTTTCGCAATTCCCACCTAAACCATATATGTCGGCTGACGGATAGAAATACGATCGACACTCACCGATGGGACCGCAAGAAGAGACCCCTACGGCACAGGCACCCCTGACCGACCTGGCAACAACTACTTTTACTTAGAAGGGCCATAAGTGGGTGACCGTCGTTAATCTATTCAGTAAGGTGGCCATGAAATACCCCGTCCACGAAAAGCCGTCAGAGGCCGTATCAGGAGCGCTGCGCAGGTGGTTTCCATTTTACGGTGTCCCCGATCGAATAGCATCAGATGGTGGCAGGCAATTTGACAACGCCGACATAAGTGAGCCGATGAAGTTGCTGGATGTCAGATGGCATGTCAACACCCCGGAACACCCAAAGAGCAGGGGCGAAAATGAACGTCTTCACAGTACCCTGGGGGATCATCTCCGCGTCTATCATACCGATAAGGGGTTGGAGCCGGCTGAGGCCATGCCACTAGCGGTGATAGCTTATAATTACTCCAAACACACGGGTACGGGGTTATAACCCTTCAAGATTCTTTTTAGCTTGCGGGACGTCGCTGAGACGCCAGAGGAACGGGGGAGGGAGACGAGACGGCCACACTGCTCGTGAACAACCGCGCGGAGTTGGGGAAACTCTGGAGGAAGGACTACGCGAGGACTACGGCCAAAAAACGTAGGAGGGTGGTGAGGGAGAACGTGGGCGTCAAACCCATCGAAGGTCGCGTCACAATATGGACCACCGTATTCCGCAGGGTTGCATCGAACCGGGGTAAAAAGCTAATCCGTTACGAGGGCCCCTTTAGGGTGGCCACGATTCGCAAACAAATTATCGTAACTATACAGAGTGTTCGCGAACCGTGGAAGCCCAGGAACGTGCATGTAGAGCAGCTGAAGATACCAGCGGGGACATCCTCCCAGCGAGAGTCTCAGGTAACGCCCTCACCCCCATACACTCCTCACTCCAGATTATAAATCTATACCAGCGAATGTATTGTGAACAAGATCGAATAGCGTATTTATCTTGGTATAGAGTATTTTTCTTTTTGCTTGTTCGTTTAGTTTTCATTTGTACTATTTTCAGTCTGTGTATGAAGGTTTCTGTTTTTTTTTTAATTTATGATGTAAGCCAATAATTTATTGTCCGCTAAGGGTATCGGGGTACGATACTCAATCAATTGTACATAGCCCGCTGTTAAGTTCCCGACTTAAAGCCGGAGTTAAAGTCAGAGGCAGCTCTGTATTGGAAACTAATGCGATCATAGGACGTAATATCCCATGATCCTATATATGTCGGATTACAGATAGAAATAAAGGGAGTCTATTTCGAGAGCTGGAGTTAGTCTTTCGTTCCTGTTTTCCTTCCCTTTTCTTTATCACATCTTACCCGGTGGTGAATAACTATATATATATATATGTGATGATATATTTTAAATGTGCCCTCCGGCCAGCTCTGGTGTACCGTGTCCCACTGTATACCAACTTAACTGACAATACGGCCAAAACATTTTCTCTTTCAACCAACCAGGACCAAATAAATCTTCTAGTCGTTTATTTTTCATTATAACTAATGCTCCTTTTGATTTTTTTGTACCTTGCTGCCCTAACTGGATAATAACAACTCTGCTTAAATGCAGGTTTTAAACGCTATCTGGTGATGCTTGGAAATCATGATATTCTATAATTATAAATTTCAAACAGGGCATATATTATATTTTAGAATGGATTATATACTATTATATAATGGATATTATACTAGTTAGAATGGATATTAAATTCAATATGTTAATGTCCTGATAATATGTTAATAATATGTAATAATGTTTTTTTTAAATACAGAAACATCACTAAAAATATCATGCTCTGTGTATTTTATTAAATATAATTCATTTTATTTATTAAACCACCTCGGTTACTGACTGTTCATTCGATTTCTAATTAATACAAAATATATATATATATTTTTTTTTTGTATTTACAAATTAATATTATATATAATATTATTTTTTGTAACTGTTAATTTATCTTTTGCAACTTGATAATTCCTAATGTGTCCTTGATAATAAATACAATACGACCGTGTCATCGTGACCAATTGTAAAACGGAAAGTATGCCACTGGGTCTTGGCACTAGCTACGATCTCTACTCATATCCTGAGCGTCTGTGGCTCTTGACTGCTGTAGGTGAAACGGACGGAGAGGGTAGTTGAGCCCCAACGCTCCTGGCCCTTCTACCGCTTTGCTAGGGGAATAGCATTGTTAGTATGGGGGGGGGGGTAGAATTCATACAATAGAATGATGTACAAGAAAATTGTAATTTTTCAGATAAACATCTTTACAAATAAAAAACCCTTCAGTGGAAAATTCGCAAATATAAATATTGAGGAGCTTTTGAGTTTGATCTTTGTTATCATAGTTCCCGTTACTTTATTTTTACCAACCAATAATCATCACATTTCGGGGTGATTTGAAAAACATCTTTAAAGATGAGATCAAATGAATCATGTTTACGATCACTGTTATAAAAAATGGATAAAGACACACGGAATACGATTACACTGTGCTCTCAGCTACTGAGGTCACTGCACATGGAAATTTTCGCCGTACTCTTTCTTAGAGAAACGTTATTTTTATCTCTAAACTTTTCAATGTGAGTTTTTCTAATTGAAAATTAATTCGTGTGGGATTGCTGAAATGCAAAACCATAAATAAACAATGATATTATGATCGTGTGGAGGAAATCATAAAACAATCAAATTTTCTCCAAAAAATATGGAATTTTATTTCTCACACTGGGTTTCTAGGGAGGATTGAGTATCAGAGTGTTCCAAACAAATACATGCTGCCAGAGTATACAAATAATAATATATTTTTGACAACTAATACTTATTAAATAAACAAATAAAAAAACTAAACCGAAGAAACACTGGAAATGGTATGGAAATAGTTTGAACCAAGATGTCACGTAACAAGTATCACGGTGGGAGCGATTGCTATGGCACGCTCTGAGGTCCTACTTTTAGGTAACCACTTGGAAGGTTACTAGTTGTTGGCTTTTATTATATAAAACTGTTGTCACTCACAACCCCCATGTCACTAAATTTGTGTGTTACTTTTTATGTATGTAATTGGGACAGGGGTTAACTAGATATGAACGTGAAGATCTAAATTTAATTCTTTATTAGACCTTCAAAGCGTTAAATGGTACATGTTTGTTAATTAGCTAGCTACAAATACTACGATTCAAAATTACGTGACTAATATAAAATTGTTCAAATCTAGCCAATTGATTTTATAAATAACTCTTGTTTTCTTCTGTGTTTTAAAAATACGAAATTGTTAATATATATTATAACAAACATAAAATTATATCCGTTACGGTTCGAAATAGAATTTATCAGGGTCAGATAGAAACGATCAACCAAATTATTATTATAAGCTTCAATAATTCTAAATGAAAACATTTCCCGGATGTGACTAATACCAGCCTCATATTAATATTTGACTAACGAAATTACCATTTATTGAAAAACTGTAGTACCGTGAAAGAAGTTGAGTGAGTAAATCCAATAACAAAAATTTTGTATCCTCGGCCACCATGCCTGGGACCTGCCTCCCCCCCCTCTGCCCTCTGGCTGTGCACCTGGAGTCAAAGTGATGAGATAATCAGTTTGGGTGCCCGAGGGTTAAACTGCATGCGTACGTATCAATGGGACCACCGGAGGTGTCCTTTCATCACTACTGATTGATTGTCCCGTGTCATCAAACCAATTAGCGAGAACCGTGTGAGAGCCAGACCACCAGCTTTTAAACCAGCTGCTACAACACAATCACCAGCCCAAATTTCGTAATCCTTTAGGAAATAGGGTGATAGATTTCCCTCAAAATTTTGGCAGTCTTCTTCTTTTTAATAGGCCGTTGAAACAAATTTTGATAATCTCGTCCCGTCAATCTTTTACTTATATTTGATCGAACCGTAACAGCTTTTAGATTCTAAGTGTTTTTTTACCTGGATTTTTATCTCCACAATCATTTGACTAATTTCCGCGACACACTAAATAACTGCTACATCAGTTTCTTCCACTCTTGAGCGCTAATGGTATAATTTCTTTAACAAGATACTTCGTGTTACTGCACCAAACTTAATTTTTTGGGGGATTTGTAATTTCTCACTAATACATATTTTCACATGCTTGTGTCACTTAGGTCAGTAACTAACACATTATTTCAGAAAAAAAAAAAAAAAACATTTCAAAGATTCTTAATCTGGATGTCCCTACCGCAAGTCCTGTCAACTAGTGTTTTTTTTAATTCCTGTATCCAAGACAATACGGTACTTAGGCTTCCATCTTGGCAAAAGCTGGCATTGAACCCACATACCAGGCTAAAAGACAGAACTAAACAGACGCGTTAGACAACTTTGCAGACTACTTCGAAGGGCATCCCATCTCTCGATAGAAAATGAATTACTAATCAACATACATATACTTAAGAAAATCTGGACATACGGAATAGATCTATGGGGGACAGCGAAAAATTCGAACATCAAGCATCCTTTTAATCAAAAGTCCTGAGAACAATAGTATGCAATAGCATTTGTCCCTTATTACGTCGGCAACAAAACCATTCCTAATGATCTAAATATACCCTACATTCTTGAACTCATTCCTTCCTAGCTCATGGAATTCCATAGTAACCACCCTAATCCCCTACCTCGGTCATTACACTGCGGCACACATCCTGGCAATGGGCAAACTGTCCATCATCATCTAATCAAATCCTGAGCGCCTCTTGGTCAGCCTCCACTGGCTCCTATCCGGTGACGCGGCTGATAGAGGACTTCCGAAAACTCGGTTTTCTTCTTCACATGGGAGGGGGGGGGGTGACAATCATGTGGACTCGGGAGGTATCTGGGCTGTTTGTAAATACTGTATGAATGAGCGAGTGAAGTAATTAATAATAATCTGGATGCATCCCGCATAAAAAATATCTATGGTTTTTTTTTTCTTTATCTCATTTTGTGTACATGAAAACTTTTTTTTTTTTTTTTTTTTTTTCCTACCAGAGGCGTAAGCCGCATACGGGGTATCCCTTCGAGCCCGTGATGCAGGCTCGGGGATCGGTTTTCAAACCCTCATAACTTTGGGTCTCCCTGCTAGTCTGTGAGGCAGACTCCAGGGGGCTTTTATCGATGTCTACGGTGCGCGTATTCCAGTGCAATTGGGGTGTGTACATAAAAACCGAAAAAAAACAAAAAAAAAAACGTACAACTAAACGAATAATTTTTAGTGGTCTTTAACGGTAAAAGGATTGTGTTTATATTTCTTCTTCCTAGTTGAAGCATTATGCACAACACTTTTTACCTAATTATTGTCTGTAGTTTAAGGAAGTTACTAGTACAGGCCATACTCCAAAATGGTGAGGCATAGGTTAATAGAGGTCTGACAAGCATTTTATAAACTATTGATTTGTAGTATAGGCAGCTAAGATTGCAAAGGATTGTCAACAGCAATAAGATAAATCCCTTGCCTGAGGGTGATTCCAAGATAAAGTGGCAGTTTGTGGTACCAACTTAACATTAAATTCTGTTAATCCAATATAACTGTTACTGAGAATATTTTCAACAGTAAGTTACAAATATGTAGAAATTATGAAAAGTTATTACCATAATCTGTCCAAATATAAGGTAAGCAATTTTTAAATACTATGAACATATGATGTATATTATTCTGTAAAAAATTTATACTTGTTCTAATACCACAATCATCTGGGGGACAGAAATTCAAATTAAATTTTGATTTGGTCATAAATTGACTGAAAAAGTAGTCCCATGTTTTTAAGTAATTACCATAACCTAAACTAAGGTGTGTGTGCTCTAAGTTTTCTTTTAAAAAGGCAACACTGCTGAATATGTTGGAAGGTTATCCAGTGGTATTCTAGTGAGGCTGCATCCCCTATCTATTAAAGCTCACTATCTCCTTAATTAACTTGTAAGTTTATATAATCCATGGTTTAAACCACTCCAACACGATTAAAAATCTACCTATATTTGGTTTTATTAAGTTCCAATTGGTAATATCCTGTCCATTTACAAGTTGGGACAAGGGATTTTACATTAGATGTGGGGTGCCATCCCACGAGGGCCGGAGAATATAAGAAAAGTTGCCCATCTGTTTACAGGAACCTTCCAATCCCGGGTCCCCCCCATATCCGGGACCGGGAGTTGTCTAATCCAGTTTCACACGTGCAGTCCTTCCCTCTCTCTTCCCATTCCCCTTTGTGAATTTTTATTTTATCATAAACTTTTCCCTAGGTACACCCCCTCCCGGGCCGCCGACCGCCTCTTGGCGAATTTGAATACCGGGCACAGATCGAGAGGGAATGCAGTTTGACTATGCTGAGTGTAGTGAGTGAGACTGCGTCTTTTCTTAACCAACCCTTCTTTCTTCAATTCCTCACCCCATTTATATTATTTTTTCAGCCAGTGAAATTTCATATAATTGATATTTCATTCATACCATATTTACAATTTTCATTCACTCACTCATTTATAAACTATTTACAAACACGCCAGAGGCCTCCCAAATCCACAAAGTTTTCACCTATCGCATGCGAAAGAGGAAGCAGAGTCTTGGAAAGTCCCACACGCTCCTCCGTCAGCCGCGTAACCAGATACGAACCAGTGGACGCTGATCAAGAGCGCGAGAGTCACAGACGCTCAGGACTTGATTGAAGAAACTGGCCATTGCCAGCCCCCCCCCCTATCTTAAAGAAAAAAACAATAATGTGCTACGCATTCCTAGTTTGGATCTCAATAAGTAATTCAAAATTACAATTAAAAAACGTTAAGTCCTTTGCTGTTTAAGGATAGCAGAAAGCATAGACTACTGCACTGAAATTGCAGATATACACGACGAATAACGAATGACAACTATAGATGCATATACATAGATACTGTAGATACATTAACATGTCGGTACTATATATTTTACTCTTTTACTGTATATTATTATGTTGATAGAGGTTTTTTATTTTTTTGTTTCGACTAAAATTAAATTATATCATTGTCGAAACAATTGGAAGAAACTGAATCTGTATTCATAATCTGTTCTCATACTGTACATAAAAACATTAATTTGCAGAAAACAAATTTCTCTCTCACTTACAAGAGGGAGGGTTTCGATGCGATTCGGTTCGACAAATGCTAAATAAATTAATTGATCACATAACCAATAGTATTTTAATTTTTTGTTAAAGACATATTAGAGACAATAAAGCAAAAAATAATTCATTATTATACTCTTTATTGGGCTATAATTACAATCTGCCTTTTATAAGGCAAACAGTAATTGCTATAAACGCTCTCATTCATACCATATTTACAATTCATCATTCACTCACTCATTCATACAATATTTACAGACAGCCCAGAGACCTCCCAAATCGCGAAGAGAAAGCGGAGTCTTGGGAAGTCCCCCACGCTCCTCCGTCAGCCGCGTCACCGGATACTAGCCAGTGGAGGTATAAAAATAATTCAAAGCAACAAAGAATGATGCACTGGGAGTCAATAATAGAAACCCAGTGCAGTCATGTGATTTTTAAGCGTACGGTGCCACTGCGGGGCCGTTGTGGTTTAATGAACACTTGACCGTGAATTGACTCAAGTGCGGATTCGGATGCCAACGATGGATGTATGTTGAGGAAAACGTGTTGTTTGCTGACTTAGTGTTAAAAAATATATATTTAATAACAAAATAGACGATAGTGGGTACATAAATTTATTGAAAATTATTAGACTAAAAATCTAGAAGATGAAGGGATGGCACCACAACTCCACCGGAGCTATGTGTACACTCTTTTGTATCCTATGTACTTCACGCAATAATTAGGGCACCGCACGTCTAAAAACTGGATCTGTGCTCCGGGCCTTAATGTGTTCCAGTCGAGTTCTGTAGGTTCCTGCTCTTGGACTATTTTATTTATTAGTTGATCAGGGGAATTCTCCCTGACAAAAAAGGTTTAGAAGAAAAATGAAATAACTTTGGTACCAAATAGTAAGTAATTTCAATCTATCATTAATTAACAGAATTAGGTAATTAAAAAACTAACGAGACCTATTATGTATAATCAATTCGGCCGTCGCTTCATTGTCATTTATATCATTGATTGTGTCGTGCCGGCGTTGAGTGTGTATATATGAAGAAATGAAACACCCTATTCATTTTATTTCTACCCAACCACTCACTACTTCTGTTTGGGTGAAAATAAAATAAATAAAAACGTTAGGAGAGACAGAAGGTGTTTTATTACACGCTCCACATAGGCACCACACCATCAATAACAAGAAGACCCGTTATTATCTATAAAAAATGTCTCATACCGCTCACAGCCGGCGACGTTAAAACATTAGTAATCAGAAGAAAACATTTTATGCTTAATTCTTTAATGGGATCTGTTGCAGCACCATCCATGCTTTTTTGAAAAAAGAAAAACCTTTTCTCGCCTCCAACCACATGTGTTGGATTCCCATGAAAAGATTTTATTCGTAACCAAGAACAGTGATGTTTGATTTTATTTTGTTTAAGACTAGATGAATGGGGTATTGTCACAAGATTTTTTTTATTATGTCTATATTGGAAAGAAATTTCGATTTGAAAAGATACCTACGAGTAATCAACAATTGTTCAAATTCATTTTTCAAAACATTTTCCTCCGGGGATTTTCATATAATAGTTTCGAGAATCCTGTTATCCGTTAACAAAATGAGATCTTCCCACTTTTTTCGAGTGGGTTGTGTTGTCCTAAATCCCAAAAGTAGAGGAGCCATTGAGCGCTTCCACAGCACCATCAGTGACCATCTCCGAGTGTATCACGTAGAGCAGGGGCTGCAAGCGACGAACGCAATGCCGTTGGCAGTAGTATTAAGTGCTAAGCAGTAGCCCGACTCAACTGTCCAGCTCACGAAATGAGCGATTAAAACCCCTAAATATGTTATCTAACTACTCGATTTTTACTCAAACTCATTAACGAGTTGAGTATTATGGGCTCAATAAAATAACACAAAGATTCACATAGTGCAAAAAACCGCTATATGTCTTTTAGATAAATATAAGTGGGCTCTTTATTAACCTTCAAAGCTGTACATTACATAACGTACTTAAAACTAATAAAACCAGTATACGGTTTAAATTATACAAACCATTAGGGCTACAGTATTCGTAGTTAGAAAATCATTGTGGACAATACTTGTCAGAGGCAGCACATTTTATATCTTCCCTAGTCCATATAACTTACAAGTCCAATGTATAAATATTATGGATGAATAGATTATATTGTATTTAGCTGTATTAGGTTTTTAGGAGTACAGGCCTACCATGGTTTAGTTCTTCATTTTTGAGACATGTATAGGTAGTGTGTTTGTATTATAACCTTTGACGCTTGGTTCACTAAATGGGAGGCTCTGGAGTCATTATAGGGTTCGCCAACGGAGCAGTCCATTCCACATATCATATGAAGAAAGTATTTCTTAAAACTTTGTATCAAATGAGATAAATCACAGTTATAAAATTCATGTGAAAAAGTTTCCTTCAAGCCATTAAAACTTTTGATAAAATACGTTGGAAATGTCTCCGCAACCTCAGTTTCATAGGTAAGGATGACATTTCACTTGATTCACCAGAGATGGTAAAAATAATAGCAATCATACCAAAAATTAATCAAAATTGTCAATTTTTAATCAATGTCTTCTAAAAAAAAGATCAATTAAGTAGTCCAAATCAAAAATCTCGACTACCTCATTAATAATACGGGGCTTTAGTGGGCTATGCTTATACCTGACTTCATCAAAACAATCAGTTAAACCGTTTTGGTATCTGTGACGTATATATTCATCGCATTATTGTTGATGTTTTTGAAATTTTTATTTTATTTAGTCTCATCATTCGTGTGTTTTCGGTTTGCAATTCAATGAATCCCGCAAGCTGCGTTACTTCCTCGGGACCAGTAATATTCATTTTGTGTAATTTCTTCCCTCCGTCTATCAGACTATTCATGAAGAGCAGGGACCCTCCTAGTAAGTGAAATAGAAGGATGTAATGATATACACCCCGTTTCATCTGATTTCCAAGGGACCATCCACTACAAGCAACGAATAATTTCAATCTATATGTAAATAAAGTAATGATGTTTCTTGCCTTTCGTCTGCATTTTGTTTCCACCGGGATGAGTAAAGTATTTCGTAAATTGCCATGTTCAGGCACTTTATATTACCGACGGTTTTATTGCAGTAGGCATGAGTTAATTACCATTCGGTAACTCATACAAATCGTTTAATTATTAAAATGGTCTTAAGGAAATAAGGACGATCGTTTCCAATAAATTTCTCTGAAAAAACCTTAAGGACATAATAATAATACATCCTACCTGGCAGATGGGACTTGGGTGCCACCAGAGGGCCTCGGGGATGCCTGCGGCTTAGATGCCTCTTTATGCTCATTCGGACCGATAAGACTTAAATTTTTCTTGTTTAATAGTATAAATGCCCCAAAACACGTTCTCTTCCGAATCGCTGAAAAATAATAACAAAAGTTATAATAATTAAAAAATCGCTGGTGTAAAACCAAAATAAAGAAAACTATCGTATATATGAGGACATAAAGGGCACATTGTTGTCATGTCTTAAAACAAAAAAAATTACATAATTCCTTCAGCATTAAAAAAATCAATAAATTTAGTTACATAGGATTCCTCAATAAGAAATGCACTGAATGAACGTAATACTGAACAAAGTCCAGATAGAAGGAGATTACGTTTGATCCAACGTTCAATATTGCATTTATTGTAAATTTCAAAAGGAAATAGTTAATGACTCGACAAAAAAACTATGAAGACCTTGCTATAAAACAGAATAAACACTTTGAATTAAATTTATGCATCCCAATATAATAACAAAAGTGTGAGGAGGAATTAATAAATTTTACCAGCTGCAGTAAATTAAACTAGACTTGGATTCCATTAAATTGATAAAGATCATTGAAGGATATTTCAGTTTATATTTTTAATATCTATTAATAAAACTCTTTACAAGAGTTTATTAGTGAAAAAATCCGCACTTTTTTTAATGTTAGGCATTTAATTATAAATTAGAACCAAGAGGCGTGATCTAGTGCTTGGATGTTGTGGCTCTCGTCGTCAGGATGGATTGGATTCCACCGGATAATTTTTACTTTTATTGATCGATTATAGATGACTCTGAGGTAAGCCCCCATGGTCAGTCAATTTATTGAGAAGAAATGTGGTGGTTGGCGAGAGATACTGACCGGAGAGGAAGTGTTCACTGGACAGTGAGTCTAGTGCCGAACCTTTGACTCTGTATTGATTGAGTGGTTTTAGCATTCAAACTCGACTAAAGGTGCCCTGTGTAGCAGCGATAAGTGAAACAGAGCTGGACCAAAATCAATCCTGCAGAAATTATGTCCAACGGTCGGTCATCCTGATTTACTCACCAGCAACTGTTATTCATAGTAGAGAAAGATACTTGAGCTCAAAGGCATGTCATCTTTATATATTTTTGATGTTTGATGGATAGCTAGTTGCATCAAACACATTAAAACTGATTTGTTAACAAAAATAAATTTCTGTCATCTTTTCTATTTAAAATTTATTAGATCCTGAATTTAGTAAAAAATATTGTGTTCAACTGTGCAAATCAGTAGTCCGTTGCACCAAGTTGAATCAAAACTTAAAAGATAAAGTTTTGGGCGCCACAGGTATATCGAACAGGGGTGTATCGAAACCCTCACGCATAAGGTTCACTAAGTGTATCATTATAAGCAGTACAATAGATCAGAGATATAGCTGGCAAAACCTGCCACTTGGTTCCAGATCAATCTATAAATATATTAATTTTATAAAATAGAAGGAAAAAGTGAAAGTAATACAATTATACCAACAAATTTTTATTGTAAGGAAAGATGTAATACTGGAAAAGATACTAATAATATAAATTTACCATCTTCGGGCAAATATTTGTTTAATCTAAACTAATATATTTCTCGCTGTAACACAGATACACACATGCACAGATACAGTTGTAAATTATGTGTAATACCGGTAACGGAACCAATCTATATTAACATATAATTAAAACGTTACATAGTTAGTCAGTTATCTAGAAATAAACGACTATCGATACACTGGTGTTGCCTTAATTTTGTGATCAGTATTCTCCATGAACTGAACCAACGAACTATATAATAAATAATTACAAAAACTTATCAACAATTCATTTACAGCTCATTCGATATCTTTAATATTTCTCAATGAAAAAGCCAATCATTCCCACCCCTCTGTGACCCATAAGAAAGAACTCCGCTAGTTTCTTGAACCACCGACAGATGGTGAAACCAAATTTCTCTCCATAGCTCGAACCCCGTCGGAACCGCGTGATTCCTGTTTTATGAATCATATTTACTGCATTGATTTTGGTGATTTAATATAAAATTAAAGACATTAAATTTTTAATGGATGTATGTAAATTAGATTTAGTCCCTTTTATATATATATATTCTTTATTGTGCTAAAATTACAATCTGCCTTATTAGGCAATAATTAATTGAGATAAATGTTCTCATTCATAGCATATTTACAATTAATCATTCACTCGCACATTCATACAATATTTACAAACACCCCAGAGGCCTTCCAAGTCCACTTGTTTGTCACCTACCTCGCATGCAAAAGAGCATGCGGAGGCTTGGGAAGTCCCCCACGCTCTTCCACCAGCCACGTCACCGGATACGAGCCGGTAGAGGCTGACGAAGAGCGCGAGAGCCACAGACGGTCAGGACATGATTGGAGAAACTGGCCATTGCCGGGGCTCCCACTGTCTCGCATTTAAGGTAGGTCACGAGGCCACTGTCGTTCATTCTCCGAGGAGGATTATAGGGATGAGTGGTGAAGTGAAATGACTGTACTACGGGATTAGGGTGATGAAAGGATTAGATACGCTTGATGTTCGACGTTTTTGCTATGTTCGACCCATAGTTCTATTCCGTATGTCCAGATTGGCTTAACTATAACTTTGTAGATTAGTAATTTATTTTTGATTGAAAGATGGGATGTCCTTTGAAGTAGTCTGTACAGTTGTCCAAAGCGTCTATTTAGTTCTTGTCTTTTTAGCCTCGTATGTGGGTTCCAGGTCAGTCGTTTGTCGAGATGGAAGCCTAGGTACCAGGGAGAGGAATAGAATTAAAATAAACTACTGGACAAGATTTGCGACAGATGGTGAAGGTAATGTGGGAACATTTTGCTTAATTAACTTTAATCCACCATTGGGGGCACCAATAATCCATCTCGTCAAGGGGTTTGTGAAGGTTATGGGATGCTATATTGGGAGCTGGGTGGGATGACAAGATTTCAGTGAGTCAACACCATTCGCATCCCAAAGGAGAATGGATAAGGAGTCGGAAGGATCCACTTATGGGTTTTGTTTAACGGGAATAATGTGGAGGAATATGCGAGATGTGTGGGTGAGGATGGCATGGAGTTTGTGGGTTGACGGGATAAACGGAATGCTGAGGAAGATGAACCTGTGGACAGGGAGTGGGCGGTGCCTGTGACTGCTCTCTGTTGCGAACGGCATCGGCAGATGCTGACAGTGACAGAAGGCCTTAAATTTCTTGCTGAGACGCTTCTTGAGATACCTGTGGCTGGCTTCTCTTCTTCTGGCCGACGACGTTGTGCGCTTCTGGATTTTGTAAGCGTCGCAGCCCTTATAGTTGGCCGGTTGGGTTTGATTGCAGAGATCTTTAGGGGCTTCTTGCACAATTCACTTTTGTGTGCTGCCCACTGCACTTAACACACCTGGGAGGGTGGTATAGCTTATAAAAATTACTAACGTTACGTACAATTATCGCAGGTAGCTTAGGCTACGTGGGTTTCCATGTAGTAGAGTCCATGTCCTCTACTTCAATATTTTTCAACACCTTATAACTGTTGGGCGTGAAAAATTGATACTCAACATTTGTTTGTAGTTTTGATGTGCTAGATTGTGGAGGTGGTAATTCTTCCATTGAGCTGCTGGGTGCTGACGAATTTACAGGCACATTTTTGTTTGATCGTCATGGATTTCTTTTGATGGCGTAGGTGTTGGTCTCAGAGACCTTCAGCATTTTTTTTTATATTCAGACATCACTTGTTGATAGAAGCACATGTCTTATTATCAACAATATTTTTTTAGAATTTTAAAATATTTTGTTACAAATAAAAACTAAATTGATCGACGCTAGCCTCGAACGTACGTATTCAAGTTAAGTTTGCAGTAGGCCACAGAAAAGGTTGTGAGGGTTTTGCTGGCAACCCACTCTTATCACTAGCACAGCTGAGCCTCAATATGGCCACCTTCTCTATGAAATGACTAACATACACTGGGCAAATACGGTCCACAACTTCACAATCCACTCACCTGTAGATAGCTCTCCCGTGATCAGTTTACCCAATAGTCTGTTGAAACAGTTCTTCGACTTAAACACTTGCTGTGAACAGTAGCGAAAACAGTTGTTTGCAGAGCGACACGAATAGGGTTTGTTAAAGTTTAGCGCAGGCTCAGTACTTTTAGTCCCTTTAAAATATAGAATTACATAGAATCATTAAATAAGACATTGAAATCAGTATAACTGATCCAGACTCATGCCCTTATAGCAGTTTAATTTAATGTGAAACTGATACTAATGTGACTAAAAATAATAATAACTCTCAGCTCTCGGGTTCAAAGTTCACCAAATAACAAACGTTTCACGTGCGGACAGCCAACAAGAGAAATCAACGGAACAGTCAAAACGGCGTTACGTTTGTTCTTCGTAGATCTTGAGCAAACGCCTGAAGTGGAAAAAATCTACGAACTGACCCACCAGTGTAATACAACTAGAATACAAGACTAAAAGCCGTGCCCCAAACGCGACATCGTCCAGTGCCATAACTGCCAGGCACACAAAATCGTACTGCCACCACCCTCCCAGGTGTGTAAAGTGCAGTGGGCAGCACAAAAGTGAATTTTGCAAGAAACCCCTAAAATCACCTGCAGCTACGAGGCTTATAGAATCCTCAGGTCCAGGAGTGAACAACGTCATCGGCCTGAATAAGACAAGCCAGCCACAGGTAGCTCCTCGTCCCCAAGTACCTATTTCCCAGCATTCCGTTCATCCCGGCAACAAGAAAACCCAATCCCATCCTCAAACAGACATCTCGCATATTCCTCCACCTTCAAGTTCTTCAGCTCTCACTAGCCTATTAACATCATTCCTTACAGGGTTTAGAACCCTAATTACTCCTCTCATTTCCCTTCTTACAAATCTTGTCTCCTACTTTATCCCCGTTAAAATTAACCCATAAGTGGATCCTTCCAACTCCTTATGCATTCTCCTTTGGGATGCGAATGGTGTTAGCACCCACACTAACGAACTGACAGCACTACTCCATGACAAAAACATCGACGTAGCTCTCATTACTGAAACAAGACATACGACTAAACGACCTTTTACAGTTCGACAGTACTAGAATTTTCGAACAGATCGCCCAGATGAAAGAGCACATAGAGGTACTGCTGTCATTGTCCATAACTCCATTTCCTATTAGGTAGTTCCTCCTTTAGTTGGTCACCTTCCTCGCTTGCGAAAGAGGAAGCGGAGTCTTCCTAGTCCCCTACGCTCCTCCGTCAGCCGGGTCACCAGATACGAGCCAGTGGAGGCTGACCAAGAGCATGAGAGCCACATACGCTCAGGACATGATTGAAGAAACTGGTCATTGCTAGGACTCTCACTCTCACGTATTTATAGCAGGTCATGAGGTCACTGCTGCTTTAGTCTCCAAGGTTACTATGGAATTCCATGAACTTGGAAGGGATGACTTCAAGAATGTAGGTAATATATATGTGTTAATATTTATATTTTTTATTTTCATATTTATTTTTTTTTTGTACGTATATTTAATTTTTTTTTACATTGTAAATTTTAGCAGTGTCTGATGCTTTCAAAGAACTCACTTTATGTAACATAAACGTTTTTTCCTAAGAGACATAGTCCCATGATTACTAACTTGTTAGAGCGTTGCCATGTTGTGTGAACGTTACCCAGTTTCCCCCTTCCCTTGTGATTTTGATGACTGTACCATTTCAATCACTATAACATTTTTATTTTACGGCGTGTATCATAAGCGAAATGCCTAAAGAGGGGACGGTGCCTTGTTATATATAAAAATATAGCGAGATTAAGATGTTTATCGCCAACATCCCCCTCCCACCCCCATACGCAGGGTTGGAGGCGGGCGTCAGCACCGCTGTCCGGACGTGGTCGTCTGCTACTGTCACATAAAGGTGCCGTGATAAAAATATCTGTCTAGATAGGATGGAGAATATGGCAGGGGGGAGGCTGTAAAGCCGTGTTTGGGGGGTGGGTTTACGGCGTGGGGGGGGGGGGGGGGCTCGGTCCACAGGCTTGCATACCAATCGATCTTGACATTCTCCATCCATTGTTAGTGTGTCAGTAATAAACATTGCGCATACAAACGGTACCCGGACACTGACCTCAGCTTCACCGACCTCCATATCCTGGTTATTTTCACCATGAAAATCTCAGTCGTATCAAAGGGCGTATGGAGATAATAAATGGACTGTTGATCGCGTGATGACGGCGTGGAGTGACTATATGAAGAAATAAAACACTTACTGTCTCTCCACAGCCTTAAATAGTTACATTAGTTAAATTACTTAAACACATCACGTCTATCAGGTTGCTATATTGCAACACACCCATCTGTTACAAAGCAAAGCCTGTATACAAAGAAAGCACCTGTTTTACGGTGCTTGTCGTTTGATAGCTCTTCAGATCCTAGAAGAATTTCATCACGTATCTCATTTTCAGGTTTTTTTTATTTACTGTAGTAACTCCCTCTTTACTCCCGCCACGGTTATTAGCGTCTAGAATCACCATCACCATCTAATAAACAAACTATCTAAAAGCATTTCTGTTAAAAAATTCATATGATTCATGGTTACATAAACAAAAAAGTAATAAGAAAATATTGGTAATATATATTATTAAACTCAAAGAAAACCTTTAAATTAACACTTATAGTATAAATAAACAATAGTAAAAAGAAAGGAAGATGTTTTGGGCAAACATCTTGAAATATAATTTTCCTAGATATATATTGAGAGTATATATAGATATAAAGACCCGCTCATTGCTAGTCCATGCCTCTCACTCCATCTTGCGCCATATTTCCCTGTATTGTACAGCTGCAACCAATGTTCGCACTCCGGGCAGATTACTCAGTGGCCAATAGGCCACTAGCCACACCGTCCTCCACCTCAGTTTTGGCCTTCTGATGATTCTCGATACAGAAATAAGAAATTAACCTCAGCAATACAATGGGTTTTATCAAAGTTTCTTCACGAGTTAATGAAAATACCGTTAGCTAATTCATTTTAATGTCCTTTAAAATGAAATTATATCATTGAAACAACCTGAGAGAAATAGCCAATGCCACTTGTCAGGTCGTCACGAGGGGGGTACCTAGTTACCCTAGCCCTGGTGACGAAGTGAGGGTTGATTAGGCTATGACCTGAATAATTTTTTCATGACGGTCTTACTATCTGACTCCATATTTGATAGGAATGTGCCCCGACAATGCACTATGTCTCGGAGAAGAGGAATAGGGTAGGTAGTGTAGGTAGTTTTTGTGGTCTTGGAATGACCACGAATCCACACTCGGTATCTGAGGGTAGGCGAAATCCGACCGGATCCCAAAGGCGAGTGTGAACCGGAGAGAGGCAGACTGGATTGCCGTGGGAGACACTACTTGGTAAATTTGCAGGGCCACGACAACCGTCCGTGAGGGAGAGGTCTCTCCCAAGGAGCTGCTAGTTTTAGCGAAGTGAAGGCAGAGAATCCCACTAGGAGAGTGTGGGGTCTGACAAGGCCGGACTAAAACATAGTGAGGTTAGGAAGAGAGAGGTCCAGAGGGTTTCAGTCGTCGAGAGAAAGATTTACAGACTCAAACCACGGGTCTTATATAGCCAGCTGGCTTCGTAAGTAGCCAATCATCTCCGGTTTTATTGTACCCAATGCCAGCTCAGTATGCGGTGACTCTTTGTTCTCGGCAGCCCCAGCTAGCCTGGTTCGGGTCGCTACTCACTACCTGCTTTTGGGTCGAGTGTGAACCCTTGAGGGAACCCTCCCAGCTTCTAACTAATTAACTTGCAGCTGGTTTTTTTTATTGCTTACAACATTTACAATGATTTATGGCTTGGTAATGTTATTTACATCTGTTTAAATTACAAAACTTATCCAATCATTCTAATTCTCTAGAACAGTCATTATACAACCTCAAACATCCCTATAACCTTCCTGAAGATTAAAGTAGCAGACGGGTCGAGGCATGTGATGAAATCATAGTAGTGTCTTCCGATCATGTCCTGAGCGGCTGTGGCTCGCGTGCTCTTGTTAAGCCTCCGGTGACTAATCTTATGAAGTGTCTTTTGAATCTTTGCTCCCTTATTCGTATGCTTGGGCCGGTGCGGGGTTGGGTTTCCCCTGGACTATGAATAAGTGAGTGAATGCTGAACCGTGAAAATGAAAGGAATGAGATCATTGGTAACAATTATTAATTGCGCGTAAAGGTCATATTGTAATTTTTTTTCAATAAAAAGATTTTATAAGAAGGTAAGGCAGGAGTAACAGGCAGATGACAGAGAAAAAAATATTGCAGCTTTAAAAGTAAACGAACAATATATTCTTACAAGTCTCTATATACTAATAATTAGGTGATTTATAAAATTGTTTTGACCCATTTAGATATTGCGCAGTGGATAGGAGGTTTTGAATCATTACGTCAGCCTAAAAATAATTTTCTCTAATCAGTCTAAAAAGAAAACACGAAGGAAGATTAATTATAATAAAATGGGAAGCAACTAGCTGTCATTAAGTGTAAGAAGCTTTTTCCTTACATCTCTTTTGATTCTTTTAAATTAAAAATTAGCAATTCTAAGCGATAATCTTTTCCCATTCTTCTCAGTGAGGCTACTATCTTGTTTAAAAAAAAACTAGGCAATATAACAAAAAAATATATAAATGTCTTAAAGGAACATTAAATTAAGTGGGAATAAATTAGGGGGAAAAAGAAAGATACATGGGATGAGGGAAATTCCCTTCTCTAGTAAGTTATTTTTTTACTTCCCCCCCTCCCCTTTGGAGGGGCTGCTTTCATGAAATTTTGTAATGCCCAAAGGCTTTTGTTCTTTATCTGTGTGGATTATGTCTAGAGGGAATGGTGCTACTATCGCCTTAAGCAGAATCTAATAACGGCAAGGAACAATTAGTTTTAAATTATTTCTTAATATATTGGAACGGGGGATGGATTAGAGGTGGAGGAATACTAAATTCAATTATGGGGGGGGCAGGCATCTACTCCACGGGCCCTCTTCTTTCAACAATATTTTCACTTTGCCAGCAGATTGATCCTACTCGAGGAACATCATTCAATCTTCCTTCGGGACTAACTTCAATAATTTTTATATTTTAATTCAAGCAACCAACGACGAATAAAATCAACATTTAGATAGTATAATCAACAACGACAATGTTGTTATGAAAGAGTAATTCTCATTTATTCAACATTTACAGTTTTTCATTCGTTCACCTATTCATACAGTATTTACAAACAGACCTCCCAAATCCACATGGTTGTCACCTCCCTCACATGCGAAGGAGCCAGTGGAGGTTGGCCAAGAGCGCGAGAGCCACTGATAGTAAAAAATAAATAAATAGATAAGTATAAAAAAAAAAAATATTCAACTTCACTAAACTTCTTCTACTCAGAGTGAACTTAACACCAGGGTGTTTTAAACTAAGCCCGATTTGATGCACCTCTGTATAGGTGGGTTCTTGCACCCGTACAATGAATGGTGCCCATCGGTAGGTGAGTCCATCCACCGGGGACACCAGTTTGACCTTGTGTTTAACACTATGATCCCACAAAACTTCCCGTATCAATGCCAACAAATGCTCTGGGACCATTAGGTTAAGCTATTTTGTTTAGATTTAAGTTAAAGGGGTTATGAAAAGCCCATTAAAGTTAAAAGGCTGCATTTTTTTTTACCATCACTGGGGCATGAAGTAAACATTTTAACCAAAATATTATACCTCCGTATGAACATTTGGTTGTGAAAACACATTCAAAGCCAGTTAATGAAATATGGCAGCTAATTACGTCATTATAGTCCTCCTAAAACTTATAAAATATATTGCACGTTATTAATCAAGCTGTTGAGACCTGTAATCCAACAACGTGCTCAATATGATGAACATATTTTTTTTTTATTAAAAATTATTGTGACGTATGATAAAAAAAACCGTTTTTTTTTAATGAACGAATTAGCAATATGTTATTAGTATTTAATATTTATCCGTAGGTAATTTTCGCTTGTATAGCACTATTTAAGCTTGTAGATAAACATTTCACTGTACCAATAAATACCTCTGCTATTTGTCTATAGAAAGAATAATGACGTATTTTACGAGATTTAGTAAAATTACCTGAAGACCGGCCCAAAAAATGATTCGAACTGAACAGAAAGGTGTCATTCGGCCATTTATAAATAGTGCAAAAATTCTTTGAATATTCAATAGGGAAACAGAGAAGGGCTCGGGGCGAAATCCAAATCTTGTTGAGGTTCTACAGCAAGATGTGGAATCAAATTCAAGAGCACTTGTTGCGTAGCTTGCGGCGCACGAACTTCTCAAGTGCAGCTGGGTATGCAATGACAAACAACGTGGGCTATTCCATTAACTTTCTTACACTCAATCAGGTTTTATTTATTTTTGAAGTAAATTTTGGGTATCTAGCTTGCACATGGGACTTACAAAGGTCACGTACAGACAAAAACAAAGTTTCTGAATTTGAAATAATCAACGAATCCTTTAAAACTCGTATTTAAACAATTTTAAATTTTATATTAAACAAAAAGTTTTAGAATGAAAGAGAATTCCAATCGTTTCCAGAATCAATTAGAGAGAATGAAAACATTTTATTTGACACTGATTTAAATATGAATTTAAGTTCATTCTGTAAACAATGATAAAAGAATTAAATAAATCTAAAGGTTTAATTTATCATCAAATATTTTTCGACCAATTTTATACGGGAATTCAGATTGTACATAAAATGCGTTTAAATAGATTAATTAATTAATTTGCTTAATTATCTTGATTTTTCTTTATTACATTTTTAATATGTTTATTGGTTTTTCACGGTTCAGTTCCATAAAATAAATATACACTGCCAGGTTCAAAACGATCCTGTGAAACTTTCCCTAGCTGTATGAGGTATAGGTCAGCTCATTCATATAAAGTTTAGTAATTTGAGCTGGAGATATTAAGTTTTGTGATTATTGTAAATGTCGACTGGGTGCAATCAAATCCCCGACATTTAATCACAAGAAATATAAAACTCACGACTTATAGACTGTGAAAAAACATTTCTTAATTGGTTGAAACGTCACGCAAGTCATTGAACAGTTCAATATAATCCGGCGTAAGAAAAAAAAAATAGTGCTTTTCTTTATCATGTTATTCTGTTCGTGTGGCCTCAAATGAACAATGGCGTGTTTAGCTACACTGACCTCATTTAACTATAGCAAGTTCACCTTTAATTTAACAGTTGATAGGTTCGCTAAAAAATTTAATTTGATCACCGGAAACTGGTGCCTACTTGAGTTTACTATAGGTTTTAGTGTCGGATCTGTCTTCGGCTGGTGTCATGATTTTATTTGCCTTGTAAAGCACTCTGATTAAAATTGTCAAAAAGGGCCCAGAACAAAGAGCGTTTGATTGAGCCGAAACTTTATTGTGTTAGTTAATTTCTAACTGCTTCTAACCTTAGTTGATTGTGAAAGTTTGTTTTAACTCTAATCACGGTGACAATTCAGTGTTTAATTTAAAGAAATCCAGAGTAAAGTAATTTGATGAGAAAAAAATAACTATTCGAATTGGCACGTGTAATTACAGTTTAAGAAAAAAAATGCTTATTAATAATGACTTGAGATTTTTATTCAAAATTATAGGCAAAAATATTTTTTAATACCAGGCTACAGTGATCTCCACGCGTCCTTCGCCATATACTCTCAATATTTTTGAGATTCCTGAAAAACCTATCCACTCATCCAAATGCTCTTGCCAGTTCCTCATTCTTAAAACGGTGGTGATCTCGCGAGCTAATAAAAATAGTTATATAGACCATGAGCTCCTGAGACTCCCCATCATCCCCACTCTTGTCCTGAGCGCCTGTGGCTTTCTTTACCTCTATCTAGTCTTCGCCACGTGGCGAAACGGTCAAAGATAGAGGTGGAGCTCGGAGGCTTATGACCCTTTCACCAGTTTGCTGGGGAATCGCCTTGGAAGTGGGGGAGAGCTCCTAGGCAGAACATGTAAGTATATGTTGCATGAAAATTGGTTTAAATGAGAATTGTACATAAGAGTGTACGAGTTCTTAGAACCCAATTAATAGTGTTATACAAGCGCAATGTAATTTTTTAAACAAATATCTTTACATATATGAACTGATTAATTGATTACAGAAATAATTGGACAACAAAACAATAAATAATTAGAGAAATGGTTTGTACAAGTTTGTCCACCGAGCGTTCGAGCTATAATAGTTCTTAGAATTCATATGTCTCTAATATAAAACATTACTTTCATTTATTACTTTGAGGTGAGCCCGACACAGAAAATCGCAGGTTCGAATACCACCTCTGTCAGTATTTTCTCTGCAGTGGGATTAAACGCTACAACTGAATGTAATTTATGTTTAACGAAAATATCTCGTACTGTTGTATTTGGAAGGATTGTGCAGATATCATTTGACACCGTCTCTTTGAAAGGTCTAATATCAATTAACCCTTCATCAAAGCACCCATTTGTTGATGGATCAATTTAGCTAATGAAATGAAAACAGCACACCGACCCCACTTTGGCAAGGACTGTAGGGGCTTATACGTTTTAAAGTCTACCGCTAGATAAAATCCTGTACGAATTAAAAAATTAATTATATTTATTTTTTATCCGTTTATAATTGTATCTAATAGCTATTTATGGCATTATAGATAGATTAAAACTTTCTTGATGCTTAATCGATAAGTGGCTACAATGTAGAAGCCAATCTGGCAAGTGATCAAGAGGTCTTATCTGATCTTAGCCCTATCAAAGTGGAATTACACTACCACAACTAAAAATTGTTAATATATTTCTATTAAATGTGCAATATAAATATATGTTTCATTTATTGTATAAATAAACACGTTTATATATACGTATCTATATTAATTTAATTAAAATAAGATGCTTTTTTTTAAATTAAAATATTTTAGATTACGTTTCACATGTACTTACTATCCCATTGATTGAACGTCTTAAGTATCAAAAAATATTATCCAAAGATGTGCCAGAATTCAAAACCGGGTTTTGCCATCCCATGCCTAATGTTGGCCTCCCACTATTTAATAATTATTGTCGGTTTGTATTGTAATTATATTGTAGTCCAGGTACAAAGGTAGACATCAGATGAGACGAGCCTATATGATAATGATTAGATCCAATGTTCCACACACCTATCTCAGAAATTAATGTTCACAGACATACTTTCCCTCCTAGAAGCTCTTCTTAAAAAAAAAAAAAGAAATCTTGGGAATCACGGTCTAGGAGCACCAACTAAATACTGAATGAATTAAATAACATTATTTTCCAAGGCGTTGATGTTTGATTATTTGCATGTGTACATCTTTACTGACGGAGTCTTGGCAATGGCCAGTTTCTCCAATCATGTCCTAAGCGTCTGTGGCTCTCATGCTCTTGATTAGCCTCTACTGTCTGGTCTCCGGTGACGTGGCCGACGGAGGAGCATGGCGGACTTCCTAAGACCCCGCTTCCTCTTTCACATACGATGGAGGTGTTGTCTGTCATCTTGGTTATCCATGTGAATTTTGGAGGTCTCTGGGCTGTTCGTAAATTCTGTATGAATGAGCGAGTGAAAATTGTAAATATGGTATGGATGAGAACTGTCCAATGAGGCAATTTGTAATTTTATCACAATAAAGAAGTTTCATATATATAACTCAATGTTTTGCCTACTCGATCACCATCAAGGTCTATATTTATGAAAAACAAGATATACAACATAAATGCATGTGCAAGACACAATGTTGATGACATTGTCCGTGTTTGAAAATACGATACAAAATAAATTAAATTAAATTACCTTATGACAAACAAATGGAAAACCAAATCGAATGTAACGAACTAAGCGTTATAAATGATTAGTGGGTATTACTGTTTTTGCCGGTGTCTTGATTCACTGTATTCAGGTCGTCATGCATTTAATCCCAGGTCTTTACATTTTGGGGAGAACATTTTTTTCTGAGATCGTGCTGATTTTTTTTAAGTTCTGAGTTCTCCACACCAAGTACCAGATGTCTTTCTTCTAGCTCCTCCAGGATACTTAGAGTTCACCCAAGGGGGATGGCGAATACCTTCTTCCTCATGTATGGGTAAATTTCTCATGAAAACTGCCTCTTCATGGCTTATTTACAGTGTAATCTGATACCTATAGGCCAGCATCCTTTTCCAACACCCATGGAACTGGGTTTCTAGACTGTAACTAAATCAAATCACATCCTAAGCCGGGACCCCAACCTTCCGGGCCACAAATTATTCGTCAGTTGCTCTCTAGCCACGGTACGAGTAGGAACTCCGTAGCTGACATCGCTCAACTTGTTCCTCAGATAACTACCTTTTTTTTACTATTTTGCTTAGATGATTTATGTTGATAATTTTTTATTACTTCTTCCCAATTTTTATCCTAATTTACGCAATGTTGTTTTAGTTATTTTGCTTAGTTAACTATTATTTTTATGAAGTCAGCAGTGTACTCTAATAATTTTTTTGTATTTTCTTGCGATATATTACGTTTTTGTTAATTATGCTTGGCAGTTTGTTCTTTGTTCTTTAGATAAATTGTTAATTATGCACCATAATTTATTACGTCATTATATTTTCAGTATAGTCTTGAATTCGGTATTTTAAACTAGTTAATTTCTTTATAGCTTCTCAAATTGGTCATTTTAATGTTAGGGAGTTAGTTCTAAAATCATCATTTTCCCTTAATTTGTTACATTCGTTAGTATCTCTGTCTATACATTGAAAATGTCGTTAAAATAATAATTATCATCGGATTTATCACAACAATATAGACTACACTTGAATAATAAAACAACTCAAGGTCATATGACATTATACAGTAAATACTTTACAGTGAGGGTGACACGGATGGACGCAGGTAAGGACTGTATGGACGTCAGATCAGTGTTCTACAGAGTTTAACTAGCCCGGCTCAATTCTGACCTAAAGGTTAGAGTGTTCAAGGTGACTTGTTTTTTTCCTTACTACGGTCAAATGCTGGTTCTACCTGAGGTAGATCCTTTCTCAGAGGGTCTTAGGTATGCTGCCGACCTGCTCAGGTCGGTGTTGCCACAGTAAGCTCATGAACTCAAACCATCATTTCTCATCACTCACCTTATATATACAATATTCTACAGTTCATATTCTCAGCTTGCTCCCGGAACACGATCGTTCCTTCCTCGCTCGCTCCTCTACCCTCTGGAATTCTCTACCTTCTAATATCTGCCATCCTTACGAACCTTCAAAACCCTCCTATTCCAACACCTCATCATCCAGACGCTTGCTAGTTGGGGGATGATATATTCATTATATTCTATTTGTATACTTAAATTTTTGCATTTCTACTGTTATCTTATCGTATACTATATATATTAATATATATTGGTTTTTATTATTGAATATTTAGCTTGTATGTATCTCTTTTATATAATTGGAAAAACTAGCCATTGCCAGGACTCTGTCCAAAAACTGACTGGTATTTATAGCAGGTCATGAGGCCACTCCCACTTTAGTCGCTGAGGTCAACCCTAAAGGTTAGCCCAAGTTGTTGGAGAGTTACCGACGAGGAGCTCTTTGTTTACTTATTCGCTTTATGCTAAGCAGGTCATTGAGGTAAATTGGTGGGACCAATGGATTTAGTATAAACTCCATTTCGTAGTACATGAGGGCAATGTACTCCCATATATGGTGTGAAAGGAGGGTTATCCAATCTGGAGCCACCTACCAACTTCTATGAGGAAATTAAATAAATTCATATTCCATCAAGGGATTCGAACCTAGCGCCTTCGTGATATCCAGCTTATAAAAGAGAGCTTGCAACTAGAAGGCGGGAGCTGCCATGGAGCAGTGTATTCTGGAGGTTATTGCTTCGGGTTTTGGGGTGCACATCAGGGCAAAGAGCATGTTTGACTCTCGCGTTGTCCGCTCGCCACCTCAATTGCTAATGAGCTCATAGAGAACTAAACGCTGGGACTTTCCCACCTGTGAATTATACACGAGGGCTTGCATTATTCTGACGGCGTGGCACTGGATGCCGTGGGCTTTTGAGACCACGCGAAAGAACGGATATCAAGCCAGCCTGAGAAGAAATATTAGGAAAATTATTCAAAGCTTTATGCAGTTGATTCATACTGTACAAACAAAGGGAATTTACTACCGCTCGTTCCTCATCCCATCTCCCTAGGAATGAGCGAATGGGCAACTGCGAGACAGGATGAGAAAGCAACCATTCGACGGTGGAATCCGGAACAGCCGGTGTTTTAAAAATTAAAATACAGAACTTCGGGTTGATTTGTTTCGCCGGTGAGAACATTTCCGTGTAGCGCGCTCAGCGGGGAAAGAAATTGTTTCTACATCTGCCTGTTCTCTGCTTCAGCACCTCCTCAATTTTTAATCTTTGGTGTAAATGACTGCTTATACTCATAATATTTCCTGATCCCGAAATCCGCGGTCTCAATTAAAAACCTCATTAATAAAATGTCACCCTACTTCCACAAAATGTTTTTATCTAAAAAAGGATTAATACTACATAATACAGTGGTCTTCTCTACGATGACATTGGCTGCAACGGTTTGGAGTTACAACTACCCTCGATACACCAAGACCACCATGCTAGCAAATCTACAATTATCCATAATCCAGCATTATGTAAACACCCAAACGAATTTTCGTTTTCTCACTTCCATATCCAAAAACCCATTAATAAGAGAAATAGGCAATTACAACAAACATAGCCTAGAAAGATGTACGCAAAAACGCACAAACCCTGTATATAATTGGTATAGAATTAAACAAATTAAATTTTGTATCTACTTTATTACTTTTGTTTACTTATCTCTTTTATTTGTTATTAAGTATTACTCTTATTTATTTTCGGTTTGCCTTTTATTATATGTAGATTTTTCCTACTGAGTAGTGTACTCATGTATACGGTCTCAGTGACTAAAGCAAGTATTATTTTATTGAGCTTCTGAGCAAAATTATCACCGTAGTCAGTGGTGCTGAGAAAGCAGTGTGATTAGAACCAAACGTTAATTCTCAGCCTTAAATTCAGTTTTCGAAATCGGATCCACTTGCTTAATTATTAAAGCAGCTACTCGTTTATCCTCCCTAGGATTTATTGAACTCAAGTTATCCCATGTCTGGTCGTCACGAGGGGGGTGCCTGGTTACCCTAGCCCTGGTGACAAGTGTGGGTTGTTTGAGTTTATAACCTGGACAATCGTTTCATGACGGCTTTACTATCTGACTCCATTTTTTGATAGGTATGTGCCCCGACAGTGCAATATGTTCAGGAGAAGAGGTACAGGGTAGGTTTATAGGTAGTTTATGTGGTCTTGGAATGACCACGAATTCACACTCGGTATCTGAGGGAAGGCGAAAACCGTCCGGATTCCAAAGGCGAGTGTGAACCGGAGAGAGGCAGACTGGATTACCGCAGGAGGGCTGCTTGGAAAATTTTCAGAGCCACGGTCGTCCGCGAGGGAGAGGTCTCTCCCAAGGAGGTGCTAGTTTTAGCGAGACGAAGGCAGAGATTCCCACTAGGAAGGTGTGGGGTCTGACGACGCCGGACCAAAACGTAGCGAGGTTAGGAGAGAAGATATGTAGAGGTTTTTCATAAAGAAGCAGTCAGGTTTTCAGAGTTTCAAGCAGGAGCCACGAGCCAGTGAGTAGTTGCCAGGAGAGAATGATTTCCATGATTTCCAGGAGCTAGATCCTCAGCTTAAGTACCCCGCAAGCCTTGCCTTTAGCCAATCCCCATTAAGATTGGTGTACCCAACGGCGTGTGGCTTCTTTGTCCTCTGGGAGAGGCTGGCAGGGTCTTATAGCCTCATCTGAGCTTCTACCTGGGACTGACAACTGTGACCCATCTCATGTAACTGCTTGGCACTCCGCATTTTTTATTGCTTAACACATTTACAATGATTTATATTTTGTTCATGTTATTTACATTTGTCTACAATATATTTTGTTCATGTTATTTACATTTGTTTACAATATATATACAATAGAGTATAGTTGAATCTTATGTAGTTAGTGGTCGCTACATCCCACAAAGAAAAAATCTCAAGGTAAACAGGGACTCGAACGCGGGTAATCGCAGTACCAGCTACTAAAGGCGGCTATAGGGATGGTTTTATAACTTCAAATATGAACTAAATAAATTTTTTTAAACAAATATAAAGAAAACAAGGGTGTAAAATGTATAGGAACAATATCCTTATATACTCTGCAGATATACTTGCAAGACTTTATTTTTATTTAAAACAATAATTTTATTTGTTAAAATTAAGCTGCAGATCCCACTGGAAATTGGATCTTTTACTTGTCCCTAATGAGGGGGTAATCAGAACAATAAATTAAAAGGTTTATTTGGGTTTTTTTATATACTTCCCGTTATTATATTGTAAATAAAACAAATATCCATATGTTTTGAGATCTGAAACAAACCTTTTAAAAAACATGTTTTTGCAATTGGCACTACATGTTATAATTTTGCAATTTACATTATATCGACTTTGATAATCCAAAATGTAATCTATTCTTTACCGAATCTCCATGTTTTAGTTAAATATATGAAATGCATTTTAAGACATTAGAACAATTTCTTTTAAGTCATTGTGAAGTCGTTTGTTGATCTGGAGACATGAAATATTGCATGCAAGTTCTAGTTTTAAGCCTCTAAGATATGAAAAATAAGGTCATTGATATAATAAATTGTGATTTAGTAATCGATTACTTGAAAACGCCAAAACCTGTTTAACGTCTTCATTCAGATAGGGGATTAATGCGCATTAAATTCCATGTAATTTTGATATCGTAACTGACTAGCTGCTAATTTTAATTTATTATCCTGTTTAAATTTAAATTTTAATCTGCCATTCATACTCCTTTCTATACGTTAATCATGAACGGAATGTTAGTGCATTCTGATTCAAAAGGCAAAGTCATTGTGTATTTTAAAATGGGATGAGACCCCCTCCCACATACTTGATTAATTTTAGTAACTTATCACTTTTAGATCACTAATAGAAGTCTGCTCCCCTTAGTGAAAGGCACTCATTAGCCCAAAATAATTTTCCTTTATTTTTCCCACATCCTATTTTTATAAGTTTGAGAGCTAAGAAAAAAAAAAAAAAAAAATGTTTCTCATTTAGTATATCAATCTCAAGATTTTTCTAAAGTGTTTATGTAACACTAACTAATATATTAGTGCCCATATATATTTTTTTTCAAATGAGTTACCATTTATTTTTTTTAACTTTATCAAGATGAAGGAACTGCCCAGCGTTTTCACGGCTCAAGTCAAAAATGGGTCCAGTTCAGTAAGTAAGGATTGAATATGAGTTTAAATAACTTTTTGAAATCATAATACTAAAAGTTAAAACAGAAGATTACCAATTCTTAGACGGTGCGTCGAGATTATTAATTTAAATACATATTGAATATGATACGAAAAACTGTCTTTCTTAGTTACCTATTAACTATTTAATACCAAATAGCTATGGTGTTGGCATTAACTATGGTGTCAGGTCGTTAAACCGTAAAATTCCAGCTCTTAAGCTGCAAAACGGGACTGACAACGACATACAGACAGACATGAAGGATTATTTTCTAAGAAAAATACTCTTAAACCCTTAAAATTTAGGTGAAAAATTCTTTTGGAAATTTCCTCATTTGGATTTTAAAGGTAAACAAACTAGATTAATTTTAAAAAATAGTGGCAAAAATTTAACTAAATTTCAAATTTCAAACGAAGCAAAAATTTCAGAACAATACTACAACAACATTTTATTTGAATAAACAATCTGTTAGGTTATTTCTTTAGTAATTAATACTTTTAATCTGTGATGAGGATTACACAGTACACTTCATCAGATAAACTTCTCAAAAAAATTTTAAAGAAAATTTATGCCTCACTAATTATATTACCAAATTAATGATCTTTAATTATTCTATAATTAAGTGTCGTTATTTCTTGGTAGTTAAAAAAGCAATTTATTTTTCATTCAAACTTTTCCGGTATGAGCTTTCCTTACTTCAAAAAATAAGGAAAATACTATTTTCTGACAGTCTGTAACAAATAATATTGCTAAATACAATAATTCATAATTAACCGTCCTGATTTTTACTAGTAAATAATAATAATATCTTGTTCACTACTCTTTCCACAGTCCCTCTTTTACCTGTTATATAAATTTTCCTGGTTTTTGATAAAATATTTATCTAATACTTATGTTTAAAGTTAATTATGTTCCTAAAGTGTTGAGAAATTATTAAAACTTAATATATCAGGTATTTCGTATAAGAACGTAATTGAATTTGTTTTCTTCGTATGTTTTGACTGCATTATTCCGAACTTTTTTGATCTTAATTTGATTACGTATTGACTTATTTCTCGGTGTTTTGCTTTGATATTATAGTAATTATTATTGTATTTTTGTACAAAACTTAAGTTGTTGAAGTTGGCTACAAATTCTAATTGGGTTTTCCTAGGGCAGTCTGGGACTTCTTGGATTCCAAGATTTGAAATTGGTGGGTGCACTTTTGGTTTGTTTAGGGTCGGCCAAGCGTCAGTGTGGAGTTAATTCACTTTGAGTTTCAAAGCTGATGGCGATTAGTTCTGCGTGTAGTCATTCGACCCTGAATACATACATATAAACTGCCTGTCAAACGTTTAAGACCACTGGATAAATTTTAACAAAACAAAAGATTTTTAAAGTAAACATTTTTATTATAATTTCTTTCAGATATAAAACACAACATAAAACCTTTAGGTATGATTTGAAATGATTTTTGCTATTATAATGTAATGAAAAATTCTGGAATCAATCACCTCTTATAAATTTATTAAACTGACTTTTCGTTGAAAAAGCCCCCTTACTTTTAATTACGGCTTTGACAGTTATATGAACTTTATTAACACTCAGACGAGCAATAAGAGGAAAATAAAGAGTTTAATAAACTAAAAAAGTGTATATATTAGTCAAAGTTAGTCCAACTGAATAAAAAAACACAATTAGTTTTTTAGTCACTACGTTACTAAGAGGTTATTAAAAACGAGTTTTTTTAATGAAATTTCTTATTCATTTTTGTTTTGTCTTTTTTATTTTAGTTAAAGATAATATCTCTTATTAAACTATACCATTATGACCTCACATTAGGAAATAAATCAGGAATTAGGAACATTAGGAATTAGGATAAAATAAAATCATTCCACAACCAAATTGAAAAATATTTTTGCAATTAACCTGTTATTAACAATATTTAGGGTGGCATAAAACTTTTTACTGGCAGTGTATATTGAGGTGTTCAATCCCTCGTCTCGGAATATTACAATAAATAAAATCTTAGTCTGTAAGAATGAATCCTAAACGTAGAGAAGGCGAATCTTATTAAACAAAGGACAAATGGCAACATTTTTTTTTTATGGTCTTACCTGGCTCAGAACTCCTACAGCCATTTCCTGTACCTTATAGAAAAAACGGGGGTTTTCCTTACAGAAATAAGCTAAAAGCATAATAAAAAAAATTAGCTAAATGAAATACAGCTGTACCTACAGATAGACCAGGCGGTAGCATTTTACAACCCAAGGTATCGTACCCAAGACCCACCCCGAAACAAAAATGTAGAAGGGAGAGAGGCTTCGATATGGAAGTACAAGCTCGCTCTCAGTTCTTGATCCAGAAAGTTTTGACTCATTACTGGGTCTCAGTACCTAGCGACTGGGCTTAGAGTAGTATTTTTTAGCAGTCACATCGAATGACCAGGCAAGTCTATGTCCAGTCAAGATTTCATTCATCTTTTGTCAGTCAATATTCCACTTCGGTTATTCATGCAAGCTTGGGGTAATCTAAGATTTATGTATTAATGTACACTCCATGGAAACAACTGTATCGGTATGTTTTATTTTATTCATATTTATTTTAGCTAGTAATGGATCAGTCCACGGTACAAAGATGCATGGATTAATGTGCATTTAATCAGACGAACCTCCAGGTATATAAAATATTATTAATTATTTAAAATTAGAATTCGTGTATGTACGCAACATCAAACTGATTTTTAGATCAGCAGATTAGACGATATCTTTAGATAAACCCGTATAAAGGTGTTTGGGAACGTCAATGCAACAATAATCCTATACGCTAATTAGTAATAAATTAATAGGATGGCAGTTAAGGGATAAATATTAGAGTAGTCCACGCTTGATACTAAGTCATGTGCTCCATAAGGCGTCTACTAAAAAAAAAAACCTCTTTAAGAGATTAAATGATTAATACAACACTATTTCCCTGTTTCTCTCCTAAAGGTGTTTCGTGGTGATAAATGGAAAGTTATCTGAATCCTAAAATAATAATCAAGCTTTAAATGTGATATAGTATAGAAATAGAAAATAGAAAACGAACGTTATATAAATATACGAAGTTTACCCCTCTGAGGTCAAACACCTTCTGAAAAACTAAAAACCTACCTGAAAAATCCCCTGAATATGATCTCCTTACTTCCCAAATTTTCAAACAACTTCCTCCCAAAGCAATATCTTCCTAACCTACATTTATAATTGCATTATCCGAACGTAAGGAAAGTGCGTCGTTCCTCTCCCCTGGAAACATTCCATTATTGTCCTATTCGCCAAACCCGGTAAACCACCCAATGAAGCCTCATCATAACGTCCAATTACCCTACTCCCTATCCTCTCAAAAATATTTGAGAAACTCCTATTAAAACGTCTACTTCCAATCCAAAACCTTTTTCCTACTCACCAGTTTGGTTTCCGTCTACGACATTCCACTACTCAACAAGACCTTCGCGTTGTTGATCACATTTCCTCAGCCCTTGAATCCAAACAGTATTGCACTGCTGCATTTCTGGACATAGCTCAAGCTTTTGACAGGGAACGGCACACAGGTTTTCTTTACAAGCTCAAAAGATATTTACCACAGACCCTGATCCTAATCCAACAGTACTACCTTTCAAACCGCTTCTTCCAAGTCTACTGTGGCTTAGAATATTCTAACTACAGTGGCAGTGGGAGTCCTGGCAATGTTCAGTTCTGTGAGTCTGTGGCTCTCGCGCTCTTGGTCAGCCTCCACTGCCTTGTATCCAGTGAAACGCCTTACGGAGGAGCTTGGGGGGCTTCTTAAGACTCCACTTCCTCTTTCGCATGCGTGGAAGGTTACAACCATGTGGATTTGGGAGGTCTCTGGTCTGTTTATAAATACTGTATGAACGAGTGAATGAAGAATTGCAAATATAGTATGAATGAGAACATTGAACACAATTACTTCTTGCCCAATAATTCAGATTATAATTTTAACACAATAATGATTTGATTTGTAATTAAAAAAACAAAAACACCTCTCGAATATAGCCTTAATTAATTCGAAATTATAAATGTGTGAGGGATCTATATATAAAGTTAGTTAATATAAGACATAACATTGGATCGAGTAAATTTATTTGATTATTGGTTATCGCACCCAACTTTGCCTTAAGAAATGTGATCAAATGTGGCTCCAGCGTGTTGTCTGTACTTAAGCGTGTCAGTAGATTCCAATGAATCATTTTATTTGACTATATTTTTTTTTTCCAATTTGCAACTGTAGTAATATTTACCGTACTCTATCACGTGGTAATATATTTATATTTCACTTTATTTTGCTTGTTAAGTTATGTCTGGCCCAGCATGGCATGTTAGGTCCAGAGCTGGCATGTCTCCTTTAGGTTATGAGAACTGCAAAATAATATAGGCGTTCTCCAGCTCTTCAGCATATTATAAACATCATACCCTCCCATCTCATACTGGCTATATCAATCGAGACATATTTCAGTTTCACTATCTTCAAATTAAACAAGTCTTAAGTCACTCCCACCTTACGTAGAATATAATTTTTATTAATATATAAAAAAAAAATGTTGCCGTTGACACGCATTTTTATCAAGTTTAACACACTCTTTTTTGGATTTCATACACATATTTTATATAAAAAAAAAACTAGCATGCTATAAAAATGTATATAGTAGAATTTAATTAGACTCAAGAACTGAGTATTGAAGTTCACGTAGGAAGCACTATTTCCTGCTCAAGTATGTCGATCCAGGTAGTTAAACTTGAGAGGATTTTGTTTTATAAAAAACATTTGTTAATACAAGTATTCACTTATTTATTTTCAATCCCATAAGATTTTTTTTGATTGCGTTACAATAAATAAAATATTAATCAGAGATGACTTAGTTAGGCGTATGCATTTGTTAGGATATCGGCTGTTTATTTATTAAATAACAATTGTTTTACCATTTTTAAATCTCCATTAAAATTTTAAAAAAACTTTAAATGTTATCCGGACCTGACGAAGACGCACATTGTGCCTAGAATATTTTCCCATAAATAAATTTGATGAAAATCTTGCAAGTAAATTTTCAACAACCTAATACGATATTCCAACAAATAAATCCACTCTGCTAAATTATTATTTTGACTAACCCATACAGACAAACCAAAAAAAAAATCCTCCAAACTAGTACATTTATTTGAAGTAACTTGAGTGGTGCTGAAAATATAAAATGAAAATACAGCAAAAAATTCTCACTACTAACGATTCTACACTATAAATATATATACTTGTTGCGGTCATATTAATATTTGTTTTTCGTTAGTTGTGTTGTGTTTATGCCCATTAAATTAATCAATTCTATTGGAAGCTACTCGCATTTATGGACATGAAATAAATAAATAATCTCATTAGTGTTTTTTATTTATTTCGAACTAAACTGAGACTGAACGATCCACAACTAGCCCGGCCGACTCAACCGAAGCACCATGACCCCTTCTACCTGCTCAGGGAGGGTCGATGACCTGACCGACTACAAACCAATGCCTAGTACCCCTAGGCTCCACCATAGGTAGACTCTCACCCGAACCCACCCACCTCCTTTAGGCATCCCACAACCCATATCCTTCTCATACATCCTTCAAATAGGACTCCCCTTAGTGAAAGGCACCCATCAATCCAACATAATTTTATTTTTATTTTTCCCACATCCTATTTTTTATAAGTTTGTGTGCTATGGAAAAAAAAAAAAAATTATTTATTTCGGAACAATAAATAAAATATTGTGCTGAGATCTCATAGTTAGGCGTGAACTTAGATCTGAGTATATGTATTTGTTTTCACTCAAAATTTGAAATCTAATTATATTTTAAGGCTAGAACATGTATATAAATTATAATGGAGAATCGAGCTCCAATATCCTCATAGTTATTTATTATAGAGTAGTAATATTACTATACTGCTAACGCTGTATTTGCTATAATGAATTTACATGTCAGTCGCTGCATTTTTTTTCGAATTTTGGTTTATACGTCTCGGCCAAAAAATAAATTTTAAGAAAATCTAACCTTACTCCCATGAAATGCCAGAGAAGTAGTTAATCCTATCGGAAGCTACCCAATTTTATTTATGGAAGTAAAATAAACCCGATGTATACAATTAAGGGATTTGAACTCAGAAAATTAACATTATGGAGCAGTTGAACTATTCACACACCGTATTTTTCCCGAAGATGAAAATAAACATAACGTGGAAATGTAATAAATTTTTACTAACCATACTTTTATTACACCCTATAGAAGTGAATATTAAAGTGTACTTAGTTAATGAGCAGTGTTAACAGACAAATGAGTGTTGATTTCTGGTGGTATAAAGAGTATAAGGCCGAGTATCACTAAACAGATCGGAGTTCGATCCCCAACAAATATATATTTTGTTCTATTCAGTAGTATTTGATCTAGTATCGATATATATTTGTAATTCACACCTATCAACTGTTACATATCAATTGATTAGTGAGAATTAAGGGATTTGAACTCAGAAAATTAACATTATGGAGCAGTTAACGTCGCATTTACATCCCCCTCGTTTTGCTTTGTATTACCACTAAATGCAGAAAAGAATGTAGGCACAAATTCTTTTCCTAATGTCCGAAAATAAATTTGATGAAAACTCTCTTTCATCAACCAAATCCGCTCATCTGACCAAGGAGATTTGATGCGCGTTCACAAGCGTCAAATTTACTATTTTGTCACTTCGTATGCTTGCCTGTTATATCTTAGTTTTGGTTCTCTGCATTGTCCGAATTGTCTGCATAGTAACGAAACCCGGGAAACGCGTGCGGATCAACGCCAGTAAAGAGCCACTTCAATTGTGATTGGCCTGCTTAGCTCAGCTGGAATTAGCGTAGTAATCCCGCATTAACGGCGCTGTTCAAATGGACTCATCCGCTGCTAGATCATACTTATCTCAATTCCGTTAACCATAGCGATTGTACCCCATGCAAAATGGGCACTGCTCAAGTGATGCAAGTTTTATGGACACTGTTGCGACGGGTCCCCGAAAGATTGCGATCATAAAGAAAACAATCAACCCAATGCAAATGTTATCGTAGGCAATCGTTCAGACAGGAAGTGGGAGCAGTTTAGAATTCCATTTAGACAATGCTTCCGGAATGTGATATGTTCCAGTTCTGACGTGTGCCTTAAAATGATGGTACGCCCTTGAAGCTCCCTTCTCAATAAAAGCTATTCAAAAATGGGATACCAGTGTAATTCATTTTTAAAATGTTAATCTATCAACATTTGAAAAATAACTGTGTTAATTAATTTAATTCGATCGGTAACAATTAAACTTCACAAATAAAAATAATCTTATACAAACTGCCCAACGAAATAGCCTCGTTATTGTTTATTTTTAATGATTTTCACTTATAATATGCAAATTTGAATCGCTCCTTTGTAAAACATGCACGCCATAATGATCAGATAATCAGATAACGATGACGAGTAATTTTCATACATATTAATATTTTCATTGAAGTAGTTACTAAAAAACGGTTACGTTAATTTTAAATCTCGTGTTTTGCAAGAAACCCTTGTTGAGCTTAGTTCATAGTTTGCCTTGACACTGAACTCTTATCATGCTCATTCAAATCCTACGTAGTTGTACGAAGCGTTTCACTGCTGCTATGTAAAGCGAAAACCTCGCGTTTTTGCAGGAAACGGTACGTTGCAGGAACCCTCTTCGCTTTGTTAATTAATCCTAATCCTCGTGCTTTGTATAGAATGCTACGTGTAGTGAACGCTCTGCGTCCGCTACGCTAATTCAAATCCTCGTGTCATTTTATGAGATACGTATCCGGAACGTTCCGAAATCAATCTATTTATCCATGTGCTTGTGTTTTAGAACGTTATGTTTAGTATCTTTGAAAAAAATGTGAAGGGTTTGTGACCTCATGATTCACCCCACATTAATGATTTTTTCTAGATTTGCACCATTTTTATTCATAAACCGTTATTTGAAGAAAATGAACAATGTGCCCTATAAACGAATATAAGATTGCATTTATGCCATATTTACATTTACTCTCTCATTTATATCATATTTACATAATTACATTTACACTCTGATGATGGGTAACATCACTCAACTCTCCAATCTACAGATTTGCCTCAATTATTCAGCTAAATCCTGGTATTTTTTTTAACTACACCTCACATCTATTATATATGCAAGTTTTTTTTTTTTCTATTACTAAGATTGGTGCTAGATAGTATTGATAGTAGGGAGATTGGCTGCTTAACAAGTTCATTATCGTTGATACGGTTTGAAGAAGAGTTCTTACAGCATTATTATGTTTTTGCAAATACTCCTTCACCTGACTGGCTGAAGCCAGATGCTGTATAGATTCCACTCCTGCACGAGCGACACAAGTCACATACGTCTACTCCTCTCGTATAGCCAGAAGGAATCCTGCTGTTTCCGTGAAAATATCGCCATTTCTCATCCAGGATAGCAGTAGTGAGTAGCCACTCCCGTACCTACTAGGAAGTGGTAGAATCTTCCACATAGTGCTTTGATTTTTCATATTTCTGTGTGGGAGGCTGAGGCAACAGTTTCTTGGTTCTCATTCCTTGACCGTGAGAACCGTGTACAACCGTATTCATACAACGGCACCAAAACTGAAAAAAGCTCTTTGTTTAGAAGGTTGTTTCGCTGACGTCCCATCTTTCTTGTTAGATAGAATCTTCTTATTGAGGACTTACGATGTTGTTTTCTTGAAAGTCAGGCCTTAGATGTCACGAATCAGTGCCTCAGTTTTCGCCCATTTACAATTCCGAAGGAGTAAGCAATAACTAGTAAAGCCTATGTGTTTAAAACTTTAACCGTATTCTCACCTCGTGAATAACATTAAAGTATAACCCTGAAACGATACTAAAACTTTTCTTTGAAAGAATTGTAAATATTTTTTTTTAATTTCGACGATTGACGCGTTCCTACATATCTATAAAAATCAGTACCTTCAGGCTGACCAATACTCGAAGCTCTTGGTACATTACCTGCGTTGACTAGCTTGTAATTCACATTTTTCTACATTCTATACCCAACTACATATTTATGTCTTCGCTGTAAACCGTCTACAGAAGGGTTCTTAATTCCTTCCTATATTTGGCGTAAAGTTTGAGGTCATCAATGTAGAATGAATGATTGACACAGCTTGGTTTCTAATTATTATAATAATTATTATTAGAATTATCATGAACAAGGACTATGAGTGTGCATACATTCGCTCCTAGAACTAAAGCGTCCTCAGTCACATATCCTTTGGGAACGTCACGATAGAGACTAATGGATAAGTTATCGGGACAGGAGGCCGGGTGGGTGGTAGAGGGGGGATTTGTGCGGTGGACACAGCCCACCGGCGGGAGTATTAATTAATACTTGGATTAGAGGAAGCAGGATTGCCATTCATGGGCCTACATTCCTCCATCTCAGGGATAGTTTACCCCCGCCTCCTTTCCATCCTTTCACTCTCAGTCTAGGGGAGAATCCCGATCCGGCACAGGAATTGAATATAATTAAAAGCTTTGGTGAAAATTAAATCCTGAAAGGAAAGGCACGGCTGTATATGAGGATTCCAAGGTGCTCCCTCCACCCATTAGGAATCCTTATAATTTTATTAAAAAAGCTTTCGCCAGGGAAAGTCACTATGTGCTAATAAATCCGTTTAAAAAAAAATGGCTTAGTAATCATGGGGTTAGTAAGTAAGAAAACTTTGCGTTCGAATATTATGCAAATATTTGTTGAGCATAATGTTCCCGTAGGCGGGAAGTTGACTACTGCGGGTGAATCGAGGGACCCCTGGGCTATGTATAGGTGCCTATATTGTATGAATGTACATATATTGTAATGCTATGAATGCGATCTTTTATCACAATCATTGATTGCCCTTCTAGAGGAGATTGTAGATTTCTTCAAATCAAGGTTTAAAAAACACAAAAAACCAAACATACAAAAATAGATTCGGCATATGCACTTTCTTCTGTATATATTTATATATGTCCTAAGTACAATAGAAAATAAAAGAAGAAAGAGAGAGAGAGAGAGTGGGAGAGTCGGAGAGAGATAGAGAGAGAGTGAGAGTGAGAGAGGCCAAGGACTCTTAAAATCTACTTATTATAGATGAAGAACGAGAAATGGGGTATGTCGTTAATTTTGACTTGGCAAAATCACAGGAGCTTAGGTACCCTAATTTTCCTCGCCTAATGACAACCGAGTCACTAAGAAAGTACTAAAGTAAACATTTATATTAATTTCAACCTAAAGTGTCCAGAAAATAAAACACGTCGGCAAAGGTACATTGATTGCAGTTGGTTCAAGTTAAGTTAATTAAATCGTGTTTAAAGTATACGATTTTTTTTTTTATTCAGGACATGATTAGAGAAACTGGCCATTGCCAGGACTCCCACTATCACTTAATTATAGCAGGTCACGAGGGCACTGCCGTTTTAATCTCCGAGGAGGATTATAGGGGTGAGTGGTGCAGTGCAATGACTGTGCTAGGGAATTAGGGTGGTTGGATAGGTTACTATGGAATTTTATGAACTTGGAAGGGATGCGTTCAAGAATATAGGGTATATTCAGATCATTGTGAAGGGTTGTGTTGCTGACGTAATAAGGGGCATTTACTATTGTTCTCAGGACTTTTGATTGAAAGGATTGGATGCGCTTAGTGTTCGACTTTTTTTCTGTCCCCCATAGCTCTATTCCGTTGTCCAGATTGGCTTAAGTATAACTTTGTAAATAAGTAGTTTATTTTCTATTGAGAGATGGGATGTCCTTCGAAGTAGTCTGTACAGTTGTCCAAAGCGTCTGTTTAGTTCTTGTCTTTTTAGTCTCGTGTGTGGGTTCCATGTCAGTCTTTTGTCGAGATGGAAGCCTAAATACCGTACTGTCTCAGACACAGGGAGAGGAATTGAATTTAAAAAGACTGGCGGACAGGACTTGCCGCAGAGGGTAAAGGTTATGCGGGAACATTTTTCTTCATTGACTTTGATTCGCCATTGGTTGCACCAATACTCGATATCGTCAAGGTGTTTGAAGGTTTTGGGATGCTATATCAGGGTCTGGATGGGTTGACAGGACTGCAGTGTCGTCTGCGAATGTTACCAAAAAGGTATTGGTGTTAGAGGGGACATCAGCGGTGTATACATTATAAAGGATGGGACACAGGACGCTGCCCTGTGGAACTCCTGCTTTAATGGGATAGTAGGTAGAATATTCTAAGCCACAGTGGACTTGAAAGAAACGGTTTGAAAGGTAGAGTTGTAGGATTAGGAATAGGGTCTGCGGTAAATATCCTTTGAGCTTGTAAAGCCAACATGCGTGCCATACCCTGTCAAAAGCTTGAGCTATGTCCAGAAAGGCAGCAGTGCAGTACTGTTTGGTTTCAAGGGCTGAGGATATGGCATTAACAACGCGAAGGCCTTGTTGAGCGGTGGAATGTCGTTGGCGGAAACCAAACTGGTGAATGGGATAAAGGTTTTTGGATTCAACAATTGGAAGTAGGCGTTTTAAGAGGAGTTTTTCAAATGAGGCGTCATTGGGCGGTTTAGAGGGCTTGGCGAATAGGACTATAATGGAGTGTTTCCAGAGGAGAGGAAAGTGCGTCGTTCGGATAGTGCAATTATAAATGTAGGTTAGGAAGATTATGGCTTTAGGAGGAAGTTGTTGGAGGATTCGAGGAGTACGGAGATAATATCCTGGAGATTTTCGATAAGGTTATTTCTTTTAGAATATATTTGACTTCAGAGGGGTTAACGGCTTTTGGTGGCAGTGAGAAAGGGGCAGGTGAAGTGAGGAAATTATCAAAAGTTCGGCGATGATTATTGTTTTGAGGAGTAAGATGAGGAGTGAAAGTATGGGAAAGATGCAGTGCAAATTCCTCCGCCCTCTCGCCATCCGAAGCAGCCTAGGACCCATCATCACGACGGAGTGGGTGTGAAACAGGATGATATTTTAGGATTATCTTAATAATAATAATAACTTTCTAGATACATTCCACAATGAGTTGTCCCTGGCAGACGGAGAGGAGAGATAGGCATTAAAAAAATCGGAACTGAAGGATGCCAATTGCCGCTTTACCAGCCTGCAGTACTGATTGTATGACGATCAGCAGGATGTCGGGATCTTTGCCACACTGTTCTCGAGTGGCGTTTGGATTGGATTAGGTCTTTGAGATACTGAGGTAAAGGATTTTGATTGGGAATTTTCAGGTGACGGTGGGGTGACCATGCCTCCCAGGCCAACCTCTGTATCAGAGTAGTGAAGGAATGCATTGCATCATCTAGGTCTTGGGATGTTTTCAGAGGTACTTTGAGGTCTACAGAGTCTGTAAGAATCTGGCGGAAGTGGTCCCAATCAACTCGGCCCCTAATAAATGAAGGAGGGGACAGTTTGTGAATTGGATTTAGGGAAATGGTTAATAATAAAGGGCTATGGTCGGAGGAGAGGTCATCGAGGCGCTTAAGTGAATAGTTTAGTGTTCCTAAACTATTGTAGAAGAAAAGTATATATATATATATATATATATATATGTCCTAAGTACAATAGAAAATAAAAGAAAAAAAAAGAGAGAGAGAGAGAGAGAGAGAGAGAGAGAGAGAGAGAGAGAGAAATTTAAAAAAAATGGCTTAGTAATCATGGGGTTAGTAAGTAAGAAAACTTTGCGTTCGAATATTTTGCAAATATTTGTTGAGCGTAATGTTCCCGTAGGCGGGAAGTTGACTACTGCGGGTGAATCGAGGGACCCCTGGGCTATGTATAGGTGCCTATATTGTATGAATGTACATATATTGTAATGCTATGAATGCGATCTTTTATCACAATTATTGATTGCCCTTCTAGAGGAGATTGTAGATTTCTTCAAATCAAGGTTTAAAAAACACAAAAAACAAAACATACAAAAATAGATTCGGCATATGCACTTTCTTCTGTATATATATATATGTCCTAAGTACAATAGAAAATAAAAGAAAAAAGAGAGAGAGAGTAGGAGAGTCGGAGAGAGAGAGAGAGAGAGAGAGAGAGAGAGAGAGAGAGAGAGAGAGAGAGAGAGAGAGAGAGAGAGAGAGAGAGAGAGAATCCACATATTTACATAACAATTGCATAAACACAGATTTAATAAATCATTCATATTCTTCTTATTAAGTTTAACAGTACACTGTTAATTAAATAATTTAATTTTAGCAGAAAAACAAATAAAAGTATAAAACCTCTGTCTGTCAGATAATCTATAGTTTTCAATATGGTGGAATATATGCCCCCAAATATTATGAATAATTAAGGAATATTTTACTTTGTGTTACTTGTAATATACAGTTCGTTAAGATTAAAGAATCCACTAACTTGGGGATGGCAGAAGGCCGTCCCCTGCCGAGCCTTTGGGCTCGAGGGACAAGCTAAATAACTACATATATCGCTGGAAACAGAAGGTCAGGAAGCAAGTCAAAGGGCCAAATGAGCTTAAGAAAAAAGTGATCTCCAAGAAATTGTTAGAGTCTAAAGAGTTGCGAAGAAGAGCTCATGCCTTTGAAGAAAGGAAAGGACCGCACGCCTAGACGAGCAGAAATCAGTCCGTGGTGGGGCAAAGAAGTGCTGGTTAAATAGGATGGCAAGAGGAAACTCGCTCTAGCTGACTTTTGTGGAGGCTACTGTCTGGCCACTTCTGGACTAGAACTGAGGGAGATGACATCGCTGGGGCTAAAGCGTAGGTCGCCATGTCCTTGATGGTGGAACTGATCTGAACCTCCCTATGGTAGGATTGTCAGCGTCGATTAAGACCACAGTGAGTTTCAGTTAATAATAAACCATTGCCAGTTAAATGTTTATATCATTCCATAATTATTAGACCATTAGATTCACTACGCTAGACTTTTTAATATAATTATGAAGGGAATTTAATAGTTAATAAGCGTATAGTTAAAGGAAATTGATTAGTGTTTTGTTTTTAAATGTGTCATAAAAAATAATAAACTATGTACTTTTTGATATTCTCTATTGGAAGAGAATAATGTTGTGAATTGTATGATATAATAAAATATAGTCTTTATTATATTCTTTATTACAAGAGTATAATGAAAAATCTACAGAAAATTTTCGTAATTGTTCATTTTCTCCATTTATAATATTTTCCGTTATTTAATAACAGCTTATTCCCATGGTCCTTCACATCTTGTATTGTTTATTTCTCTAATAGACTTATTTATATTTTAATGTCCTGTCATCCAAGTAGCTATAAATAAACCATGTAATATTAGAGTTATAATATTCATAATGCCAGCGGCGAGTCAGACAGCATTGTAAGGAGCGGAGGTACTTTTACGACGGTATAGCCTAGGGTCTGATTTTACACATCGCAATTTAAATAATATTTTTTATTGGCTTTATCTTTCCTAATAAGCATAATTAACATAAAAAGGTTCGTTTCTTTTAATATTTACATAAAACATAAGAGTTAATTTTACAAGAAAATATGCTTTACCATTTTGTGAAAATATCGTTTTATTGAATTTCGCTTTTGTGATCTCCTATTTTGTTAATGAGAGGGTTAACTGAGTGGAAATGAAGAAACGATATTAACAGATACGGATTTCGCGCAAAATCCATAAATACTTAATAAATGATTGTGAAAAACTACTTAATATATCATTTTTTTAAAAATACTTTATTGTATTGTTTAAAATATTTTTATGGTTAAAAATCACCTATTTAATACATAATTCAAGTTTTAAACAGCTAAATATTTACAACAAAAAACAACACTTTGAAACTAGCTGGAACTTCGATTCGAATTCTATAGTATGTTCACTATTTACTGTTCAATACTAAATGATATATTTATTCACATAAACGAAATCATTATTTTTTCTATGAAAAATCAGAGATTTTATTTTTAATTAGCTTTACTGCCATTTGACTTTAATCTCATGCCTTCCATTATTTTATTTTAACACGGAATCAGCATATTTTCATGTAATAATGACATTGCTACATAACCTTTAATGGTTCTTAAATATTATTTATTTATGTAACATTAATTTACTCATCCAGGGTTAATAATTATAACCCAAGAGCTAATGCAGAGTTATATTAATACTATTATTAAATTAATAACTACCTAGCAATATAATACATCCCATTACAACTCTCGCCAAGTTGTAATTACAAAGAAATTAAAACCAGTTTAAATATTCAAATAATGATCATTATATATTCCTAATGAATATGTTTTAGATATGTGACTACATTACTTCTTATAGGTAAAACGTTTATTTTCAGATCACGTAATATTTATTAAGTTAACTGACAAACATGTGGTCGAGCATTGTCATGAATAAGGTCCTCTCCTGTGGACAAGGGCTTTGGAAAAGTCTTGGAGATGAAATCAAAAAGTCTATCTGTTCATCATGGGTATTATCCAGGTTTAGCCATCTACTTAAGGGATGAATTAAAGGAGGTGGGAGCGATAGGGGAGGGGGGGGGAGTAAAGTAGAGGGGCTATTCTGCCCCCCCCTCCAAAGCCTCTCTCACATCTTACCCCTTAATCCAAGGATTGACAAATCGTCAGCCCTTCGGAAGACCATTAATTTTTATCACCCTCCTTCCAAGCTCAGGTTAAAATAATAGTAGTCTGTACATCTGTCGATCCCTACCTAAATTGCACCATCGTTTGTGATTTATCGATCAAAATGCTAATTTATTTGCAGCTAATGAACTAAAATTGTTAACCGATTTCCAACCTCGGATATTCAATTCATTTGTTTATCACTGCAACATAAGTGGCAAAACCAATAAAATGGGAAGATGACAATTAGGAAACATTACAATTGATAATCAAATTTTTAATATGGTTGGTAGAATCATAATAAATTCCAAAGTTTTTTTAAAACCTATTTAAAATTTTTTGATTGATTTCCAAAAGAACCTAAATTGGACAATGAAAAATAAATTTTCCTAGCTCCCTACAAGTAAAACTACGACGGTATTGTGGCGTGTCAGGTATTCTTTTTAAAATACCATATTAACGCACTCACTACCCAGGAGTATCTCCGTTTTCTCATTTTGTATTGTTAAACTGTACTTTTGCTTCAAGCTTGAAGTTAACGATATCCATGCAGCTTCAGAGAAGCGGCAATATTGTTCGTAATGCCATCTGCATTGCACAAAATAATTTTTTACTACCGAACAGTCTATTGTTAGGGTGTCCAACCTATTAGTTTCTACGGGCCACGCTAAAATAAGAAGAGCTGTAACATTTCGATCTGAATCAAAGAACACAATTCACACTCAAATACAACGCTAGACACAAACCTAAAATTATCAAAACATACCTAATAGATTTAGTTAGAATAATAAAATGTAGGTTTTAGGCAATATTATAATGACTCCACGTCTCACCCAAGAAATCTTCATCACCTGCCTGCATGAGAACTCCAGTCAATTCTTGTCTCCAGCTGTAGAACTTCCAAGTCTGTCCATGTTGTCCCAGGACAATTTTTGGAAGTACACGAGGTCCTCTGAAGAGCTGAAAGACGTCCATGTAACCAACTATAGATGCTTGAGATGCAGATGCCTATGTGGCCGGCTAAAGAGCTTAGATATACATACTGAGCTGGAAACCTTACAAAAGTCTGGTTACGCAGTATGTTGAGAACTTATGGAATCATCAAAAAATAAAAGTGCAGCCACTGAGCTAAGTCAAGCGGGCAAGGAGTATTGATGCTTCTGATCATTGGTTTTATAAATCAAAGAATAATCTGAATTGAAATATTACTTTTGTATTTTCTTTTTAAGACAAGATTTCGAATTCTTGAGCAGCAGGTTTAACTTGAAATAACATGAAAGTACCGAAGAAAATTACTTTAAAATTATTTATCAGTGCATAATAGGTTATTTGATGTAAATAAAGCGTTGAAAGTCAACAGTCATAAGCGTTAAAGATGTTATTTACAAAAAATAAATATAAAGAAATAAAGAAGTTAACCACTCTCGTTTTTATGTTTTCTGTCTTCATCATTCCATCCTGAAAGGAAGCTTACAAGTAAAATGAAACGATTAATAAAAATTAGCCTGAAAGGTTTGGAAGGTTGATTTGGCAAAGATAGGATTAGTATAAGGTGACTCAACTCCACCTCTCTTTTTTGTCCCATGGAGAAGGGGGTGGGTGTATTCACTTAATTACATTCCTAAAACTCTACATTAAACCCTTGATATATGCCTGAATGTCTTGCTTAATTTATTGCCGTTAATGTGTTTAGTAATTTAGCTCTGATGACGACAGGCCGCCTGAGAATTACGCCATGTGCAATTCCGACGAAATGGAATTTCACAATTAAGAGAGAGACGGAAGAACTTTCTTTATCGCGGCGCTATTGAGACAAGGGCCAGGGAAGATGACAGGTATCTATCGGAAGGTGTGAAGGGAAATGGGCCGGTTATGTGGGAGTGGGGGCGGAGGGGGGTCCCGTGATTCGGAGGTGGTCCCGAGGGACCGGCAGGTCCAAAGCCGCCCCAAATCCGAGCCATGATAGAATATTTCCTCCCCTCTTCGGTTGTGCCGCCCTACACTGCTGCGCCGCGGTCTAATCTTCAACAGTAATAGGATAAGGTTAATATGGTTCCTGTGTGATAGACTTCCAGGCCCTGTTCAATACTGTTAGCGAATTTATCTATATCTCGGATTAGCCCTAAATTGAAGGTTACAAGGGTGAAATTGGTATCTGGCCAGGCTTTATTGATAATAAGTCAAGGTATATAAGGGTCATAGATTAATAACTACTAGTCTTAGTAACAGGGGTTCGATTTCATGATTGATTGAACTAAAGTCTCTAATCAAAGCCAGGTTCATTCTTCAATAAGTTCTTCCACAGACTGTTGAAAAAACCTGAGCAATATTATTCACTAAACCTTGGCAGAACTTAATCTCGCAATATCGGAGATACTAAACTTGAAATGGTCGCTGACAGTTAACTTAACAACTTAGGAGTAATCTTTAATAATGGCTTAACCTTTGCACCGCACATAAATTCTATAAGTGCAGTAGGCACACCAGCAATTTCCTCCATGTTTCAATATATCCAAATTGTTAGTAAAATATAAACTATTGGTTTATAAACTCCTTGTATCATAACTATAACCTACAAACTATTTAACGTGTTGTTATAACTTGTAATACCGCCATCGGATTATTTTCTCGGCTTACTCAGTTCTCCAAATGTCTTTATTGTATGTCTGATCTAACATGTCTAATGTAATATAATGTCTTCCAAATGTCGTTCAACATTCGCGGGTTCGAGGTCCGCGAGTTTAAAAATTCATTAAAATTTAACGAATACAGACAATCGCATAAATATCAAACCGACACATTTGAATCAAAGTGTATTATTATTAAGACATTATTGTTATTATTATTATTATATAATAAATTATATATAAAAAGGGGGCTCTATAGATGACCGATTGCCGATAATGCCTCGTAATTAATTGTCCCGATTCTATCGACACCGTACAACCAATTAATCGAAACAGTCGAACACATTGTATAAATCAAAACGCTATTTAAAAAACTTGTATTTAGTATATACATATACGTACGTGACACATAGGTATAGCTATAAAATAGAAAGCGATTTAAAAGGAAAATAAATTATTTATTGTTAAAAAATATGGTAAATATAGTGCGAATGAGAAAATTTATCACAATTCCTTATTGCCAAATAAACCAGATTGTAATTTTAACATTATAAAGTTTTCTAAAATCTAAAATTATTAAAAATTACAGTAAATAGTAGCTCAATAGAAAATTCTAAACAGTGGCTTGAAAAACAAAAACCAAATTCAAACACATCATACACAGAAGTAAAAAAAAAATAATAAATGCCCAAACGTATTTAAAATAATCTCACTCCAGCTACTAAAAGTTACTTTTAAAAACAAATTACATGTCAGCTTTCGATAGACTCAAACGGCTACAGTTTTTGCTCCCGCATTCCGAGAAAATTCTCAGAGAGCGTTCATAAATATTTTTTAGGAATGGAACCTATAGGCGCATAATAATGTTGTTTCGCCAATGTTTTAGCATGTTCCCCTGTTCTGGTAATGCTACGTTCGTCAGTAATGGCGCTTTTTATGAGCGGGTTACTTATTTTCAGAAATCCTTCAATCATGGAAAAAGTTGAAGTTCCCTTGTCGGAACTTACTGAACAAGCTTCAAAATTGGCAGTGGTAATCATTATAATTAATTCATTGCCCGATTCTGCTTTTTGTTCTGTGCCGTGAGCTTAAGGTTCTAATTGTTCTGACCCGTAATAGTGTAATTTTAATTTGTTTTGGGCTTGGGAGTACAAAGAGGATAATTTCTCGATATTCAGTTTTTCGAATTTAAATTTTTTTGAAGCCAAATACTCATTCTTATGTTTCCTGGTGAAGTGATCACTCAGACTACTTGTATTGGACTTATGATGTAGCTTTTTTTGTTTACATAAGTTACATGTAGAGGATAGCGAGTATTTTATAACAAAAAAGACCAAACGTCTGACTTCTTTACTGCACTCATTTTCCACTATAGAGACGTACGCACAACACCACAGACCACGAACTGATTGGGCTGATAGTTTTTAGTAAACAGAGAAATTAGAGAAAAATGTGAGGCACAAAGGGATTTGATGGGGGAGGATTCCATGAACTATAGTTATGTGTATTTTCAATTGGTTTAGTTGCCTCTGTTGTACCTGAGTCCCTTGCTTTATTGAATTTTCTCAAAAATTTGGGCGGCCACCTGTGCTTCTTAGATAGCATATGCCTATTTAATAACTTTAGTTCCATGAATAAGTCAAATCCCTAAAAATTAATAAAAACATATTCAAAAAAATTGTAACAACAATGTTTTCTATCATAAAAAAATATTTAAAAAAAAGTAGAAAGACGTTCAACTAATTGATTGAATATACATTTTATATGGGATAGCTTAAAAAAAATGAAGGTCAAAGTGACGAAAATTCGTGAAATATTTTTAGTTTTTTTCCAACGAAACATCATAGTGAAACTGAATTGACGGGAGGGGGCGAGGTGATGGGCGGGAGGAATCTCTTGAAAAGTCGGTAAACCATCAATTTTTCTGAAAAATGGTCGATATACAATCGATGTTACAGAACAATCGATAATATGCTAGTTTCTGTAACTTTAATATATAATATATAACGATCTTAATATGCCCTACATTCTTGAACTCATCCCTTCCAAGCTCAAGAAATTCCATAGTAACCTATCCAACCACCCTAATCCCCTAGCACAGTCCTCACACTGCACCGCACATTCCTATAATTCTTCTCGGAGTCTAAAGTGGCAGTGACTGAGCGTCGGTGGCTCTCACCCTCAGTCTCCACTGGCTCGTCAAGCCCAAGACTCCGGGCTCCTCTTTCGCATGTGAACAACCATGTGGATTTAGTAGGTCTTTGAGCTGTTTGTAAATTCTGTATAAATGAGCGAGTGAATGTAAATATGGTACGAATGAGAGCATTGATCACAATTACTTATTGCCCAATAAGGCATATTGTAACTTGGTCCCAATAAAGAATTTTAAAATTTAATTATTTTTAGAACAGTTTTGAAAACAAAAGTTTCTAAGAATTTTCCAGAGGAGAAAAAATAGTTTTCTTAGAAAATAAATAAACATGAAAATATTAATTAGCTAAAATATTAAGACATGAAAAGGTACTAGATCCAGGAATCATCCTAGTGTAGGTCGGAGATTCCTTGAATTCCTTTAATATTCATTATTATTAATAAGGCCCCGACTTTTTTCAGGTCATTTTTCCTTGAGTTCTCGGTAATCTTAACTCAAACATTTCCCGTGTAATCCGGTGTTAAAGTATTATTAATTTATAAAATTAGTTGTCATATTGTTTTCTATAATTGTAAGAAGAATATAAAATTAAAAAATGTCAAGCTTTACAATAAATTTATAATTTGGTATATTTCAAACTACACTTACTTAAAAAGTCCTCATTCAAACTTTTTTAAAATATGAGTCATGTTGACCCCATGTTAGCTCCTTACTCTACCGTTGCTTTATAGTGACATTGTATTCAGCATGGTAGTTTTTTTCAATGCCCTGATGATGCTGAGAATAAAAGCAACCACATAAAACATAATAAAAGTCATAAATAAACTAGTAATAAAAAATAAATAATTTCCTACTAGAGTGAGTAGGGTATCAAATGAAAGAGTATCAAGTCCTAATCGGCAATATTGAAGTTACGTTTTATTTCTTAAGTTTTTTTTAAACTAGGTGAAATCATAAAAATTCAAAAAAACTGCCATCATCACCGTGTTTAACTCAACTTGTATTATTTTTAGAGGTATGAACTTTTTCATGGTAGTTTTATTTGATGCCCCCACGTAAATAAAACAGCTCTATTAAAAATAATGAATGGTCATTAATAAATTAATTAGTAATACACACATTATTTGTGTGAAATTAAAGATCTTGTCGACTAGATTATAATTATACAGTCTCGCTGGGCGTCAAGTGGACTATCAATACGTAAAATCATTAAAACTTTCATCAAATTAAAAATTTTTATGCAACCTCAAACCCACATTGAGGGATGATATTTCTGTACCGGACTGGTTTATCCACATACCCTCCTGGGTAATTGGTCGGGTCATAACTATGTTATATGATTTCCCAACTGCAAGGAATATACCTTCAGCAAGCAGTCCCGTAATTTTCAATAAAAATGTTTTATACTGCAGTAGACCCTCTAATATCAAGACTAAATCATGTTTGTTGATTAAAATACAATCCATTATTCATGATTTCGTAAAAAAAAATGTCTATTTTAATTTTCTCTATCCGCTTTAATCGCTGTATCATCTCTTTACATTTAACTATTCTTAAAATACCATTCTGATGCAACCTTCCCTATTTTAACACAGTATCAAGTTTAATTACGAAAAGTAACCTCTTGGTATATAAACAGAATTCGACCAGTAATGTGATAAATTTCACGACTTGAGGTGAGCACTTCAAATTACAAAAGATATTTATGTTTTTTTTTCTAAATTGCTGTTTATGGAAGGTAGGACACATTTACTACTTACAGATATACACGAATAATGACAAATTACAACTTGTTTTTCCCCTATATTTAATGTATTTAACTAACTATCTATATTTAAAGCCCATGTATGATTTATATGTATTAGTAATTATTTATTTATATCTAAAATAAATTAGACCCGAACGTACCATTTTAGCATCCCTTGTGGGGAAAGAATGGAAGGGTACTAATTAATGTTATTAAAAAAAAGAAAGTGCTATATTTTAATTTTGCAATTTTCATTTCTCAAATGTTTTACATGAAATTACTTAGCTTCTTTTCTTTATCTCACTATATATTTAAATTAGGTATTTTTATTTAGTTTTATTATGTCGTTTGTGTCCACTATGTTGAGATCCCAGGTACTCAAAAGCTCATCTGTAAGAACATGAGTGATGTATTCAATTTGTTCTAATCATTGTACATTAATGAATGTAATGCAATAAGAATATCCCTCTGTGTCTCCCTCTCTCTATTTAACTTGCGCCAACAAGGAAAAATACTTGTAATGTTCAGGGCTTCTAAGCGAACATATCTAACCACCATAATCTAGATACCTAGAAGCTGTAGTGTTCGGGATCAGCTAACCTCAATTCCCTAGCGTTTCCAGATATGAGGGTCTACGGACACTCTCATAAGCTGACAGTTTTATTTCACCCTGCGTCATACCATTTACTTTAAATTGTTTTTCCTTCTGTTAACCTGACGTAAAAAACGGACACAGGCACACATTTACCCCCCCCCCCCGATTGATTGGAAAAAGTATCTCTTAAATCGACAGCAGGCGAAAAGGAAGACATTATTTCTTGGAACGTCAGATAGTTATAGCTAATGAGGTCTGTTAGAAATCATTTCTCAGAACTTTATTTCCCAGAACAGTGGAGGGGTGTGTTTCACTGTTTGTACGTTAACAAATCATTACTGTTTCAAAGAACCTTTTTCTATCCTCCTCCAGTGTTGTACATATTTTTCTTTTAACAATTTTAATTAATTACGACTAGCTACATCTCGTGTGTTAGTGAAGTTTAATACATCTTGTGTTCATAAAAAACTAAACCGGTTTATTGAAATGGAACTAAAAAAAAAGTATTTTAACTTTGAAAGAAAAAGTTAAATTAATAGAAGTGAAAAAGACAAATAAAGCATCCGTGCTCTCGCTTCCCGCTTTAACGAAAAACACAAGTGACTGTTACTTAGAAAAACAAATTAATTTCACAGCAATCAGAGTTCGGAAAAGTTGATTAAAAAAGATATTTTTGCACACATTCAAAGCCTCGAAATTAGATACAAATCTTTGAGCGAAGAAGGGGGCGTCAGTTGACGCCGACGTGCCAAAAATTCAAAATGTATGTGTTGGCTATTTAGCAATATAATAAAAGGCATCTATTATATATTAAAAATTATATATAAAAATCTATTATATATATAATCTATTATATAATAAAAGGCATACGAAATGAAGAATATCCATAGATTTTTACTAAATTGGGCATGAGTTTCTGGTATTTATTAAATAATTGCCAATAATTACTCCGTACTATTCTTCAAAAATACTTAATTTTATTTGTTTCCATCCGTTTCCAGTTATTATTTATAATCATATATATATAATAGTAATAATAATAATATGATATAACAGTTATATCATTTAAGTTACGGACTATCGTCTTTTCAAAAAACAAATTTTTTTAGCTATAGAATATATTTTAATTAGACTTATATAAAACTACAGACCATCCCTATAATAGCATGGCGGTCAAGGTGGCTGATTTCTAACCGCGGAGACCCATGTTCGATCCCCAGTTCCGTTAAGGATTTGTTTCTTTGGGGGATGGGTCAGATCGGGGTTCGGTCGGCCCCAGGAGGATAAAAGAGTACTTAATTGAATAAGAAGGTAGAAAATATATATGGTTAGAAAAATATCGAAATAAAGGCAACTGCCATCTCTACACTGGAACCTAATCACCACCTACCAACCAACCTTCGGTCAGCACACTAGGTATAGACGTAGTGCAACCTCATTAAGAAGACTGGACATTTTGATTATTATTTTTTAGAAAAGGCAGGCTGATGAAAACCGAGTGCATACAGACACTTCTAGCAAGTGGGCTGTAGCGACCACTTACTACATATCACATGATATATCACACTATACTCTATTGTAAATTGGTTATAATATGTTGTAAATTAAAATAATCAAATGTAAATAATATTACCAAACCACGATTCATATCAGTGTAAATATTGTAAACAATAAATGACGCAGCTGCAGACGAGTTCAAAGGCAGCGATGGGTCCTTAAGACAGGTAGCCCTGGTACCCTGGGCCCCAGTCAGGCCCATCCCGGGCTTACCAGCTATCCACAGCCAGGCCTGCAATGCGATTGGCCAAAATAAAACCTCACCTTATTTCCTGGAAGGCGATTGGCCAAAATAAGACCCCAGCTCATTGGCCGACTATTCATACAAGCTATGGCTCGCCTCAGGACTGGTACTTGCAGCTTGCACTGATGTTCCTAAATTTGGCCTTCTCATTTAAGAAAACCTCTACAATTCTATCCTAGCCGTGCTATGTTTTAGTCCGGCATTGTCAGAATTGTCAGGCAGGAAGGTATGGGCCTTCCTAGTGGGATTCTGTACCCTTGTCTAGCTAAACCTAGCAACTCCTTGGAAGATATATCTTCCATGCGGACGACGGTCTCTGAGGCCTTTAAAATTTACCTAGTAGCGTTCCCCCCAGCGATCCAGTCGGCCTATCTCCGGTTCACACTCCCGTTTGGGAACCGGACGGTTTTCGCCTAACCTTAGATACCGAGTGTGAATTCGCGGTCATTCCAAGACCACATAAACTAACTGTAATACCTATCCTGCACCTCTGCTCCTGAACATAGTGCACTCTCGGGGCATATACCTATCAGATAAGGAGTCAGATAGCTCAGTAGTAAGACCCGTCATCAAACAGTTGTCCACGTCATAGACTATTCAACTATCACAAGAGCGAGGGTAACTAGGCCCCCGCTTGTGACGACCCGACAGGACTATTGTAAATGGACATGGACCAATTATCATTCCCAGTGATGCCCGTTAGGAGTAAGTCCACGTGTTAGTAATTTTTATCAACTTTTTCAGTCCTTGAACAATCATAGGAAAGGGGCGAGGGTAATTCTGCTGTCTGTTTGTAACTATATTTTAAATTTAATCGATATAAAATTTCAATTTTATACCATGCAACATCACGTAATATGGTGATTAGTTAGGCGATAACACAAAGACAGTTTCAAAAATATATCTAAAAATTAAGATTCAGGAGCCAGCCATAGAAATCGAGTATTGAAGTCATTACAGACGAACGCAATTAGTTTTGTAGCATCAAAGTTTTAGCTATAGGGGAATTTTCCACCAGGGTCGATGCTTGAACCCAAGACATCGCAAATTTCCGGTCGGGTACTCTACCAAATGAGCAAGTGACATGCATCACACATGCACGACCTTAATACCCGCTGCTAGTATTAATGTTTTAGTTACTTACAGTTATTTTTTATTCGTTGAAAATGTGTTATGCATGCTAAAATCTTAATCATAGCTGGCTCAATAGGACCTTTTTTAAGAATTGTGATAAAATTACAATCTGCCTTTTATTGAGAAATAAGTAATTTTTCTTTAAAACCTAAAGCAAAATATTTCAAGGAGACGAAGCATAATAATATTCGGACATTCATAAACGATGTTTCCGGATAGCTATTCTAGATAAATGAATTTTGAAGATTAAAACTCGAATCCAGAATTATTGAGCATCCTTAAAGTTCTTTATTACATTTCCTATCGGGATTTAGGTGTTTCTGCAGTGGATGGCCGAAGAAGGGGATCCTAGGGGATGGCTTCGGTGGGTTGGGCCTGCTTCATGGAACCCCTGCCTCTCGCCCCACAGAATCAACCCCTATCATTTATGAGCCCGAGACTTAATTCCACAATTTGCCGGTGGTAGCGAGATGCTGGCTGAGGAAACCACACCGCACCCCCTTGCTACCCCGCTAGTTAAGGAATCACTACCTAACTCCTGTTACTGCCTCCTTCAATAGCCCCATACTCTCCCCGCTTGAGCACCCTTACTTTTTGTTATGGCCCTCTTGTAAGGCGTCGGGGTATTTAGAGGATGGAGGTCCTTCCCTATGTCTTTATAGGTATCATGTGATACTGGAGCTATTAAACGTTTTTTTTGTTTTTTTTAACCTATAAAACTACCACTACTATTAAAGTCCTTGGAGACAAAAGTTCCATGCCAGTTACAGAATCATTATAGATATCAAGGGGATATTCAACCGTGGTAAGGATAAACTGTCGGAAGAATAACCATTATAATTAATGGATAAGAATAAATAATAAAAATAACATAAGAAAACCTTGTGTTTTCTTTCACATGTGTGTCCGGATGATTTGATTGTAATAACTGAAATAATTCAGTCTGTTTCCACTTTTATTATTTAATAATATACTGAGCTTTGTGTTAATTCGATTTAGGTCTTGTAAAGGTACTCAATTTGTAATGTTAATTAATGTAATACATGTTAATTGTCTTCTTTTGGGTTTGATTCTACTTGCATTAAGGTACTGAGTGGGGCGTCTTTCGTATTATACGCTGTGTGCTTAGTGACGCTCAAATATAAGGCACTGTGGTTCTTGATTCTTTACGATTCTCGGTTCCTTAGGAATCAATCATAAATAATCAAATCAACTGGTTGTTATTTTCATAATTTCTAAAATTTATTGTTATTTTGATTTATAATAAATTAGTGGCCTCTGGCAACACAGTGTTAATTTCCAACTATTATTCATTATTCTCTCTCACTCACTCTCTCTCTCTCTCCCTTTTTCGAGTTATCTTTTTCGAATGAAGTTTTTGGTATTTCTAAAGTGGCAAGGTGGTGATGAACCTTCAAATGTCTTCCTTGGGACATGAACTGTTGTAGAAAACCTTCATAGTTATGAAATTTATTTTGGTAACTAGTTTACAGGCTATGAATTATTGGGGGAAATGGTACTACGTGCTACGGGGACAATAGGACCAAATAGAGCTAAAAATTGTCCCTTAGAGTCCATGAACTCGTTAAAAAAACAAAAAAAAAACAGCGAGAGCAACAATAGATTACAAGTTTGATACCTCTGACAATTTATTGTTTGCTAAGTAGATGGAAAACAGTATTGTGTATTCTATATGTAAATATTATTAAAAGACGTATTTAAATTACATATAGTGTACATAAATTCCCTTATTGAATGGCAACTGCAAGAGGAAGTAACTTAATACGATATATATATATATATTGTAACATTCATGATATTTGAGAATATCATGACCAGCGACCCTTCGTCCCCGCGATCTGGTCAGCATCGTCCCTTGTGCTCTTAGGAGTGGGGATGAGATGAAGGGCCAGTCTTATTAAGCCTAACAGCCAGAGAGCGAACCAGAGCAAGCTCCCAATTTGGCGGTCACCAACAGAAGAAGAAGAAGTAGAGATCAAAAGTAACGTTGATTGGATTATACGGAGATCATCGATTGGGTGATATTGATATTGTTTTTTTTACTATGGATCCATTAAAAGAGATTGAGCTCAATTTTCATGTGTTTTTTTTGTAATTAGTAGTAACTATCCTTGTTCAAAAGGAATTGAATATTTTTTATATAATTAATGTCAGCACTCTATATAATTATAATTATTTGTTATAGCCATTTTATTTGTATATATTTCACAATTCCCAGTTTCTCAATTTATTAATAACTATAAACTTTGGCTTGAGATCGGGCGATTCAATCGGGATAATTTCCTATGTCGAAGACATAAAAACAATTTGAATTAAAGATCTCATGACGGACCTACCAAATTAGTTAAGGTAAATTGATCAAATAAATTAGAAAAAGAAATGGTAAAAAATGAGGTAGGTTTCAATATATATATACGTAGACTGGCCGTTTTTAAAAATTGTAATTAAATAAGTTCGTAAACTAATTACAAATATTATAGGCATCAATATTGTATGTATTTAATTATTATAAATATGTAAGAAAATTCTTTAAAATAGAACATAATTTGAATACAATTTAACCAGTCCGTCCTGTAAAAACGTAACAACAATGAAAATATTTTATTTAATTTTTTGATAAATGACATCATATAAAATACTATCCACACCTTTATTTTTTTGAATTTATTTACTTGTGTATTCTTAACCCCAAGGGGAAGATCAGAAAATTATGTTTTAATAAGTTTTTAGCTGCAGCACAAGAGAACGGAGCTGCTGATTCAGGCCTTCCTTCCATTAGCTTGCTAAGAGAACAGCACAGAGGGGTGCTCCCTGTCTGTATGTATATATTGTATGAATGTATATCGTACATAAGTTTGAATGAATTCTTACATCCTAATTATTACATACTATATGTATTCTAAAGCTATATTCTTACGTACTAATTAGTACTTAGTTCTGTACAAGCAAAAATGTAATTTTTCAAATAAAGGTCTTAAAATGTAAAGCACCTCAAAAACGTTATAGGTCAGAGAGAGTCACAGAACTTAGACTATCCTATTTCACGTATATTCTCTTCATTTTTTATATTTCCTGTTATTACATAGCCGTATATTTTTTATACGAAAGCATGATCTAGATGAATTTACCATTCGGGTTCATAAACTTAAAATCAAGTGGATCTTGCGGAAGAATAACGACGGTTTACCCCTTACTTTTTGAAAGTAAAGCCTCGGGATTTGCACTTAATTTTGTCAGAATCATTCATCAGTGCGTGATGAACTAAAAATCTTTTCAAGGCATAATGTTTGCACCATCTATAAATTACCTCCTCTGTTGAAGACATAACGATTCAATTGGGCAACCATAAACTATACACATGGGGGGTCTACTATACATTTAGGTATTGTAGAGTTCTTTTTGTAACAAGTACTTGTTTTATTTTTTCATATTGTTTTTGTTTGCAATTCACTTTAGTTTTGTATTTTTGATTCTGGACGAATACCTATATCTTATTCGTACCTACTGTTTTTTTTTTCAATCTTTCCTTGTTTTATTTGTATCACTCTGCATATATTAAATATTAGCCGGGAGTGGTACTGACAAAGATCCAAAATTACGTTAAATACATGTTTGTTCTTAATGGAAATGGTCCCAGTATAATAAAGATAGTAATATTATCACGTCTACCTTTTGAATTCTGAACGACCGTCTGATCTTTTACAACTGACCGTACGTCTACTGTGGTGAAGAATTCATGGCCAGTATCAGGGATTAATGGAGTTGGAAGGAACTAACTGACGGGGGGGGGGGGGGGAGGACGATAATACTACTGGGGGTGAAATCGAGCAAGTCATTACGATTCATTAGAAAAGTTTTCCTCAATCGCGAGTAATAGTTGTCAAACTCACGATGAACACTTCAACGGAGATATTTATTGACTGCCTCGGAGGCGTTTATCTTGAGTATGAATCTCTCCATTGAACCGATCTCTTGGCACCTTTAGTAGCTGTATATAAAATGGGTTCATGTGCGTGTACCGTTCAAAAATCTATCAATTGGTGCAGAAGTTAAAATAGCTGTTCTCGTCCTTTCATGCTATAGGGTGAAATATTGTTCATTTAAAATAATGACAATCCCAGAATCAATACCATCCAGCACTACTTGTCTCAGTAAATGATATCGCTGTTTACTGTCATCATCCTATCAGTACTGACTACACGCTGTTTAATAATCGACCAGAAGTCTTGTGAGTTGTTCGTCAAACTTCACTCTCTCCTAATTTTTCTTTTCAAAAAAATATAGATTTACACATAAAAGACATTGATCAGGAATTAAAATGATATAAGTGTAATACAAAACAATGTGAATAAAATATAATATAGAACTTGCTATAAAAATAAAAATAACATTTCCACACTAATTCACAACTGGGTATTAATGCATACATATATACCAAAATCAACAACAAAATATATGCATATATTACCATGGTATGGTATCTTTGAAAATCGAATCCTAAATATTAAATAGTCAAGGAACAATTAAAACCATCCCATAATAAAAAATCTTGTAATTATTCATATATCAATTATATTATTATAAATATTCAATCCGTTGGTTAAATGTAAAATTGTATAATGTGAATTAGTTTAAAAAAAGTAAAATCAATTGGAGGAGAGATTTGTTTCGTGTTAAGAATCAAGTAATTTCAGAGGAAAAAAAATTGCGTTTATGATGGTTGATAAGGGAAGTCCAGTGAGGACTAAAATTAAAAAAAAAGGTACCTCGAAGGGTGATCAGTTGCATAAAACAATGTCCGATTCTCACAACAGATGGCAGCAGCGACCCAGCCAACTTAATTATTTTCAACCACACCATACGAAAGGAAATTTGAGAACAGAGGGTGAGGTAGTAAGGGCAAGGGAGGAAAGGGTTGTTTTCCGTCTCCAGGCGGAGTCGAATCAACACCTGACGTCTTGCTTCTCTTTTACAATTCCACACCAGAGGACGCTTTCCAGAGATGCAACCTCCGCTAGTCAAGACTTCATAAATGAGTAAGCGCGAAATTGTATTCAATAGAATATTCAACGAAACCAATTAAATTAAATTCAGTTCTTAATAAAGCTTTCCTAAAATCCTATTTATTAGTCAATATTATTATTGCATCCTCTTTTCTATTAATTACCCGTAATTAAAAATAAATTCAAATCAACTCTTCACTCAAGGGGTACATTCCTAGACAAAGCCTACGACCAAAATGATTAGTAAATTAATTAACAAAAGTTAATTACAATCAAGAAACTATATTTTAGAAAAAGAAAATAAGGGTAGGCAAAAGAGGTTCATTTAATAAAATATAGATATGAACTACTGCATAAGTGTAAAACCTAAATTATAGTAGAATGTTATATATATGTTATACAAATGAACACTCTTTCATTAGTTAGCACTTTATGTAACTACACACTTGTTTGTGATAGCAAATGACTAAACAAATTTTTTATGAACTAATTTAATGAAGAGGCATGTGAATGGAGGAGGAAGGGAGCTCCATAAGGATATATTTATCATGACGAAGGTATTGCCTGGTACTGTAGTTGTCTTATAGGATAATTGCCAAGACCCGGAGAGCGAGGGTCTACTTTCATATTGATAGTCATTGATAATTGTCATAATTGATAGTCCATTTGTGTGCATAATTGTTCCATTATAGCTTTTGTGAAAACTATTCAGTCCATCTATCATTTCAAAGGTATACTCAACAAAAACGTGCTAATTAGTTTTTCTCAGAAAGTATGGCCACGGACTGCAATATTTCTTAAAACAAGATACGTTGAATACAAATACGATTATGTATAATTTTTATTAAATTTCTTCAATTTTTCTACTCATCAATATTTCTTTTTCATTTATATCAATCAATATTATTTAATCATGTAAATATAACCAATACACGTGTAATATATTTAATTTGTACATTGCACGCATTGTAAATTATATACTCCCTCTCCTAGTAGGGTAAATGTACATCCTGTTCAAAATTACAGCTTTTGTTGAAATCATGTATGAAAGAAATTGTTTTTTTTATGTCATGCAACGGATTAGCTATGTCACAACTAATAAAGGTAATCTATTATATAAAGGAAGTTAAGAAGAACTTTAGGCTTGAGCAGTCTTTCCACTTCCAGTATCAAAAAGTTGGGGGGGGGGGCGGTTGTACACCCTTCAAAAAGTTTGAAGAAGTTAATGTGTTTGTCTGGAAATATCATAAGATAACAATATGTTTTTAGGGTTTCGTTGATTTTTTTTCAGATTTATGTTTTCAATTCTGCGTCTGTTTCGTACGAATATTCAGCTAGAGACTACATATTGAAGAGATATCCTGCTTTAAGTAATTACCGATGAGTATTTATTGTTTACAATTAAAATATTTATCGCTCTATTTGAAAACGGAATCAGAATAAATTAAGCTCCTATTAGAGAATCAATTCGATAGATGAGAGGCTGTGGAAAAGAACCGACTTATTAGACAAATGCTACTGTAATTGCTGCTCAAGAATGCTCCTGCCGTGGCTTCCCTGGGGCATTACAAGCAATGAACCTACCCAAACACTCATTTAGTTTCTTACTCTAGTTTGTATTTGTACCTTCCTTTCGGTGGAAAGCCACGGAAGGGAGTTCTATGAGAAAAGTTAGCTGAAAAGGCTTCTTTCTAGCTTCAAAGTTCAAGAACTCATCAAATAGCTTTTCCTCCACCCCCTGAAACAACTTACACTTTCTGCAGCCGACTTCCAAGACTTCCCCCCGTGCCCCTATCAATAGATTTCATTTAAATGATTGTTCCCAATAGTCTTTAAAACTAAGAAGATACTTTCGAAGCAGCTGACCTCTTATATAAATTGCATTTGTATCCAAATAGGTTGTTTTTGATATATACTGTATTATTATATTATACTCTATATACTGTATTCTTGTTTATTGTTGCTTGGTAACATATAACATCTAATGACATTTTAAAAAAAACGTAATAAAAAAAAATTATTCTGGGACATTGTCACCCAAGTATAAGAAAATAGAACAAATTTGCAGTTGACGAAAAAAAATAATTGTTGGCCAGAAAGTCCGTTCGGTTTTTTAAGCGAAAATAAGACACAACTTTTAAACACAAAACGATTTATTCAATCAATGATATATTACTGTTTTGTTCCAGTATTTTCTGCCATCTCATGGGCAGATTCAGAATTCCATGCTCAAAGAATTTCCTGTCTTTACTGGCAAACAAATTTTCCAAGTGGATTTTTACATCTTCTTCAGAGTTGAAGGTCTGTCCATTCAATGAATTTTGAAGAGACCAAAACAGGTGGAAATTTGAAGGTGCAAGGTCGGGCGAATATGGAGGGTGCGGCAAAACCTCCCAGCCAAGCTCCAGTAACTTCTGCAAAGAAGTGTGCCGTCTGGCATTGTCGTGATGGTAGACAATCCCCTTATGGCTGGCTAGTTTTGGACGTTTCTGGTGGATCGCTGCATTTAATTTGTCCAGCTGGTCACAGTAAACATTCGAATTGATGGTCCTGTTCGTGAGAAGAAGTTCATAAAACACAACACCCCTCCAATTCCACCAAATCGAGAGCATAACCTTCTTTGGGTGAAGTCCTGCTTTGGGGGTTGTATGTGGTAATTCGCCGCGCTTCCCCCATGAGCGTTTGTGCTTCACATTGTTATAGACGATCCACTTTTCGTCCCCTGTCATCATTCTCTTCAAACAAGGATCGTTCTCTTCATGTTCTGTAACAGCACCCTCACCGTATATCTTCCTGCAAGTTTCCACTGCTTTCTTGCCTTTTTTAAAATAAAAAAGCATGAGGTGTTGATAATGTTCGTTTTGGTTTTCCATTTTCAGGATGATCCTAAACACACAAAATACAATCAGTCTCGTCGGAATTTCGCATCAAGCTTCGTTGAAGTGTCGAGCATCTGATGATTGCGCACTTGCAAGGGACGGACTAAAGTTAGCTACATATTAGACTGCTTGAAGTTTCGTGACTTTTTGGGCCATATCATAACACATAGAAATATCCTTTCTTTCATTTACTATTATTTAATATTGATTTCTAGTTATACATTCCAATCTATTTTTAAAATTTTATTTATCTTTATTATTGTTATTGATTTTTTTTATTTTTGTTCCAGGTCGATTGTCTAGATATGGCAGCCGAATATAGAATTGTAGAATTGTTCCTACTAGTAGAATTGTTGGCACAACTCTTTCTTATGGTTGAGCAACCGTATGGAAAATCAGTCACGCTGAGTTTCAAATAATTAGCTGATTGGAACCTTTTCAACAGATCACTCAAGCGCAACCATGTTCTTTCATTACAGGCCCAATTTCGCAACCTGCTATTCAAGCATTAGCTACTGTACCTAATTATTGAAAAAGGCCTATACTAAGCCCCAAGCACAGTCATTATACAGCATCGCACATCCCTATAATTTTTATCCAAGACTAAGGAGGTAGTGGTTTCGTGAGCTACTGGCATTGGGAGACCTGGATATAGACAATTTTAACTAAAATATGATTGAATAACCTTTTTTTTCGTATACGCTAGATGTTTCATTAATCTGAATCACGTAAATTCACCCTTTTTCTATACTTTACTAACTCTGTGATTTGCCAATTTATATTTCAGTAAATTACTGTCAGACTAAAAGTAACCTAATCAAAGATACAACAAAACAATTTGTAATTACTTATTGTCACAGATAAATCAACACTTATCATGAACCATTGTTAAAGCCTTTCACGCTAAATGAAACTTAAAATTTTAGTTTCACAGAAAAAATTAGTCCAAGTCTTAAAAAAAAATGGACATTTTTAGACGCAGACCTGTGCTATTGACCATCAGTTTGTAATGGTAAACAGAAAAAAATATACAGCACTGTTAGAAGGAAACCAAACCAGTAGAGTTAAGGAGTAAGCACGCTTTCTGTTTTTCGATTCAGTTAAGTGAGCGTCGGAGAGATCTTGGGCCGGGGTCAATAGCAGCTGAAGACCGTTCCCCAGGAGAGGTGATAACGGCTAAATCGTTTAATTAGTTGGGTTGTGGACTTCTTATCGGACCCTTGGACCGGGAGAGCAGCGACAAAAACCGACAGGAGGACTTACTGCAGGGTCGTCGAGAGTCATTGGTCAACTTAGTGGAAGAAATGCAGGTAACGTCCCTTATCGAATCACCCCTTAAGCCTCGTGTTCACGATGACGAAACTCTCACAAAATTACGCTAGAAGTCTCAATAGTGTCAAGAGCTTTAGTCAAGGCGCCTGGCGAAACCCGTTCTCACGATGAGAGGTCCATACTTCTCACGAAAGTACTCTTCCTGAAAATCCCTCAGTAGTGAATTCCCACCAAATCAGCAAACCTCGTTTTCACGATCATACTCCTCTCACGAAACTACTCATGACAGTTTCATCAGGAGCCACCAAGGCAAATTAATACTCTCACGTAAGTACTCTGATGGACGACACCTCAGTATTACGGTAGACAGTATCAGTCCAGTTACAGTATAGTACAGTTACAGTACAGTTACAGTACAGTCCAGTTACAGTACAGTCCAGTTACAGTACAGTTACAGTACAGTCCAGTTACAGTACAGTACAGTTACAGTGTACAGAGGAATAAAATATTAACAGAAAAATAAAATGGATTAAAAAAAGATAAAATAAATAATGTATAGAGACCAGTAAAAGACTCACAAAAGCAATATGATAAAAATAAAGTAAGATATTACTAGACAAATAAATAAATAAAATAATAATAATAAATTAAAAAAAATAAACGTACCCTAAGTAGATACGTATTATTGCTTGATTGCAACCTACCTCATATAATTAGAATGTTATAAAATTATGCTCAGGCATTGCAAAAGTGTCACTACACATGCATTAGAATTAAAGCATAATTTACTAGTGTATAGTAATTAATGTACTTAATCTGACCATGTTTGCCTCCCTCCAGCTGAGAGATATATATATGTACTTCATACGAACCATTATATAAAGACAAGATATTATATACAGATGCATATTGGATAATATTATAATAAACTACAACATTATTATTATTATTATTAAACAAATTGTTTTCTACAAAACAACATTAAATTTCACATGCAATTTTATTTCTACGAAAGGAAATGTTTAAGCCACCTTCTTGTTCATCCGGTATCAAAAATATTACGTCTAACGCTATCAGACGTTTGGAAGAGGGAACAGAGGTCTGATTGATTTTTATCACCCGAAAATCATGTCCGTTCATATACTTGATTAGTCTGAATACTGGTTGTTTACTGAATTCAGCAATAATAATTTACTTTAAGCCAGCCGGTCATTGACTTTGAATACATTCCAAAGTTATAAACGAAATCCTAAATAATAAATAAATTAAATAGGGATAAACCGATGATAATAAGGGGAGGCACTGAACTTGGTTATTTGAATCGACATGCAGAAAACTTTTTAATGGCACTAAGTTATTTTTTTATTGCCCAACTTTATTTGAAAAAGAATATAAAAAGTAGATATTGTTGACAGAAATATCGAAGAACAATGTTCCATTAACCAATAAGGAGAACAATTAGCAATTGACCGTCGTTTTAGCGATTTTATTGAAAAAGTATAGTAAACATTTGTAGAATAGCAGCTCAACACTTAGAATGTGTTAATTTAAGTGTAGATTTTTTTGTTTCTGTTTTTGTGCATATAAATAAGTGGGTATTTTAGATTCACGTATTAATATTATGTTAGTTGTAGTTTAGAGGTGCTCTGGAGTAACTAACTGCAATGAGCCTATGTAACATGAAAAGAAGAAGACATTCTCTCTCTCTCTCTCTCTCCCTCTCTCTCTCCCTCTCTCTCTCACTATCTCATCATGTCGGAATCAACTAAAGAAATGTTAGAAAACTGCCGGTTTTAATTCTGACCCTAAAGTAGGTGACAAGCAATTGATTACACATAATTACCACTCAATTAAAAATTGTATTTTATTATCAAAATATGAATTATAGGGACGTTTCATATATGCACTGTGTCATAGTGTCAATGGAGTTATATTGCTAGGTCATTACCACTTGGAATACCGAAAGGTTGATAACAAGAATTCAAAATAGAGACCACATTAAGCAATTACCACTAAACTGACCCTTTGATCGTGTCAATAAAAGGCATTCCTACAAAACTTTAAGTATATTAATACTTCTGTACAACTTTTGCCATTATTATATAACTTTTTCGTTCACCAAAGGTGCATCATGGTGGATAGGTGAAAATTTAATTAACATATTTGCTATATATAAGTATTACAATTTCATAAAGGCATCAATGCATACAAAAGCAAAAAAGCAAAAAAAGGAATCCATATATCTAACACTCTTGGGATCTTGGATTAATTACTTACATATTTCACCCGAAATAATTCAAAAAGAAGAATTTCAAAAGGCACATATGAGTTAATAATTTTTCGTTAAATTACATCGTTTTTCGTTTCTTATCCTTAGAGTACATAACAAATTCATATCAGAGTGTTTTTAGGGTTACATTAGTTTTTGTTTCATAACCAGAAATTCTTATGTTTTCATAAGAATGTCTATCCAACTGTCTGTGATCTTTTCTTTTTTTTTTTTAAATGTAGATTTGGACATTCATTATGAATTTTTCAATGTTCATTCATGAAGTTAAATTGCTACGTCACAATAGGAAATGACAGATTTTACCCTTCTTATCAAATTCCATTCAGAAAGAATAATACAAATAGTTCTGAACTACTGAGTGATGTTTGATGTAATCATTATCTGAAGATTGAATAATGAGAAATCCGCTGAGAGCTGAATGGATCATTCTGTTTGGGAGAAACACAGCCGAGAATAGATTTTGATGGGGTACGGCTGGCTACCCCGCGAGTAGATCGATGTTGCCCAATATCGAGAATGGAAGTCAAACATCTGATATCTACAAATGTCTGAAATAATAAGAGATCTGTTTGCTCTCAGGCCCGGCTCATACATATTCCGATAAGGGAAGGTACTTAGGCGATTGGAGAAGAATAGGCTTGGATACCTATCAGCCGTAGTAAATATTAACGAGTGGTATGATTTGATGACCAAGGAGGGGTTCCCCGCCCGATACAAGATAAATATTTGCGAGTCGGCCGAGATTCCTGGCTATCGCTGGGGAGGTCCCGCCCGCGGCGCTACCTTCCCCCTGTGGCCTCTTACATCAAATCCTCTTCTTCCAGTCATCTAACATTACCCCACTGCTGTCTGTTCAGCCTTAGACCAACAGCTGTTGACAGTTAGACACTCATCATAAGCTAAATATCAGAAAAGATAGTTGAGTCAGCAGAACTATATACATAAACAAACAGAATATTTATTTCCCCTCCTGTTTCCGCACACTAATCTCTATTCTCATTATTCGTTTCTAATAATATCTATCTTACATTTTAGTACACGTATTTCACTCTCGTGAACTCCCTTCCTCATAATATCCACCATGTTTCATCCTTTTGAACCTTCAAAACCCTCCTATTCCAACAGCTCCTCACCAACCAGAGAGTATATTTTCATAGTTTAATTTTATGCAGTTATATTTTTATTTATTTATTATTTATTATTTTATTATTTACTTATTGCCTTATAAAAGGCAGATTGTAATTATTGCACAATAAAGGAATTAACAAATTAAAATTATATTTTTATTTGATTCTTTACTGGATGTATGCAGATGTTTTGTTGGCACCTTTCTTGGTTTTTACTATTGTATATTTAGCTTCTACGTATTAATTTAAAAGTTTACATTTAATGTTGTATTGCATTTCACTGACTTCGTCATATTGTGTTCTATAAGTCAATCCATCTAAGACTTAATATACTGAAAGCAGTTAAGCAATATTATTTTATTTGTATTTATTCTAGAAGTTCACAGTATATTTTACTTAGTCATTTTTCGTTAAGATTTAATAGCTTTTTTTTGGAAGAAATAAATTGCTCTGTTTCTTATTGTTATTCATAGGGGACTTTATTCGGAATAATAATTTTCTATTCTATAAGGATACACACTTGGAAAATCATAGTTACTTTTTAGTCAGTTATTCGGTCTCGTTAACTATTTGTCATATGTTATGTTTGTACATTTTTCGTTACACCAAATATAGGTATTTTTTGGAAGTTCGGAGTTGTTATGAATTAAAATTGAACAAAACGGAGATGTCTTGAGTGCGATATGCAGCTTTTGTAACTTTAAATATCACAGAAGGGCAAAAGGTTTTATTCGGAAGAACTGTACTCAAGATATGTCAGTAATATGTCTTACGCCAGCCTACATGCACCATGCACACTGCATGCTACCTCAGGCTAGTGGTGAATTATCAAAGTAAATATCTTTTAGGAGATGGCATTCAGGGTTGCAAATGGAGTTTAAATGCCAATAAAATAAAAGAGCCATGTTGAAAATTTGATGTTTTATTAAAGCCCAGCTGTCCGTTTAGCTGGTCCGATAATTCAATGTTCTGATTTTTTCACTGTTGTTGACGAGACATTAAAAATAGCAACAGAAAATAAAAGTTAATGATCATCCAGAAACGGTATTTTTTGACCAAATAAGAAAAGGAATTCCACTACTGGACAACCGAGACAATTCAACCTGACAGAAGAACCTCTCACTTGAACTAGACAACACCGTCCAAGAGACTCATTCTCAGATTATTGAGAATTATCGTTAACATAAAAACTGAAAAAGATAAAAAAAAAAAAAAAAAAAATGACACCTATCCATGAATTGGAGCAGTACTTTCATGATTTAATTCACAGAAACCTGTACGCTAGTCCCTGAGCTTTTTCGAAAACGTGTCATTCAATCGTGAAATTTCCTTGAAGACACCGATTGAAAATGTGCCGATGGATTCTGGAGGATTGATTGAGTACCTACCGTGGAGGTATGCGGCAGGAGGAGATTCGGGTACAATAGGAGGCAATCCCCCAACTCAGAGCTCAATACCCATCGGCCGCAGTACGCCGCCATAGTCGGCACCTCGAGTGGATCCGATCTGCACAGCACTCTCGAGACCCAACATAAACGCACAAACTTCGCTCACGCCCACTTCACGCCTAATTGAAAGCTATAACTCTGAGGGAGTGCTAGTTGTATCAATTATTGCATTATTGACTGTGTCGATACAGGATGAAGTGCCCCATACGCCTGGGTAATATAATAGCAAACCGGAAGTGCTGTTACTGACATGCCCGGAGCCGAAATTTAATTTGTACAGTAATTAAGTACAGGGTTGTTAGTATTGTATATTGTACATGTAATATTTGCCAAGCTTGAAGGCAGAGGCTCAACTTTCTACCCCTTGCCTGTGCGTTATACGATAGTATCGTTCTGAAGTTCAAAAGGCATATTAATAAACAGCTCGTAAAATACTGATTAGGTTCTGCAGATTCTGCAAGAAAGAGGGAGAAACGGCACGTCATATAATATGTGACTGTGATAACTTAGCTAGAAGGCGATACCTTCACTTTGGTAGTGATCGCATTGTAGACCCCAAACTATGTGAACTGATCGATCCATTCAGTATCCTCAGATTTGCAAAGGCCGTGGGCCTGTCACATATATAGGACAGGGACATGGACGGCGCACAATAGGTCTCAGTGAGGCCGCGGTGCACAAATGCCGGAACAAATAATAATAATAATAATAAGTTCTGGTAAACTGAAAACCTAATAATTTATGCATCACACAAATAGAATCAGGGTTTCGTTATGGGTCCGAAAATTATTTTAATGACTTTTTTTATTATAGTTCACTAAAACCACAAGGTACACGCCATTAATCAGGGAGCAGGATATTTAATTCAATGACCTATTCAGAATGACAAGAACACATTTATTTTTTCATTGCCAACTAGAGAGTACTGTGCTTCCGCTAAACTTTAACAAACCGCATTCGTGTCGCTCTGCCAACAAACTGTTTTCTCTACTGTTCATAGCAAGTGTTAAGGTCGTAGAACTGTTTCAACAGACAATTGGGTGAACTGTTTCGGGAGAGCTATCTACAGGTGAGTGGATTGTGAAGCTGAGGACTGTATTTGCTCAGTGTATGTTGGTCATATCAAAGAGAAGGCGGCCATTTTTAGAGGCTGGTAGTAGACCAGCTGTGCTAGTGATAAGAGTGGGTTGGCCGACCAGACCCTCACAACCTCTACTGTGGCCTACTGCTAGCGTCGTAGTAGAATACGTGCGTTCAAAGATTGATTGTTTCTACTTCTGGTGTTCGCTCTAAATCGACAAAGAACTGTCCACTGCCACTGCCACTGCCAGGCACTGCCCACTACTCGTCCACAAGTTCCTCTTCCCCAGCATTCCGTTCATCCCGTCAGCCCACAAACTCTATCCCATCCTTAACCACACCATATCGCATATTCCTCCACCTACAATTTCTGTTGATCTCACCAGCCTTTTGATCTCACCTTACAGAGTTCATAACCCTAATTACTCCCACTACTAATCTTATCAGGATTGGGGATAAGGTAGGATCCCCGTTAAAAAAAAAACCATAAGTGGATCCTTCCGACTCCTTATCCATTCTCCTTTGGAATGCAAATGGTGTTCGCACCCACACTAACGAACTGACAGCACTACTCCATGTTAAGAACATCGACATAGCTCATATTACTAAAACAAGACTAACGACTAAACGACCATTTACCGATCGACAATACCAAACTTATTGAACTAATCACCCAGATGGAACAAACAGCTCATGCAGATACCACTGTGATTGTCCATAACTCCATTTCCCATCACATAGTTCCTTTGGTAGCACGTGATAGTCCACTGCATTGTCAATCAGCACCTTCACTTTCCCCCTTACTCTATAATCAGTGTACTACCCTTCCAATAAATCCATTTCCAATTCCAAATTCATCCCCTTTCTAGACTCCATCGGACATCGTTTCCTTTTGGGTGGGGACTTTAATGCGAAGCACCAACATTGGGGTCAAGATCCAAGAATACACGCGGACGTGCTTTGCTGTCTGCGCTCACACGGAAACATTGCTCCACGATCTCTCCTGAAACAGCCACCTACTGGCCATCAGATCCCAACCGAAATCCAGATCTCCTTAATTTTTTCTTCTACAATAGTTTTGGAGCACTAAACTATTCACTCACGCGCCTCGATGACCTCTCCTCCAATCATGGTCCTTTATTATTAACCGTTTCCCTAAAACCAATTCACAAACTGCCTCCTCCTTCATTTATTAGGGGCCCGATTGGCTGGGATCACTTCCGCCAGCTTCTTACAGATTTCTTGGGAGGCATCGTTGTCCCATTGTCTTCCCAAAATTCACAATCATAATCGTTTACCTTAGCATCTCAAAGACCTAATCCAATCAAACGCCGCTCTAGAACAGTGTGGCAAAGATCCCGGCATCCTGCTGATCGCCGCTCATACATTCAGTACTGCAGATTGATAAAGTGGCTTTTGGCATCCTTCCGTTCCGATTCCTTCAATTACACCTCTCCTCTCTGTCTAACAGGGAAAACTCCCTGTGAAATGTACCTAAACAAATCCTAAAGTATCATCCTGTTTCAAACCCCCGTGATGATGGGTCCTAGATGGCTTCGGATGGCGAAAGGTCAGAAGAATTCGCTCTGTACCTTTCCTGTACTTTCATTCCTCACCTTACTCCTCAAAACCATACTCACAGCACAACTGTTGAAGGTTTCCTCACTTCACATATACCTCTCTCACTTCCATCAAAAGCCGTTAACCCCTCTGAGGTCAAATACTTTCTGGAAAACTTACCTTACCGAAAATCCCCTGGTTATGATCTTCATACTTCTTAAATTCTCAAACAACTGCCTCCTAAAGCCATAACCTTCCTAACCTACATATATAATAGCATTATCCGAACGACCCACTTTCCTCTCCTTTGGAAACATTCCATTATTGTCCTATTCACCCAACCCGGTAAACCACCCAATGACGCATCATCTTATCGTCCAATTAGCCTACTCCCTATCCTCTCAAAAATATTTGAGAAACTCCAACTAAAACGTCTACTTCCAATTGTTGAATCCAAAAACCTTGTTCCTAATCACCAGTTTGCTTTCCGTCAACGACATTCCACTGCTCAACAAGGCTTTCGCGTTGTTGATCACATCTCCTCAGCCCTTGAAACCAAACAGTATTGCACTGCTGCCTTTCTTGGTATAGCTCAAGCTTTTGAGAGGGTTTGGAACGCAGGTTTGCTTTACAAGCTCAAAAAATATTTACCAAAGACCTTTTTCCTAATCCTACTGTCATACCTCTCAAACCGCTTCTTCCAAGTCCGCTGGGGTATGGAATATTCTAACTATTATCCCGTAAATGCAGGATTTTCAAAGATCAGTGTCCTGGGTCCCATTCTCTATAATCTATACACCGCTGATCTCCCCTCTACCCCCAACCAATACGTTCATGGCCACATTCGCAGACGACACTGCAGTCCTGTCAACCCATCCATACCCTAATATAGCATTCCAACACCTTCAAAAACACCTCGACGAGATCGAGTATTGGTGCAACTAATGGCGGATCAAAGTTCATGAAGCAAAATGTTCCTACATTACCTTAACCCTCTGTCGCATGTCTGGTCTACTAGTTCATTTTAATTCTATTTCTCACCCAGTATCAGAGACAGTACGGTACTTAGGCTTCCATCTCGAAAAACGACTGACCTGGAACCGACATACGAGGCTAAAAAGACAAGAACTAAACAGACGCTTTGGACAACTGTACAGACTACTTGACATCCCATCTCTCAACAGAAAATAAACTACTAATCTACAAAGTTATACTTAAGCCAATCTGGACATATGAAATAGAACTATGGGGGACAGCAAAAAATAAAAAAATTCGAACATCAAGCGTATCCAATCCTTTTAATCAAACGTCCTGAGAAAAATAGCAAATCCCCCTGATTATGTCAGGAACAAAACCCTTCACAACGATCTTAACATACCCTACATTCTTGAACTCATCCCTTCCAAGTTATGAAATTCCATAGTAGCCTATCCAACCACCCTAATCCCGTAGCACAATCATTGCACTGCACCACTAATCCCTATAATCCACCTCGGAGACTAAAACGACAGTGGCCTCGTGAGCTGCTATAAATGCGTGACAGTGGGATCCCTGGCAATGGCCAGTTTATCCAATAATGTCCTGAGCGTCTGTGGCTCTCGCGCTCTTCGTCAGCCTCTGCTGGGTTGTATCCTGTTGCACGGCTGACGAAGGAACGTGGGGGACTTCCCAAGACTCCGCTTTCTCTTTTCCATGCGAGGGAGGTGACAAACATGTGGACTTGGAGGCCTCTTGGCTGTTTGTAAATATTGTATGAATGAGCTAGTGAATGATGAATTGTAAATATGGTATGAATGAGAACATTTATCTCATTTACTTATTGCCTAATGTGGCAGATTGTAATTTTATCACAATAAAGAATTATATATATACATTTTCAACGTCCCTTCACTATTTGAAATACCGTTCAAATTTTAATGTTGGAAACAAATTATAGACTGAGTTAAACTTTTTGAGACAGATGGACACACAACTGAAATAATAAGGATTTAAAGTGTTCTTAAAAATTACAACGATATTCTAAAAATTAATCATGAAAGTACCGTTACGCTAATTTTTAAGCTGTCTCAAGAAACATGGTAAAGAAAAATTGAACTCAAAAATATTTTTGAACCTAAAATATATTTTTTATAAACATATTTTAGCTATTGACCTATTTTGTTGCTGAATGACCTCAACTTAAAAATAACAAGACAAAAAAAACTTTATTGAAAAGACCAAATCAAAAATACTCTTAGATATCTAAAAATGTGATGAACTGTTCACTTAGACGAGGCAGGTAGAGCAACAGTGGAAAAAGAATGACCTTAATAACGAAATAAATCTATTTTTCCAATCAAAAATAATTTAAATAGTGTAAATTCTTGCATCAGGTGTCCTAGTTTTTGAATTTGTGTAATAATTTTCGCCTTACTTTATTTTTCCAAGTAATAAATTTTTAGAAGAGGTATCGTATCGTCTATAAACCTTTTCTTATGATATTTTTATTTTCACACAGGTCAAAATGATCATTCACTAATTGAAATAAAGGCACCAGCGAGTTTGAGGGTAATAAGTAAACCAACTTGAGCAAGATAGAGCTCGGGAGGTTCTTGGATGAGAGCCCGCCCTTCTTGAGCTGCTTAACTCTGGGCAACATGGGACCGGTTTGCCAGTAGGAGTCAACCCACGAAGGTAGCGTCTCCTCGCCCATTCTAAAAATGGCTCACATTTTCCTTCACTGAAAACCCCCAAGGCGAGGGCCGATAGGGTAGGTCAGCGGTATTAAAAAAAAATTATCTCTTACAAAATATATTCATGGCATTTTCAATTTATCTAAAAAGGTATTTTAATGCCTTAGATATCTTTTAAATTAAAGCAATGCAAGTATCGCTTTAAGCCAAGACAGGTGTTTTTAAGAGAATGCTGTTGAGTTGAAATAAAAATAATTGGAAGTTTGTTACATAATTTAACGATAAAGAAAACACTTGATTAGAGATTTTTCCTTTTATAACACAAGAGTATTTAGGGAAAGAGGAACAGCTTTAATAAAAACAAACAATGGAGCATTTTTGGGCCAAATTACAGATCTTGACGTCTTAATTACCAATATATAATTCGTGTTTGTTTTTTTCCATATGACTATAATTATGAAACGCCATAAAACTGCCATAACAACTTTTGATACTTTAAATCATAATTTGATAACGGATAAATTCACCAGAAACTTTATGTTTTAAGAACTGTCTGTCTATCCGTCTGTCCTGGTCTTCTTGTTAAAGTTCAAGCTAAAAACATGAGGTATTACATGAGTCTTATTTGATATAAGTAAGACATAAAAAACCCATCTCCATAAAATATGAATAATTATTATTTAATAATTTAAACATTTTTTTATATGTTATTTTTTTTATGATTTTTTTCAAACTGTATTAAAGTTATGTGTAACTTATAAAAGTTTACTAAAACTGTTGTAACAATTCATCTAGTGTTTTCAAAGAGGCCTAATATTTTTATGGCACTTCCATGAAATAATAACAATATAACCATAAAATTAAAACAAACCCAAAAAATGATAATAGTGAAAATTTGTGGGCAAAACCCGTTTTAAATCCGTAGGAAAGTTTTACTCGATAACTCAAGTGTGATAATAATAAAAGTAACCTCGTGTGAATCAATAATGGATCAATTATTCTTTAAATGATTGTGTTAAAAAAATAAATCTTGACGTTCTATTTGATAAGTTGGGTTTGTGTGGGCGTAAAACCCACAAGGTCATCATAGCCGGTGGATCGGAACTCATTTTGGACCGTCCTCCAATACGAGTCCTAGAGAGTATTAGAACGAGAGCAGTACCCAGGCCATCCGGAGGCACCCCAGTCCCAAATGTCAGGTGGTGGAAATAGATGGTCCTTTACAGGACTCGAAATCCGTTGTGAAAACAAACTTCGTAAACAACCTTAAACTTAGATATATTAGTACACTTCAATATTGTTCATATTTCATACCGACGTTTTGATAAATAATATTAATTATGCATTGGTTGTTTAGGGGCATATTATTACAAACTGTCATTAAAATAGTTTTGGTAACCGTGAAGAACCATTAATTGTCTTATGCATCACACTTGACTTTTCTGTGGATCCATACCTGGAGTTGAAGGCCCGCTGCAAACATAAGGTTTTTAAACGTGCGGTGCTGCTGCGGGACCGTAGCAACTCAATACACACATGACCGTGAATTGACGCTGGTACGTATTCGAAAGCCATTGATTAATGTATATTGATAACAACCTGTTGTATTTGCTTACTTAGTGTACAAATTTACATTTTAAAACAAGATTTAGTACATTCATTTGTCAGAAATGATTAGAAAAACGACTGCAAGATGGGCGTACGGCATAGCAACTATGCCGGAGCTATATTTACACTATTCCTTTCTAACTTTATGCCATAATTATGTTACCGTACATTTAAAAACCGGATGTGTGTACTAGATCAAAAAGTTCTTCCCCACCCCTCACATGTTCTGCTCGTCCCCTTGAAAGGAGCAAGGAAGTGAACAGGGAGAGGAAGGAAGACGGTGCGGAGTAGAGACGGGAAGAATGGTTGCGGTTATGGCGGATACGTGTGATATGAATATACCCCCACCACTATCCCGGCTGCCTCATTACGCATTTATATGAGGGGTTGGGGGTTGGAGGCTTGAGATACATGGGATATTCAAGAAAAAAATGGCCCTCACATTAGAAGTAACTGCCAGGTGAAATTGGTGGTAAATTAAATCAGGTGGGGGCGGGCGGGGTGAAGGCTGGCGGAATTGGTTTTTGTAGATTGGAGACTTGCTGAGGGGAACTTTTTGTTCCCTCATTACTACCTGAAGAATCTAGCAGGCCCTCAAGGAGCCGCTTTTTGCAAAATAGGATAGAAGTTATAGTCGTAATTATCCGAAAGGCTCCACGATTATCCGCCTCTTACGTTGCGAAGGAGGTGAATTATACATTTGCTGAGGGCGTTAGCTTTTTTAAAAACAGAATAATCGTCTCTCGTCGTGTTATCCCTCGTAACAATATTCGTAACCATCTGAAATGTGTAAGCTTCTGCCGTGCGGAATATATGTTACTCTGATTATATGTTGGCTAAATATAATATCGGAAAAGTGTGAACAAAAAAATAATAATCAAGAGCCTAAGAGAAAACGTACTGGCAGGATCGAGAGAAGAGTCCGGGACGTCTATAAAGCGTAGCCCACAATGTTAAAACTTACCTTTAAAAGGTCATAGAAAGCAAGGACAGGCAAATTACGATAGAAATCGGGGCTCCGAAGTGAATCCGTGTAAGCAGAGGAGACAGGTGGATTTATTGAGATTTTAAGCTCAGAAGAACTTTTGTTAGATAATAGTTTGGCGTGTTGAAGAGGGTGCACTAGGAAAATCCTGTCCGTTTCATAAACATTTCATAGGTAGAAAACCCCTTGTTATATACTAAAGGGCAGGTCAACATTTTTAGTCTTGTCTATACCTATAAAAAGCATTACCTACCTCAAGTTCTAACCCTTTATTCCCCCTTCCTCCCTATCCCAGCATTCCAGATCACAAATATTGTTTCAGCGACGATGTTTAATTATCCACCAAATAAGATGACTAGAACACCAAGCTTATATATGAATTACCAATATATATATATATATATATTCTGTCATAAATTTTTATTATCCAACTCGTAATTCTCCATAGTATTGTCTATATATCATAAACGACATTAATAGCTTTAAATTACTCTATAAATATAAATTCACCTCTTTTGTAGTTATTGTTATCAGCAATCGGATAATTAAAATATACCTACAACAATCCAACTATGTACTTACGATTTCAGTTAATCGTGACACTAAAAGAGCTCACCTGGAATGAAAATAAAAAGTAATACATTTTAAAACTATTGTCTTAAACTCGTGTATAATTCATGTAATTAATGACAATGAATTACTCTAAAGATACTTCAGCTAACGTAATTAGTACTGTTATGATTATTATTTGTAAGTTATATTACATGTTAGTATCATATATAAGATACTATAAGAACTGTTATTAGTATCATATATATGTTATTATAAGTATTATTATTATCATTAAAAGAACGTTTACATACTCATTATATGTACTACAGTATACGTATACCACTAAGACGAAAATACTACAATCTAATAATAATAATAATAATAACTTCTTTATTTTGCTAAAATTACAATTTGCCTTTTTAGGCAATAAGTAATTGATATTAATGTTCTCATTTATGTCATATTTACAATTCATCATTCACTCGCTCATTCATAAAATATGCTACTATCTACTACAATACTACAATCTAAAAATAATATGTAATATACCGTACACACGGTAGATGCAAGACCATTCTTCTTTATCCAGCTACAATCACGCGTGGTACTGGCAGAAAAACAACGCTTTATTAAGCTAAAATTAATTTAATAGCTTATACTTTAATAACTTACACTAACGCTTAACTAGTAAGTTATATGAGCAGGTACAGTGAGGGTAGGACCACGACTATTGTTCAACCGGGAAAAGTTCTGCTACTACAAACAAGGCCCTTCTCCCGCCTTGCCCGCCAGCAAGTGGAGTAGAAGGAACAATTTACATAAATTTCATAGCTGCGACGTTGGGGGGGGGACCCCCCACAACACCACTCCTTGCTCGTCATTAACGGCTTCTCTTAATTAAATTTACATAAGTGCATTTAGGGACAGGAGGCACCGATAGTAGTAAATATTACAAAAGCCCTTACTAAAGGCGTTTTCTTATGAAACTTCCCTAGGTGGCATTGGACGCTGGTATGAGACATTAAGGCAACGGTACAACTAGTTGACCAGTTATGAAAAAAGTTCTACTTGGACGAAGATTGTTCGTTGTCTCAGTGATGAGGAAGAATTTTGTTAGCTATAAATACTCTAATAAATAGAATTAAATTTTAAAATAATTTCCATTATAAAAATCTTATTTTTGGAAATCAAATTACCTGTTACTTTAATTGACCACCTATCTAACTACAACTCAATTTTCATAAATAAACACTGCAAATTATAAGTCGTTTTACATTAATGTACATTTTTTTATAATATTTAAATACCAAACATAATTTGATTAAAAATTAATGCAAATATACGACAATGAATTTTACCTGCATAGTAAAAACTTACAGTACAATTTAAAAATACACAAGGATTGTGACTTTCCTTATCTTTTTATTGGTCAACACATCTCAAGGTGATCTGTACATGCGCAATTTTTATCTTATGACCTCACATGTGAGGAGGTACTAAAACACATATTTTGAACAAATTATGACAAATTCTTATTATTAAAATGTGTATTTTGAATGGACAACTACTGGCACATGATCAATTACTGGTGCCATAACTTTACTTGCTGGCTCGCAGACGTTTGCGAAGTAAAGGTAAAGACAGATATTTTCCTGCGTTCGAATATCTTATCGAAACAACGAAAGCTTGTTTGCACAACATTTTCGTTGATTTTTTCAAAATCAGAATCCCGTATTTTTTCACTTGCCGCTAGTATATACAAAAAACTTTATTGAGGTTAAATTGCTATCTGTCTTATTGAGCACGACTTTCTTTTTTAGACCTGTCTGAACATTTTAAGCTCTCAAGGTTAGTGATGGTATTTTGACGACATAATGAATTCTAGAAAATGAACCTTTAAATTCTTCTTGAATTTCCCTGATTGTAAGTCCATAGTGCAGAATTATAATTAAAAAAAAAAAAAAAAATCATCAATAGAAAAGCAAATATGGAATGTTAAATTAAATCTGATTCCTATATATGGGACAATTTCACAGATTTACTCAACGACTGTTGTCCCTTATCGACCAAGAGTAAAGACTAAAGTGGATTAAAAAGTAATGAAATTTCAACTATAAAGTCAGAGGATATCAAATTCCAACACAAAGGATTGATCTCTCGGCTCGTTGATTGAAAACAATGACAATTTAAAAGTACATTACGTCTACAATTTTCGCAAGTATAATTAAATTAAGGAGGTAAAAATGTTTTTGAATTTAGCATTCATTAGTTTAAGGCACTGCACCACTCATCCCTATAATCCACCTTTGAGACTGAAACGACAGTGGCCTCGTGACCTGCTACAAATGCGTGACAGTGGGAGCCATTTGGCAATGTCCAGAGCGGATGTGGCTCTCGCGCTCTTGGTCAGCCTCCGCTGGCTCTTATCCAGTGACGCGACTGGCGTAGGAAAGTGGGGGACTTCCCAAGACTCCACTTCCTCCTTGCACGCGAGGGAGGTGACAACCATGTGGACTTGGGGGGCCTCTGGGATGTTTGTATATATAGTATGAATAAGCGAGTGAATGAAAATTGTAAATTGGTATGAATGAAATCATTTATCACAATTACTTATTGCCCAATCAGGCAGATTGTAATTTTATCACAATAAAGTTGTTGTACTAATTAAAAAAAGTGAATTTAGCATTTTTATGACAATTTGATTATTCCAAAGACTGCATCTATATATCGTGAATAATTACAGTTTTGTAAATTATTCCCTGGTATTGAATAGAGTAATCACTACGGAATGTTTTTAAATTATATTAAAAATTTTTTTTTTATAATGAGGTACTATAACCTATACACCGCTGATGTCCCCTATACTCCCAATACCTTCTTGGCCACATTTGCAGATGACACTGCAGTCTTGTAATCCCACCGAGACCCCGACATAGCATCCCATAACCTTCAAAAACACCTTGACGAGATCGAGTATTGGTGCAATCAATGGTGGATCAAAGTTAATGAAGCAAAATGCTCCCACAATACCTTCACCCTTTGTCGCAAGTCTTGTCCACTAGTTTATTTTAATTCTATTCCTCTCCCTGTATCCGAGACAGTACGGCACTCAGGCTTCCATCTTGACAAATGACTGACCTGGAATCCACATACGAGACTAAAAAGACAAGAACTAAACAGACGCTTTGGACAACTGTACAGACTACTTCAAAGGACATCCCATCTCTCAATAGAAAATAAACTACTAATCTACAAAGTTAAACTTAAACCAATCTAGACATACGGAATAGAGCTATGGGGGACAGCAAAAAAGTCGAACATCAAGCGTATACAATCCTTTCAATCAAAAGTCCTGAGAACAATAGTAAATGCCCCTTATTATGTCAGCAACAAAACCCTTCATAACGACCTTAATATACCCTACATTCTAGAACTCATCCCTTCCAAGTTTATGAAATTCCACAGTAGCCTTTCCAACCACCCTAATCCTGTAGCACAGTCATTGCACTGCGCCACTCATCCCTATAATCCTCCTCGGAGACTGAAACGGCAGTGGCCTCGTGACCTGCTATAAACGCGTGACAGTGGGAGTCCTGGCAATGGCCAGTTTCTCCAATCATGTCCTGAGCGTCTGTGGCTCATCTTGGTCAGCCTCCACTGGCTAGTATCCGGTGACGCGGCTGACGGAGGAGCGTGGGGGACTTCCCACGACTCCGCTTTCTCTTCGCGGTGGATTTGGGGGGTCTCTGGGCTGTCTGTAAATATTGTATGAATGAGCGAGTGAATGATGAACTGTAAATATGGTATGAATGAGAGCATTTATCTTAATTACTTATTGCCTTATAAAAGGCAGATTGTAATTATAGCACAATAATGAGGTAATTTACGTCCTTAATAATTTTATCAACTGGATTTGTATTGCAAATGTAAGAAAGATTACATTTTTACCAACTTTCAATTAATAGATACTCGAATATTTTTTTATTGATAATTAATAAGAATGTAAATCGATTTATTTTTTTGTTCAGTTGGCCATTTTGAAGTCAATAATAACGGAGCACTGTTCAAGAAATCGTCTCTAATTTTAGATATGACAATCCAGCTGCAATGTCTACACTTTTGCCATTAATGTAAAATTTCTCATAGAAGTTTAACAAAGCAAACCTAGTACGACATTCACACTAAAGTTCACAGAGTAGGCTGGAAATTACCCGGCAATTTGCTCCAGTTTCAATGGACTTAGCCGCTATTATTATGTTAAAATCCTCCCTGCGACTTGAGGATAAATCTATAATATACGGCCATCAGGAGCGTTTAGTGGGGCGGGCAATTTGCCAATGGCATAGGCGTTAGTGCCATTTGTGAACCAGCGAACCGAACACACGGCTCGGATACCGAACTGTAGGGGAGGGGGTTCTTGCCTTGATTGACCCATTGTCAGTGGATATATTTTCGAGTTAGTCATTTAGTACGAGAGACACTAAATGACTCCTTCAGATCATTCTCTCCCCTTGTCTGATTCAGACGTGCACTACACACTAAAGGAATATTCTTTTCCCTCCATAGCTCATCTGGGAACACATTGAACACAAATCACAAAAAGGAATGCACTACTTTGGACAAAACCAAATCTTACCTTCCTATAAGTATTTTTTATTTAAAAAAAAAAAAAAAAAGTGTTGCATTTGCTTCTAAACTTAATAAAATCAATAATTTATAAAGCATATAAATATCCAATTGAATATATAAGTTTTGTTTTTTTTAATACGCAAGTAAAAGCAGTGAAAAATTACTAAGATAAAACAAATTCAATTAAATTCATTGATAACAATTAACATACTAATTTAAAAAATAACTAAAACTATTGTTTTAATTCAAATTAATCTATTTACAATTAAATTTACTAATAACAATTTGAGTACATTTTCCAATATTTTTTTATTTTATTTATTTATTTTTTTCCTTAGCTCTCAAACTTATAAAAATAGGATGTGGGGAAAATAAAGGAAAATTATTTTGGGCTAATGAGTGCCTTTCACTAAGAGGAATCCCCCATTTGAAGGATGTATGAGAAGGATATAGGATGTGGAATGCTTAAAGGAGGCGTGTGGAATCAGGAAGGTAGTGAGAGTCTACCGAGGGTGGAGCCTAGGGGTACCTAGGCAATGGTTTGTAGTCGGCCTGGCCCGCCCCGACAGGGGCCTGAAATAAGTCGGCCTCTCGGCCGGAAGGTCGACCCTGCTTAAACAGGTAGATGGGGTCATGTAGCTTCGGTTGAGTCGGCCGGGAGATCGGCCTCGATAAATTTATAATGAAGATGGAATATGTCTATAGAAACGAAAATAGGTACTTCTGTAGGAATAAAATTTAAAAATAAGTAACTCAATCTAGTCTGTCGATGTTCTACCCACCTTTTTATTGCCTGTGGAATATTCTTCGAAATATCTTTTGGCCGTCCATCAGTTTTCTCGGAGGGTACATATGACTCGGGTTGCAAGTGTTCAGCTCTGTCATTCGGCACAACGAAAGGTACATCAAGTCAATTTTTATGTTCAATAATAAATTTGGAAAACATCCTATGACAGTTCTCCCATATTTTTCTGTCATTGACACGCCATCAGAGCACCCGACTAATTTATAATAATCCACTATTAAGTGTAAAATCTTTTCATTTCTGTGGATGTAGTGACTCGGCAGACTTAAAAACCGATGGGTATGGTGTTTTTTAAAAAAATAAATAAATAGTTGCAAGATTTTTCAAAAGAATCTTCCAAAGGGCAACACAACAAACAGTTTTACTCATCGATCCCAAAAATGCTTTGGGAAACATCATTTCCAGTGTGAATAAAATTAAAAGCTTATAACCGAAATAAAATTTTACCTGTTAAAGTCTTGTTTTTTTTTTAACTGAAAAATCATGGTACTATAATAAATTAGTAATACTATCATAAAACAATTGTAAAACTTACCACTGGTTCAAGGGTCCATACTGAATAAAGAAATAAGGCACCATTAAAATGTGCCGTGTTAAAAACTGTACTTAAATGAAACTGGTTCTACTTACCTTCTAATCCCAGAAGCTAATGTTGTTGACAGTTGCTCACAAAACTTTTGCTTAGTACTAAACAAGCCTGAATTATCCAAATGGAATAAACAAATAGTTGATTTTGGGAGTTTTGTCCATTGTTCGATGCAGTGTGCGTTGGTCCGTTTGAAAACATTGTCAAATATTCGCGGTCCAGAAAACGTAAGCCTCTCCCCCCCCCCTCCACCACGCTACCAACTACCAACTACTCGAGCTACTCGACCAGACTAGGCTACCTGATTTGAAGTTGCCCGCAGGGCCCCATGATTACCGCCTGTATGGTACTGGTTTTCCGTTGAAAAATTATTTTCTAATATTTACTATTTTGTTACTGTCCCTACAAAACTTTCCTGCGGTCCATCATTTGGTGGCCGCTGGTCTAACGCATAGGTTTCCAACCTTTTTGTGCATGAGATGTTTCCTGAGAACATTCTCTTCCTCTGGCTTGAACGAAGAGCTTAACAAACAACCCGTCACAACAGTGAGAACATAAAACCAAGGGAACCCTAAAAAGAACCAATCGTGCCAAATAAATGGAAATAAATGTATGGCATTGGACCTCAAGAAGAGGCAAGAGCTGACCGAAGGTTGTCAACACAGTTGGTAGGCAGCACTATCGGCACTAGGAGTTACTACATCTTGACCTTAAATTTCGTTTTCTTAATTGGATTGCTAACAGTTTTACTTTCGTGACCACTATTTTATCCTCACGCGACTAATCTCTGACTAGACCCGACCCCTAAGGAAAATCCTATGGTGAGTCAATGAGAAAAAATTATATAAATTTATAAAAATTAGCTTAGGATAGGCTGCTTAGGAGCAATATAAAAAAAAAAGACACATGAGTACAAAACGATTTTATAGTATTTAATTGATACTAAATGGTACAATTTCTGCGTTATTGGTTATGGTAATGTTTATTATATAAAAAAAATTCAGTTCATTATTGATGTAACTAAATTTCATTAAAAATTCAAATTTTATGAAATACCGACTGCTATTTATGAATTATTTAATTCAGTCAATCTGCCTTCTACCTTTGCTGTTAGGGCAGAGATCACTACTGCACTTACATGTTATTGATAGTTGTAGTGCAAGTCATAGCTTCGAATCCTGTTATGTTTTGGCATTATGAAATATCATCTGTGTGTCACATACGTTTTGTTGCCAATCAACATGAGAGCCAACGAACATCGCAATTGAGAACTAGTTCTGTACTTTTAGGACGTTTCCCGGAATTTTCTGTGACTGAGGGCACAACCCTATATTTTGTTGATACAGTCAGCAGATTTTGTGCAGAAGATAATTCCAGTTTCTTGGTGCAAAGCGCTTCCTAGTGAATGATGCAGTAATATTTTGTCTTTTTAAATAGTAATGGAATACAACCCTTGCTTTACCGACCATCGCAGGATCCCTATCACAACAGACGCTGTCTAATTTTTGCCAGTCTAAGTTCCTTCAAGAGAAATTTATTCAAAAAACTTCTCCTGTAGGCGTTGTTCGCAGTTGGCAGCTGTAAAATGGTTCTTCAAGTGTTTCCAGATTCTCGTTGACCCTACAAACAAAAACAGCTGAACAAATAACTTGTTGTCGCTACGTTATTCTAAACTAGAAAAATATTTCAAACTCAAAAGATTAGAAATTATCAGCAAGCTCACATCTACTGTCATCGCACCAATCCGCAGCATTTCCGTGTTCAGTATTTCAAATCTAGTTTACAAAATTGCAGATCGGCTGTGCGTTTTGAAAAGATACATAAACATTTCAAAGGTAGAAAATTCCTTGTTATATACTAAGGGGCAGGTCAACATTTTTAGTCTTGTCGTATTTTATATACCTATAAAAAGCATTCGAGATCACAAATATTGTTTCAGCGACGATGTTTAATTATCCACCAAATAAGATGACTACAACACCAAGCTTATATATGAATCACCAATATATATATTGTAACATTCATGATATTTGAGAATATCATGACCAGGAACCCTCACATCTGGTAAGCATTTTCTCTTATGCTCCTAGGAGTGGGGATGAAATAAACCAGCAGTCTTAGCACAACCGTCGAGAAGAACGGACTTAGCAAGCTCCCGAATTGGCGGTTACCATACAGGAAAAGAGGAGAAGAACCAACAGCAGAAAGTAACGTTGATTGGATTACAGGAAGATCATCGATTGGGTGGTATTAATATTGTTTTCGTTATGGATCCATTAAAAGAAATTGAGCTCAAAGTCATGTTTGTAATTAGTAGTAATTATCCTAATTTGAAAGGAATTGAATATTTTTTTTTACTTTTGTCAGTAATCTATGTTAATAATAATTATTTGTTATAGCCATTTTATTTGAATATATTTCACAATTCCTAGTTTCTCAATTTATTAATAATTACAACATTAGCCTTGAGATCGGGCGATTCAATCGGGATAAATTCCTATGTCAAAGACATAAAACAATTTGAATTAAAGATCTCATGACGGACCTGCCAAATTAGTTAAGGTAAATTGATCAAATAAAGTAGAAAGGGAAATGGTTAAAAATGAGGTACGTTACAATATATCTATATATTTTGTCATAAATTTTCATTATCCAACTCGTAATTCTCCAAAGTATTGTCTATATATCATAAACGACATTAATAGCTTTAAATTACTCTATAAATATAAATTCACCTCTTTTATAGTTATTGTTATCAGCAATCGATAATCAAAATATACCTACAACAATCAAACTATGTACTTTTTTTATTTTTATTTTTTTTTTTATTATTTGTTCCGGCATTTGTGCACCGCGGCCTCAGTGAGACCTATTGTGCGCCGTCCATGTCCCTGTCCTATATATGTGACAGGCCCACGGCCTTTGCAAATCTGAGGATACTGAATGGATCGATCAGTTCACATAGTTTGGGGTCTACAATGTACTATGTACTTACGATTTCAGTTAATCGTGACACTAAAAGAGCTCACCTGGAATGAAAATAAAAAGTAATACATTTTAAAATTATTGTCTTTAACACGTGTATAATTAATGTAATTAATGCCAATTAATTACTGTAAAGATACTTCAGTTAACGTAATTTTCTTGCTGATATGCAAAACATTCAGTACTGTTATGATTATTATTTGTAAGTTATATTACATGTTAGTATCATATATAAGATAGTATAAGAACTGTTATTTGTATCATATATATGTTATTATAAGTACTATTATTAGCATTAAAAGAACGTTTACATACTCATAATATGTACCACAGTATACGTATACCACTAAGACGAAAATACTGCAATCTAATAATAATAATAATAACTTCTTTATTGCGCAAAAATTACAATTTTCCTTATTAGGCAATAAGTAATTGATATTAATGTTCTCATTTATGCCGTATTTACAATTCATCATTGACTCGCTCATTTATAGAATATGCTACAATCTACTACAATAGTAAAATCTAAAAATAATATGTAATATACCGTACACACCAATCCGCAGCATTTCCGTATTTTGAGTATTTCGTAATCTAGTTTACAAAATTTCAGATCGGCTGTGTGTTTTGAAAAGATTTTTTGCTGGGCTTGATAACTTTCTTCCCATCTCTGCTTGGTTTCATTTGTTCAGTCAGTACAATAGATATATATATAGGGAGCTGTTAACATTACTTTTTTTCAATGAAATCTAATCTCAAGACTGAACCAACCGGATACTTAGAATCAAAAAATTGTAATGGCTCTTCAGGACTGCTCAATGTAAAAAGAGCACGGCAGGTCGAAATGGCCACCCCATCGGGAAAAATCTCTCTTCATACCGGATAGGGAAGACTCGATGGGCCCTTATCATCGCCTAGGGCAAGGGTTGGCAGAGAAGAAGCCGCCATCTCTCTCGAGAGCAACGTGATCGGCCACCACCTTTCTTTATACCTCAAATCACACCATAAATCGAAAATATGGAATAGACGATGTATTTAACCGAGAACAGGGGCTCAGGAGGAGAAGACTGATGACTGGAGAGATGAAGTTCAAGCCAGAAGAACTGAGATATAAACATATATAATAATACCCCCCCCCTCCCCACATTCACAATAGAAGCACCACAAGAGTTATTTATTTTTTTTTGGCTTAATTAAATCAGGGGAAACAAAATTTCACTCACATACTAATATAAGTTATAATTTCCTTTCGGTCACTCTGGCCAAAATTATGTCCAATTTTCTATTACTACCAATAGGCATGATTTAATCATTCAATTATACTTTTACGTCCTAACTCATGTTACCTTTTACCCTCCTCAACTTGCTTTTTTTAAATACAGTCCATTTTACTAGACACATACCTTAAATTCATAGTTGTAGAGCCTAATCCCTTCTACCGGATGGCATTACAACAAACATTGATAATTCCACAGTATTTTTTAGCTACTGAAACATTTCCCCCAGATCAAAAACACTGGTTTTGATACGATTGCAGTCGTAAACCAAAAATGTACTCCTTAATCGCTGTTGAATATTGCTTCAATGTACTTTTCGTTTTTCAACCTGCCCATTTAATTAGTCAAAGGAGAAGACTTGAATGAATTGATCAAAGAAGAGGGTGGGAGAAGCTGGAATTCTAGGTTATAAATGAAATAGTCATCCCAGTTAATCTTCATAAAATATCAGAGGATTCACTTCTTTAGTCTTTAACCACCTGGATCATATGCACCTTACAGATCTAGTGGAGCGCTACCACACCATTCACTTTGTCATCAAGCCACCCTTATACCTTTAGTATTTGCTAACAATTGCCAAGATTTCCGAAACAAACATTTGTGGGGCTGTGTTAAGTAGATAAACTTAAAAAAAAAAAAATCAAAAATAAATTCCTGGGCAAGTCAAAACTGCGGGCCACTCAAAAAGGCGTCGTGGAACACAAAGTGGCCCATGGGTTACCCACCTACAAGACCATCCAGAGACATTGGGGGGCCCAGGGGAAACCTGAGTAGATAGGGCCTTTTAGGGGTAGATAGATAGGGACCTTTTTCAAAATTATAACCCCCCCCCCTTCAAAAAAAGCCCCATTATCCATTTTATATATATTCTTTCCTCTTATCCTCGACTAAAAATACGCCCGGTTTTCAGAAGTTACACTAGTTAAAGTAATAATATCCTAATAATAAATTCTGAACACGGCAACGATTTGTTTACTTTTCATTTTATTTGCCAAGTTTTCACTTTAGCATGTACCATTTTTGATCAATTTATATAGTTTAATAAACACATAGTTCAAAAGGTCCCAACAAATTAAAGTTTGATGATCACCGTAAATTGTACGCTGATGGTGTCTTACAAGATAATTATCGAGATAGTCCTTACTGAATCATTTTTGATAGCTCTTTGGTGACACCTCAGACCTGTTCCAATTTTAGTTCATTTTTACATTGGGAAAAAATATAAGATAGTCAAAATTTAACAGATTTATTTATTGTTAAACATAAACAAAGATATCTACATTGATATTAAATTAAGTTAGACTTAACCAAATTAAGCTTAATAATAAATTTAAGAAACTTAATTATCTAAAATGAACTTAAATTACCATTAGTGGACACATCTTGAAAAAGATGCGTTTAAGTTTTAAAATGCAAGTGGAGACTACGACGACATTTAAATATTGTTTTCCTGCTTTCATAGCCACAAAATTGTTATTACACTTGCAAAGATAAACTTTCAGCAATATGCTTAAAACTAACAAATGATTAAGCCTCTCTTCATTAGTGGTTGACCATAATCGATTTTGGGTTATTGTATGTTTGCTAAAAGCTCTTTCACCAAAAGCAACGGACACAGGGGGTACTATCGAAAGCCAAAGAGCCGTGAAAATTTTAGGGGGAAATTTTTTTTTTAATATTAAATTCAAAAGATCTAAAGCAGATGACAAATGGCCACATGACACGTGGCATGTTTCGTCCCTCTCCGCGCTTAATAAAAAAGTGTGAGCTCATTCATAAGCTCTCCCTTTTTCAAATGTGGACTTAGTCACTATCCTGTTACTCTGTCTTTGTTTCACTGCAGAAGTGATCTTTATGCGTGTTTCCGTCTTCTTCGTCTCGGATCTTTTCATTCACTTCAAGTACGCTGATTTAAACGAAAATACATATATTTATTTTTGAGTCCACTCACTGCTCACTCATTTCGGTTTTTTTCCCCCACCTTTACTCGGGGGCCCCCTTTACACCCCTTAAGTTGGGCCACGGTTGCCCCCCCCCTCTTGGCTTCCCTGACCACCCTTGGTCTAATTCAATCGTTCAGCGTGATGATTGATAAGACTATTTCTTTGCTATTATGTCAGAGGTTACATCTGCCCTTATGTTATTACTTTCAGTGCAATTTCTATGTTTAAATATTTGCCACTATGAAATGTTATCTGTTTGTTATACACTTTATGATTACCTATAAATGTGCAGTTTTATACAATTGCACAGAATGCTGATTGATATGTGGACTATTTGTTTGCTATTGTGGTAGAGATAACAATTGCTTTTGCATATTATCAGTAGTCGAAGTAAAACTTTTTATTTTATTATTAACTTTTGTGGTTTTCACCCAAAGGATTTATTTGCAATCAATTTTAATTGGTGGACAGAGCTTAGTAGGGTTAAACCTGCATGCGGGGGGAGCTGTTGATTGATACATGTGCAGGAAACTCCTCTATACTCGTATATCATGTTGTTAGGTAGAGAGTAACGAATAACAATATTGTGAGGAAGGTGACATAGGCATCTCACGTGCTCTTTTCATTTTCAGCCCCCCCCCCCCCGAGTTAAAAGAAAAATCTGTAAGAAATAAGATAGCCGTGTGAGATCACGTTCTCCTTGTTCTGGATAATAGAATTTCTCAGGTATGTCGTGTTCGCTACAAACTAAGGCAATCACTCATACCTCTGTCCTAAGTACACACACATAGACACACACACCTTTAAATTATTGAAGGGACTGCAAGAGAGGGCTCAACCCGTTTAATATCGAGTCAAGCCTCGGACAAAGTTATTAAAAAAATGAGCAAGTATATTTCGTCAACTGTAATAAGTCAACAAGAAGTGAGATCTACTAAGCATTTGAATAAAATAAATGTATGAATGATTTTCGAAATCACCAAGCAAATTTTCTCAACTGCAAAGGTGAGGAGAACCATTTTCGCCTACCGCTTTCTGTAACCATGGATGGGGCTCTAGGCACTCAAAAGCTTGTCTGTATGTTATATGATCATAAGTCCGATCTGTAATGTTCAGGGTAATATCCTCTTGATGGATGAAAGTTAGTTCGATGTTAGTAAAATATATTCCGTGCATTTATTAACGGATATTGGCTAGACTTCAGGTCCCGAAAGCAAATGGTTTAGTTGAGTTACATTGTATGGTAATATAATACAAACAGGCGCGTTTTCGTAATGAGGAAGACCACAATATTTTTTTTCATATCCTCTTGTTATAAAATTATAGAACTAAAATATAGATGAATCCATTTGGAATGGGTCATCACATGTCATGTAGCTTGCCTTCATTTTATATAATTTTTAATATGTTAACATTGCGATTGTTTAAATCCTATGTAAATAAATTTTCTCATATTACATGATGATTGATAAGACTATTTCTTTGCTATTATGTCAGAGGTTACATCTGCTCTTATGTTATTACTTTCAGTGCAATTTCTATGTTTAAATATTTGCCATTATGAAATGTTATCTGTTTGTTATACACTTACTGATTACCTATAAATGTACAGTTTTATACAATTGCACAGAATGTAGAATGATATGTAAATACATATTTAAAAAAGGTGATGGGGCTCACCTTATAAATCGATTTATTTCAGGAAAGGTTTTGGTTAATTTATGTTGTACCATGATTGCAAGAGGTGGCACAGTTTCGACTGTAAAGTTTTTTTTCCGTCATAACCATTACGTATTTATTAAAAACTAAATATGTACAAAATAATATATATTGAACTGACTATTGGGCTCTTTATAATGCAATGTTGACATGCATTTTTAGCAGGTCTTATAAAATTAACACAAATCTGATTACTGTATAGAGAACTAAACAACGCAAACAATACCAACCCATGAGCCTTACCTTTGGATTACAGAGATTTGACTATAACTCTCATAACCCCAGTCCTGTCGTAACTTAATTAACCATCTTTGAGGTAGGGAGCGCTTGGTGTCGTTGAGTGGTAGAACACGGCCAGCATCGAGCACTCAGCTCGAGATTGAACAGATTCTACAATATTCATGGATTTTACAGTGAGTGCCGTAATTTATAACTAGTAATAATTTATTATTTATACGTCCCATAAAGGGAGTTGTTATTTTTATAATGACATTTTGATTTTTGTACATATTAATATTTATTGGTTTACATAATTTATATACTACAGCAATTTTGAGGTAACCAATGGAAAATAAATGACAGTATGGAATTATACAAAATCAATTAGTATGAGAATAATTATTATAACTATTTTTTCAGCAAAATAGGAAATGAATTATTTAATAGATAATAAAATTGATTGATTTTATCCAGGTATATTCTCCGAAAATTTGAAGTTGAAGTATTCGCATGATTTTGGATACCGTGTTGCAATTTTCACGTCTAAAGTACATGCCACAATACATAAATGAGTATGCGTGTTTTGACTTCATATTTTATGTATTCTGTAATAATATTATTTGTATGAAACAATAATAAATTTATCCGTGCTGGTCTGTGAGGAAAGCTAGTTATTTCTTTCTGCCGTCCCAAGTTTGATTTATGGTACATTCTGTCCCTAAGCTCTAATCTAATAACGCCTCAGTAACATTTCAGTTTTCTAATGTAAAAGTTGGCTGGTTGAAGTTTTCCCTGTGATAAGTACAGCCAAGCTCCACTAGAACTTTCCCTCGGTAAACAAGTGAAATAAATTTTCGAAACCTCGTTTGAATTATTCCATGGTTTTTCCCGCTAGTTTCTTCCAATCAGACCAGACGAGTGGATTTATCATAGTTTAGCTTTGTATGGAGTTAAAATTATATGATGGATAAATTTGATGGTAAATAATATCGTAGATAACCAAAGACCTTTTCAATGTAGTAAAATGTTATGCAGGATCATTAGAGAATATGAAAAATAATTGATCCCAAAAATAAACAAAATACCGTGAGTAGGGTAAAAGGAAATCGAAGCATTAGGTTTAATTTTAAAAAACATCGTTTTTATCTCACATTGATAAATTATATTGAAGCTGATAAAATTCGTTTACTTGAAATTGTTGAGAGAACTTTGATTACTTCTCTGACTGTACGATGGGCTATTGTAAAACGCCATCTGTGTTTAATTATTGTTTAAAGGTATTACACTATTATTCATTTATTCGGTATTCAACGTATCAGTCATCTATGAAACAATTGTGGTTTCAATTGTTAACATTAGATGTTTTCAGGATCTAAGAGGTTTAATTAATTAGTGGTCTATAATGATTTGTTATATTGGTATGTCAAGTGGAGCTCTGGCCTCAAGGTCAAAAAGGGTCTGCAAAAACCCAATATTACCATACCACAAACAATATTATGGGATATTTTTTATTTCTAATTCTATTCTATATCTAAGTTGCTAGAAATATTAGGTATTATTTTTAAATAAGGAAGTCAGAATCTTTTTTTTGATACTTTACTCGATAAGCTAGGGAATTTTTCTTTAATTTCCCGGTAGTTAAAGAATTAATAAATGGGATAGAAGTCGTTTTTCACATCGCTCTGCAACAAACTGTTTCTTGTTACAGTCTGTTCGTAGGAAGTGCCTAGTTCGCAAAACTGTTCCAACCGACCCTTGGGTGAACCGTTTGCGGTGGACTGTCTACAGGTCAGTGGAAGAGGAACATTATTATTGCTAACGTAAGTTTTTCATCTCACAATTCATACAGAGGGCGGCCATATTGCAAGATATCAGTCAGCCGTGCTGAGAGTGGGGATAGGAGTGGGGAGTCCAGCTGGCCCTCTCAGTACACTCTGTTCAGGCCTCTCATTATATTGAATTTTTTTTTTTTTTTTTTTTTTTTTTTTTTTTTTTTTTTTATTCAATTAAAAACTATTTACAAGAATATGAAACATGCGTTTCTATCAACAAGTTATATCAGAAAATAAAAAAAACCGCTCAAGATCATTGGGACCTACGCCCACTATGTCACCAGTCAAACGCAAGCCACGGCGATCTAATCGGAATATCCCAATAAATTCCTCAGCACCTAGCAGCTCTATGGAAGAGATACCACCACAACCCACCACATCAAAACAAACAACAATAACTCATGAGTCTCCCTTTTTCACGCCCAATAGTTACGAGGTGTTGAAAAATATTGAGGTAGAGGACATGGACTCTACAACAACACCCACACAGCCCAAGCCACCAGCGATATTCGTTCGCAACATTAGTAATTTCAAATTACTATGCACTCAATTGAGCAAAGTTGTAGGTACAGGCAAATATACTTGCCTCAATCGATCTCGGGACACAAAGGTTTCTCCGGACACTCCTGAAACATACCGAGGAATTATAAAATACCTAGAAGAATCCAAGGCTGATTTTCATACCTACCAACTAAAGCAAGAAAGATCGCTGCGGGTGGTGATTAGAAACCTGCATCCCACAACACCAGCGGACGAGATAGAAAAGGAGCTGATAAGTTTAGGGTACAAGGTTCGCCAAATCACGAATGTCCTCCGTGAGGAGAGACAAGAAAATGATACAAGTATCAAGAAACCAATGCCCTTATTCTTTGTCGATCTAAAGCGAACAGCTGGAGTGGAGAAAATCTACGAGCTTAACCACTTATACTACACAAGAGTACAGGTCGAAAAGCCTTACCCGAAACGAGACATCGTCCAATGCCATAATTGCCAGGCATATGGGCACACAAAATCATACTGCTACCACCCTCCCAGGTGTGTAAAGTGCAGTGGGCAGCACAAAAGTGAATTGTGCAAGAAGCCCCTAAAATCACCTGCTGTATGCGTGCTCTGTCAGCAAGGCCACCCGGCAAACTATAAAGGCTGTGAGGCTTATAGAATTCTAAAGTCCAGAAGTGAACAACGTCGTCGTTCTGAAGAAGAAACATCAGCCACAGGTAGCCCAAGAAGCGCCCCCACCAGAAGTTTGAGGCCTTCAGTCTCTTTCGCTGACGCAGTTAGGAACAGAGAGCAGCCACAGGCACTGCCCACTCCTCCTCCGCAAGTTCTTCTTTCCCAGCACTCCGCTCATCCCAGCAACCAGCAAACTCTATCCCATCCTCAACCACACATCTCGCATATCCCGCCACCTTCAAGCTCTTCAGATCTCACCAGCCTTTTAACCTCATTCCTTACAGAGTTCAGAACCCTAATTACACCTCTCATTTCCCTTCTTACAAATCTTGTCTCCTACCTTATCCCCGTTAAACAAAATCCATAAGTGGATCCTTCCGACTCCTTATCCATTCTCCTTTGGAATGCGAATGGTGTTCGCACCCACACTAACGAACTGACAGCACTACTCCATGACAAAAACATCGATGTAGCTCTTATTACTGAAACAAGACTTACAAGTAAACGACCATTTACCGTTCGACAGTACCAGACTTATCGAACTGATCACCCAGATGGAAGAGCTCATGCAGGTACCGCTGTCATTGTCCATAACTCCATATCCCATCACATAGTTCCTTTGGTAGCACATGATTTCCTTCAATCCACTGCAGTGTCAATCACCACCCTCACTTTTCCCCTTACTCTAGCATCAGTGTACTGCCCTCCCAATAAATCCATTCCCGATTCCCAATTCATCTCCTTTCTAGACTCCATCGGGCATCGTTTCCTTGTGGGTGGGGACTTTAACGCAAAGCACCAACACTGGGGCTCAAGATCCACAAATACACAAGGACGTGCTTTGCTGTCTGCACTCACACGGAGACATTGCTCCACTATCTCTCCTGACACAGCCACCTATTGGCCATCAGATCCCAACCGAAATCCAGATCTCCTTGACTTCTTCTTCTACAATAGTTTAGGAACACTAAACTATTCACTCAAGCGCCTCGATGACCTCTCCTCTGATCATAGTCCTTTATTATTAACCATTTCCCTAAGACCAATTCACAAACTGCCTCCTCCTTCATTTATTAGGGGCCCAGTTGACTGGGACCACTTCCGTCAGCTTCTTACAGAGTCCGTAAACCTCAAATTATCCCTGAAAACATCCCAAGACCTAGACGATGCAGTGCATTCTTTCACTACTCTGGTCCAGAGGTCGGCTTGGGAGGCATCGTCACCCCATCGTCACCCAAGGATCCACAATCATAATCGTTTACCTCAACATCTCAAAGATCTAATCAAATCCAAACGCCGCTCTAGAACAGTGTGGCAAAGATCCCGGCATCCTGCTGATCGCCGCTCGTACAATCAGTACTGCCGATTGGTAAAGCGGCGATTGGCATCCTTCCGTTCTGATTCTTTCAATTCCTACCTCTCCTCTCTGTCTACCAGGGATAACTCCTTGTGGAATGTAACCAAAAAAATCCTAAAGTATCAACCTGTTTCACATCCACTCCGTCGTGATGATGGGTCCTGTGCGGCCTCGGATGGAGATAGGTCGGAGGAATTTGTTCTGCATCTTACCCATACTTTCACACCTCACCTTTCTCATCAAAGCCATACACACAGCAAAACTGTGGAAGATTTCCTCACTTCACCTATTCCTCTCTCTCTTCCACCAAAAGCCGTTAATCCCTCTGAGGTCAAATACCTTCTGAAAAACTTACCTTACAGAAAATCCCCTGGATATGATCTCCTAACTCCTCAAATTCTCAAACAACTTCCTCCTAAAGCCATAACCTTCCTAAACTACATATAAAATTGCATTATCCGAACGACATACTTTCCTCTCCTCTGGAAACATTCCATTATTGTCCTATTCGCCAAACCCGGTAAACCACCCAATGACGCCTCATCTTACCGTCCAATTAGCCTACTCCCTATCCTCTCAAAAATATTTGAGAAACTCCTACTAAAACGTCTACTTCCCATTGTTGAATTTAAAAACCTTTTTCCCACACACCAGTTTGGTTTCCGCCAACGACATTCCACTGCTCAACAAGGCCTTCGCGTTGTTGATCACATCTCCTCAGCCCTTGAAACCAAAAAGTATTGCACTGCTGCCTTTCTCGATATAGCTCAAGCTTTTGACATGGTTTGGCACGCAGGTTTGCTCTACAAGCTCAAAAGACATTTACCACAGACCCTTTTCCTAATCCTACAGTCCTACCTTTCAAACCGCTTCTTCCAAGTCCGCTGTGGCTTAGAATACTCTAACTACTATCCCATAAATGCAGGAGTTCCACAGGGCAGTGTCCTAGGCCCCATCCTCTATAACCTATACACCGCTGATGTCCCTTCTACTTCCAACACCTTCTTGGCTACATTTGCAGATGACACTGCAGTCTTGTCATCCCACCCAGACCCCGACATAGCATCCCATAACCTTCAAAAACACCTTGACGAGATCGAGTATTGGTGCAATCAATGGCGGATCAAAGTTAATGAAGCAAAATGCTCCCACAATACCTTCACCCTTTGTCGCAAGTCTTGTCCACTAGGTTATTTTAATTCTATTCCTCTCCTTGTATCCGAGACAGTACGGCACTTAGGCTTCCATCTTGACAAACGACTGACCTGGAATCCACATACGAGACTAAAAAGACAAGAACTAAACAGACGCTTTGGACAACTGTACAGACTACTTCAAAGGACATCCCATCTCTCAATAGAAAATAAACTACTAATCTACAAAGTTATACTTAAACCAATCTGGACATACGGAATAGAGCTATGGGGGACAGCAAAAAAGTCGAACATCAAGCGTATCCAATCCTTTCAATCCAAAGTCCTGAGAACAATAGTAAATGCCCCTTATTATGTCAGCAACAAAACCCTTCATAACGACCTTAATATACCCTACATTCTAGAACTCATCCCTTCCAAGTTTATGAAATTCCACAGTAGCCTTTCCAACCACCCTAATCCTGTAGCACAGTCTTTGCACTGCGCCACTCATCCCTATAATCCTCCTCGGAGACTGAAACAGCAGTGGCCTCGTGACCTGCTATAATCGCGCGACAGTGGGAGTCCTGGCAATGGCCAGTTTCTCCAATCATGTCCTATTGTATGAATGAGCGAGTGAATGATGACTGTAAATATGGTAGGAATGAGATCATTTATCTGTATTATTATTGCCTTATAAAAGGCAGATTGTAATTATTTCACAATAAAGTTCTGAATAAAATTTCCCGGTGATGATCATTTGATATTCATTACTTTTTTTATGGTGTTAACAGAATTCTTTGAAAACCTTGATAATGACCAAACATTTTCGCATTCTGATAAAAATAATTTCTTCACTAGGCCATTAAAATTACATAGAACGTCCACAGGAGTTCTGATAGATCTTTGGAATAGGTATGCGTTAAGAGACAATCTGTGTTTAGATCTTATCGTAATTTATTTTATTTTTTTTTAAAGACTGTTATTCAGCTTTATTATGATAAAATTACAATCTGACTCATTGAACAATAAGTAATTGTGATAAATGTTTTCACTCATACCATATTTACAATTTTCATTAACTCGCTCATTCATACAGTATTTACAAACAGCCCAGAGGCCTCCCAAGTCCACATGTTTGTCACCTCCCTCGCATGCGAAAGAGGAAGCGGAGTCCTGGGAAGTACCCCATGCTTCTCTGTCAGCCGCGTCACCGGATAAGAGCCAGTGGAGGCTGACCAAGAGCGCGAGACATACGCTGAGGACATGATTGGAGGAACTGGCCATTGCCAAGACTGTTACGCATTTATAGCAGGTCACGGGGCCACTGCCGTCTCCGAGGAGGAGTATAGGGATGAGTGGTGCAGTGCAATGACTGTGCTAGGGGATTAGGGTGGTTGGATAGGTTACTATGGAATTTTATGAACTTGGAAGGGATGAGTTCGAGAATGTAAAGTATATTAAGATCGTTATGAAGGGTTTTGTCGCTGACGTAATAAGGGGCATTTACTATTGTTCTCAGGACTATTGATTGAAAGGATTTGGTATGCTTGATTTTTGACTTTTTTGATGTCCCCCATAGCTCTATTCCGTATGTCTAGATTGGCTTATGTATAACTTTGTAAATTAGTAATTTTTTTTCTATTGAGAGATGGGATGTCCTTTGAAGTAGTCTGTACAGCTGTACGGAGCGTCCGTTTAGGTTTTGTCTTATTTATTTAATAATTTTGAAGAGATTTTTTCTCAATTAAAATAATTGTGATTATTTATACGTAAATATACTCGTACCTACCTCCAGCTAAGTTAACCACTTTATCTGAATTTTGCGTATATTTTGTACCAATGTATAAATGTGTTTTACAAACAGCGCTTGTTGATGATAATAAAGATGGTATAAAGGGTACTGGCGACTAAACTACTTATAGGTTTTGGTAATAAATTTACAAGAGTGATATAAAAATTAAAGTAATTAAAAAAAGTAGTTAATAGGAGATATTTCTGGGACATACAAAGATATTTTATTAGTGACGATCCTCGCTGAAACCTTTATAACAGAAATTCACTCGTGTAAATTTTGAAAGTTCATTATCAAAGTTGGCAGGAGTTTCATCCTGACAGTTCCTCGGCAATAAAACGAAAAGAAAATTCTCTTCTTGTGTTCGGTGGAAATTAACTTTATTTTTTTCATTTCATTTCAACTTCTTTTTAAGTTTGATTTTAATTAAAACCGGAACGCTTCACACCCTATTTGTCCGAACCTTGGCATCCTGACTACATTCAATTAATAAAAAATAAAACTCGCGTAGAAGAGCACTTTGAAACTGTTCAATTTACTCAAGTTCATTTTGAGTTGGAGCTTGCACACGTTGCGAAACTCACGCTATGAACTGTCTTTCATTACTTCAGCCACTGCTAACAAGATTGTATCTGAGAGGTTAATTTTTCCACATGTTTCTTCATAATTACTATATATAAATCGTAATTGATACCTTTGAGACTTGCTTCCGGTAAGAAAATTGTATAACTATTGTTGCCTATGTAAAGGTCAATTTTGAACCAAGCGCTCTCTGTTGGGAAGATCTAAAACCTGGAACTACCTCTCCAAGACACCAAGCTCAAAAATGGTACATTAAACCACGGTAGGTTCGAACTGACTAAATACTTTTAAACATACTATAATGTCAATAAATAAAAAACATAAAACCAACATATTCGCGAATGAGCACATGGTAAAATATTCATGCCCATTTGACTACCTGTATTTTTATTATTTTTTTTATTATTATTTTTATTATTATTATTTCAAAACCTCAAAAAAATGTATAATCTACAAAATAATATAATAAATTAATACCTCCTCAAGCATGGTATGACATTAATGAACAAGATGTCGAACATTTCCCGAAATAAACAAATCCACTAGGCATAGTGACGCGCCTGTTAATGTTATTTTACCTTACAACCCTAACATAACATATATAATTGTGAATAAATACGCACATATAATATTACGATTAGTCAGGCTACAGGAGCAATTGGTAGGCTAAAAAAATATGATAGTGTTTTGACATGTTCCTCACAACCTTAATTTCGGTATTTGTATTGGAATCGCTACGTTTGGGAAAACAAGGTGACCAGTTCATGATTTACAGAACTTGAAGTAAAAATCTAAGACAAGTGGACAATAATGTTTCAGTTTATGCTATCTATGGTTTAATAATGCAGATATTATCCTATAATATTTAAAAATAATTATCTTGCAATATTAAAACTGTGTTTGTCTGCAGGCTCAATACCGATCGGTACTGTTGTCATAGACCTTTTATTACAATTCGTTTTGTATTTTTGTGTAATTAGTTTGTTTCCCTTGAACTTGTAAGCTCATTCAAAGATAAACGAAGGAACCTGTGATTTTATTGGCCCATGTTTGAATAGCTATATAGGCAATTAACTTTTTGACTGGATATGCACAACATCGCTGGTAGGCTTGACTTGACGGAACGTTACAGCCGGTTACTGGGGACTGTTACTGTTTGTAAGCAGGACATAAACATGTACATAAACAAATGAGATAGATTAACATTGTGAGATTACTCGCGAACGGTTTGTTCATTCTGCTAGCTGTATTACGAGTGTCGACTGCCTATTAAGCGAGCTGAACCTAGAAGGTAACCTTTCAAATCTTATCTTATTTACCTTCGGACCAACATGTTCAAACGTTCCAATGTATCATGAAATCTAATTATGTCAGTTTGTGAGCGCGTATTGTCCGTGAAAATTAAGTTTTCCACATACGATGAAGTTCCAGATTAGAAGATACGGTTCTTTTTTCATGACAATAAACGTTTAGATATAAAAACAGGCCAATTCTACCAACTCCTACAGGAAGAAGGACACATAAAATTGCATTGCTGTACCATACAAACGATAAAATATTAATTAATACGAGGGTGGTCTGAAAAGTTTATGACCTAACAAAGCTTTTATTTCACTAGCTTTTATTTATTTTATTATTATCTTCATGTTGAGGTCGGAAACTTTTCAGACCACCTGTGTAGCCAGGAATATATTAAAATAAAATTATATTCCCTAATGTTGGATAATATAATTTTATTATTATCTTCATTCGTAGATTGAAGAGTGTGGATGTATCATACATTGTCAAAAGCTGAAAATTATTGTTTTATATATTTTGAATATCCCACATAATCAATTGGGAGCGTAGCCATGAGATAGTTGTGTTTTTAGTAAGTTTTAAAATTTTCTTGTTGACAATTGTTTAGTCAATTTTGAAGTTTTCATTAGTTATTTGATAGTTATCAATTTTTTTTTTTAATTTTAATTATTTACTACATAAGTTTCGCATTTTTTAGTCTAAAAATATTTTTTTGGAAATAATTGGAAACTTTTAGAATTTTTAATTTTAGTAGAATAGAAAGAAAGTTTCAAACTAAGTACAGTTGACCACTGCTAGTTGGAGTATATATTTTCCTAATGACTGTAGCCATTGTTACTTATAATAATAGAATTTAGTTTGTCCCCATATGCGCAGGTATACGTTTTTTATCATTTGACTTTTTTTTTTAGAGTTAACTGAAGATAACAGCTTAGAGCTGTCAAAAGAACTTCTTTCAAAAACAGAAATAAGTTTTGGAAAGACAAAAAAGCTATTTTTATAATTTTACTGTACCATTCCACAATCCGGCGTTAACCTTTTAAAGTTTTAATAAATGTTCATTTCTTATCAAAACTTTTCTTTATTGGCGAGGGCTTTTGACACCTACTTCTCTTGTCCTAAGGCCATGACAATCATACAATATACAAGATACAAGACCTAGAAACAAGAGAGAACAAGGAACGTTACCAGTCACGGAGATAGCACCTCAACGAGTCAGCTCCCGGAGCAGGCAGTCCTCCGTGCTCTTTCAAATTACTCAGATAGTAGAAGCTATCCTGTGAACGCTCTTAGGTGGTGACTGGTTTTTATACGACAGCTAAGAAACTCCAACAATTCCAAAACGGTATACTGATGAAAGTAATCAGAGGTACTTCATTCGAGCAGCGAAGAAACAGTGAGCTGCATGAGATATTTGAGCTGCCTGCGGTGGATGAATTCATCCAGCGTAGACATATCAAATTTTTCGACTCATTACAATATCTGACAAACCCGGCGTTTAACACTATAACCCCCGCTCCGTTCCCCCATCGATGGCAGGACGCTGTCGCGGCTGAAACACTCTAGTCCTAGGTTCTAGGTAGAGATTTAGTTTGTTTTGTTTTGTTTTGTTCCTAGTGTTTAGTGTTTGGTGTCGGTGTCAAATAGAAGGTGAGCCTCATCACCTAGTGTAAATATAAGACTGAGTACTTTTAACAACATCAAAATTTATTGTATTATGCACTCCTCCAAATGCATTTGAATGCAGGAAGAGGAGAAATTTGTAAAGTTCGATTATTTTGTTATTTTTCTTTTTGTACATTGTATTTTGTTTAAGGTTTTGAAAAAAAAAAAAAAAAAAAGACTGGTTTGTTTTCGAGATACGACTCAAAAATCTTACACTATACCATGATGAGGTACGGAAAAGTTTGAAGGTATCCGAAATGAATTGAATGCTGCTGATTAGATTATCAATCATTTCCAGCTCAAAACCATTCTTTTCGGCAAGGTATTTCAAACATTATTATAATTCTGTTCGTTTAGAGTCTGTCAATGTGGTTTATCGTATGTATGGCGTTAGTTTGTGTTGTGGGTTACCTATATATATATTAAATTCATACCATCGGTGGATCTAATGCGTGAAGAAAATTCAGCTTTTTGGTTATAATTAAGTTTTTAAAAACTTAAACTTAAAAACTTTGTGTCTTGAGTGAGTGAAATTGCGTATAAGATTTGATGGGTTCTGAAATCCCAATTATCAATACTGGATAAGCATAGCTGGTTTATTTTGTTTTTTGTGTTTTTGGATATTTATTATGAACTGTAGTATGTCGCTTGTTCTTAAAAATTATAAATATTTTTCACCGTCTAGGGAAAAGGTTCATGTTCTTTCCAAGTATACACAGACATGCCACAACACAGGCTTATTTGTTTTCTTGTTTGACGGAGAGCAGAAATGTTTTTCTGGTATATTTTTTAAAATTTTAGTTGTCTTAGGTTTGTAAACAATTACTGTATTTAACAAAGTTACCTTTCAGTGTAATACGAGTTACCATTTTATGTTTCCAAAAGCAGAGATTTCACCAATTTGTCGGTAAGCAGTACCGACACTATATACAGTGTTACAATAAAATGAAATCATTCTAAAAATAATAATACCAAAAACATGAAGAATTAAAAATAAATCTTGTATAATTTAATGAAGCAAAAGAAATGAAAACACTAACTAAACGATGGTGCCGGACTCAATATTTTGAAAAATTATCTCATTCATAGGTCTGTTGTTTTATTCTTTGGATTTTAGCATGTTACGAGTTATGGTATTTTATATTTATATGTAAACAAAAAAAACCTAAATGTTGCTTTACGTGTAATGTGATTTTTATTCCTGAATATGCCTAAACAGGCAAAAGGACTGACTGTAAAAATACTAATCAATAATTGAAGAGACACTAAAGATAGCTTTTAAATACAAGTGTCTCGTTATGTAGTGTTAGCTCTTTAGATTATAATTACGAAAGAATAGGTAATTGTGTTTTTAGTATTGAAACCTTAGTTTAGTTCACATTTTTAGTGTGAGCCTAACCTGCTGGATGTGGACATTGCTTTCGATACCACGTGGCAGCAGATGTAGCAGGCCCCTACAGATGTTTACCCTCTGTCATAAATCCTGGCTTTGTGATTTAAGGCCCCTCCTTCCTAATTGCGTGCTGCCAATCCATCTGATTCACTCTACATCAATCTGTGAGATAGCCCACGCGAGACTGGCCCGCACGGAACACCTCTACCGTCAGACATTTTTCTATTAGCATATCTATCTTACTAGATAGCTTTTTGATAAGCTCTATTTGCTCTCCGTACAAATCCTACGAGGAATGTGGGTTATTCTTTCTCCGTAGAAAGAAAACGAGGATAGCGGCTATAAACCATATTCGAATGGTGGTCACAATAAAGGATAATGCGATTCTTAGTATAAAACCTAGCAAGTAAATATCACTGAGACGCACACTTTTATACTCCGAGGTGAACTTTCGTACCGGTGACACTGGTGACGTATGAAGGTATTAAGGTATGAATGGTTGCACAACGAACGGCACACTCGACCCCTTGTATGATCCACCAAGTCCACGGACCGGTGTTACGATCCGCATGAAAGCGAATGGGCTCCGTAAAACCTGGTGTGAAAAGTGATCGCCTGATAGCTTTCTTGCAGGTGCGAAGTTTTAGCAAGACAGAGAATGACATAATATAACCCGAGGCAGCTCCAACAGAGACAGTCTATGTATTAGTAAGTATATTTAGTCTGTAAGTCAAAAGTCCTGAGAACAATAGTAAATGCCCCTAATCAAGTTAGCCACAAAACCCTTTATAACGATCTTAATAACCTCTACATTCATGAACTCATTCATGACTACAACAGCAGTGGCCTCGTGACCTGCAAAAAATACTTAATACTTAATAGTGCTAAAAATTCCTGGCAATAGCCAGTTTCTCCAATCATGTCTCGCGCTCTTGGACAGCAAATGGGTCGTATCCGGTGACACGGCTGATGGAGGAGCGTAGGAGACTTCCCAAGACTCCACTTCCTGTTTCGCATGCGAGGGAGGTGAGAACTAAGTGGATTTGGGAGGTAAATACTTTATGAATGAACAAGTAAATGAAAATTTAATTATGGTGTGAATAAGAACTTTATCACCATTATTTATACCTATTGCCCAAAAAGATTGTAATTTTATGACAATAAAGAAAGGTACATATTAGTTTGTAAGAAACCCTGTATATATTAATCACCTTTAAATTGTATTTTTATTTATAGTTTTATCGTCCTTCGTTATTGCTATCCAAAAAATAACGCATTAAACACAATACCTCTGTAAAATAATTAATTTGGGACAGAAATCTGGTTGGATCAATGTGAAACAATTTTATATTATTTAATTTTAACGTCAATCCATTACCTTAAATTTAAAGGGATTACGTCGACCTGCTTGACCAATAACCGGACTAGTGAAACGACTAAAAGAAACAACGCTAGAGAAATTCGACGGAAACACGCTCGACTTCCTCAGAAAAATTGCAACTGCCAACAGATTTAAATAGATAATGTTATCACTAATAGCCATTGTTACTGATGCTAAGTTAAATAAAATATATAAGAACATACCATTACATGTAATCTTTCATTGCTTATCAAATCCTGGCTCATTTATAGATCTTTATCACTTCCAGACATGCGAAAGCTACTGGTTTAAATGACATGATAATCTGTTCTGCCATCTGATATCAATAATCTATTTAAATCTCAATAATATGTTATACTACAGATCAGTATCTTTAAATTAATTGGTTTTTAGTTAACATGGTGGCTCCGATCGGTACCGTCCTTGTAAGGAGGGAAAACATGACATTTAAGCCTTGATAATGATCAAATTCACAACCGCCGTCGGTCATGAAACAGATTTTCACTACGTACTTTTCTTGTAATGTGATTCAATAAACTAGAAAGACTTGTGTCAATAAACTTGTGTACTGCCGCTTTTTCGTTTGACTATTTCTAATTCAAGAGCCGATATCATATAAGCCGTGGTATCTTTAGCTTCAGCTTAGTCTAATGACTTATTTACTTGACTCCGCCGTCATCAAGGTAGTTAATTGCTAAGCCCGAACTTAGAAGCATAACTTTGAAACAGGTGCAGGGCAACCGCCTTTAATCCGTCTGTACTTCGCGATAAAACCACGGAGCGTACATGAAATTGAAATCAATCACTGGCGGGATCACACAGTAACCTTGTACATGCTTATTATGATCACTTATTTTTATTTCTCACGTTGTACTTGTTTCCTTAAGTTTTCTATATACAGCTATTGATATATGGAGATTTATATAATCTTTATTCGCAGTCCTGGGTCAACTGGATAAATCGGATGAAAAAAAAAATTGTAGGAACCACCGGAACCCGCCAATTTGATTTTTTTTTTCAATATTTGTCATTTCTTCCTGAAAAATGAATCCAATTTGTGTCCTTACACCCAATAAAACTAATAAAATAAAACGAAAATATGTCGAATGAAAGTACCTATAAACTTTATCTATACAAATGTGGAAATGATAGTGAGAGTACTTTTTGGGGAGCTAAATAGTACTTATTGATTACTTGCTGATTGATACTTACTTGACAGACAGCTTACTTATCTAAAGTTAAATTTAAACTGAAATTAAAAGGAAATCTGAGGTTTGGTTGAAACTATTTTTTTTTTTAGAATAGACATGAAAGTATTCAATTGAAAAAAAACAAAAAAACGTTGCGTTCTTGTAAATTTTATATTTATTTTGATACCTATCAAGAATACGATTAAACAATTTATAATTACCAAAATAGAACTATTTAGTATGCTGCACACCATGGAGTAAGAATATACATCTTTTATTTTTTATGTGTGTAGGTATATATATATGCAATACTTGATATATATATCAAGTGATACGATTTATGTCACAATTAAAAATAAAAAACATTTTATATAGTAAACATAATTTATTTTTATTATTATTATTTTATTTATTACAAGAAAAAAATTTACTATACCAATGATTCTTGAATTATTTAGTATTATAAATCATATTTCGCCACATTTAATTAATTATTTACATAATTAATCCTAATTATCACACAACTAAAATTTTACCGTACTGCATTTTATACGGTTTTTAAACGTATGGTTTCGTTCCGGGGCCGTAGCAACTCGATACACACATAACCGTGAATTGACGCACGTGAGCATTCGGATGCCAACGATGGATGTCTATCGAAGAAAACGTAATGTATTTGCTTACGTAGTGTACAAAAATGTATGTTGAAACAAAATAGACGAAACTGGGTGCATCCAATTATTGAAAATGATTAGAAAAACGAACGCAGGATAGACGTACGGCACCAAAACTATACCGGATCTATGCGTTCCCTAGGTATCCTTTGTACTTCAAGCCTTATAGGGATGTTTAATATAACCACATACCTTAGAATCATGGGAATAATATATTTAGGTAATTACCACTTGAAGAGGTAACTGAAAGAATCATAAAAAATAAGAATGATACTTAAAAAAGATACTATCGCAAGTTATTACCACTAAAGCGACCATTTCGCAATTAAAACTAATTAAACAATTAAAATATTTATTTATCTAGATTATACTAGTCCTCATTAAAAGATCTGAGACATATTGGTTCGTTTATCACAACAATTATATGATGATAGCTTAAACATTACTATGCAATTTCCCTTTATTTTCCTCGTTCATAATTCTAGTTGAGAGGTACATCATTAACACTAATTAATTCATTCGTAGTGATTAGTAGGAGGGCATCCGCTCATGCGTTGGTGGTTGATTACCGGCGTAGGGGATTTACCTGCCGGATAAAGCTGCCACCGCGGGGGAAAAGAGGGTAAAAGTACCACCGTCAGTGGGGGTTTTCCGAAGCCACTGAGGGTCCGGGATTATTTCTTCACCCCCGTCACATGCAGCCAAGGGGCGGAGGGAGGTTGGCGAATTCGACTCAAAACCACCCCGTCCGCATATTAAATTATTACATACGCCCCTAAACACGTCAAAGCTCCCCACAGCGATCCTTCTTTCCGCACCGATTCGTCTCTGTCCGGCCATTAACCGTGGGGAAGATGAATAAAAATCAACCCCTCTTATGAAATTCTTGTAATTCATAATATATTGTTCCACGGGCCAGGAGGCCCAGGGCTGTTATGAGTCATTAACACATCCGTAATAAATGAAGACCCTTAATGATGATTGATTCGGTTAGAAATTAAAGCGTGGAAAAGAATTATGAAGGTACAACCAGCTGTTGTCCGAGCCGAGCTCCACCCTGGTCCCAATCATTGGACGATTAATAACAAAAAAATATATATCTTGATAATCATAGCTCTTCGGTGATAGCTATTGATCATTTTTATAATTACATTAGGCGAATCGGTGATCTTGTCAAATTTGCAGCTGCTACACGCACAGTTATTTCATAAGCAATCTATATCGGACGAAATTTTCATGTTTGATAGATAGTTGTTGTTGGTTAAAACCAACAAAGGGTTACGGTTCAATCAATATCGATGTGCAACGGTCATCTTACTACAAACGTCCACTGAATCGCAGTTACATGAGTCCATCTCAGGTTATAGTTAACGTTTAATACAACATTATTAGTTAAGACCGGGAGCTATATGATAAAAATAAATATTACCATATAATAAGAAACATAATTAAGTATTATGAATTTTCATGGGCTCACAAGTATTGATCCCGTAGTCTATTAGCAATTGAAGCATCTCAGATGTTTTCAGGTCGGATAACACTAAAAAAGGCAAGCTGAAATTGCTAAAAAACTGGTTGTGGGTGCAGTCAGTCACTGAGCAGCCCTTTTCTTCTCGAAATTTTGGCCATTGTTCGCAGGATCTTTCGTGGTCCCGGGTACCCTCCCTGATGATACATGTGCTCTACTCACGCATTACAGACGAGTAAGGAAGGCAAAGAAGGAAACTAACACACTTGCTGGGAGATACAGACCTTCTAACTGTTCCCTTGTTTTCTCGCTAGCTAGTTCTTTTTTGTGTGCATGAGTGTTGACACTTTGTTCACTGTAACCAGTCTTGTCACCTTCCGAAACAACATAGTGGCGCTCTGGCTGAAGCTGTCTGGCGAGGTACTTTGTACCGAGAGGGGAGGGGGGAAGCCCCCTCTTTGTTCCATTCAAAATGACAACACATTGCCTTTCGTTTAGACAGATCCCATCACCAACGGCATGCTAAGGGTAAATGCTTATGAAAAAAAGGACAATGCACTAAAAGGCAATAGAATGACAACAAACTCATTCAAATACCATGAATGTTTTATTATGACTAGCACCCATCACTCTCGTATATGGAATTTTCAAGCTATTTTTTTTGTTAGAAATTTGATTGAATAATAATAAAATAAGATGTTAGATAGCCATGACGTTTTTGTTTTTAATTCCGAATGTTGCTGATCAGAAAAAACATACGACATTTTGTTCTAATTCTAGGCCATATGCAAACATATATTTAAGTCGAAACGACCAATAAATAAAATAAACTAACGGATAGAAATCCTTAAATAGCTCATAAAAACGTATTCGAATGATACTTTAAACTATTGCAAAAGGTCTTACTTATTTATTTTTTTCTCAAAACTTGTATACGCTTACAGTGTCATATCATTTTGATCATAGTTACATCTCTTGTAGTGCGTACAAATACTCGTATGTCAACATATAGACAACCAAAAGGCGAATTCCCTTCCCGTTTAAAAAGACAGTCTCTCTCTTCAAACATTGTAGGGAAATAGGAATCTTCCGAACTGCTTAACTACGTAAGCAATCTGTTCTGAGGAAAACTCTAAAGGAGGTATGATCCAAAAATAAAGTTTTACAATTATATAAATTAATAAGCTTTCACTCAAAATGGATTTGAAATAAGTACATTTAGTTTTTATTGACTTTACGTACATAGAGTTTCTCAGAATCTCCTTCTTTTCAAGTTTTGTTTAAAAATTTAATGTATTTTCTACCCTTTCAACACGTCATACATATAAAAAAAATTTTCTGTATTCATTTTTTTTGGTTTTATACCTCAGAGGAACTTCTTTTGCTCGATTTAACAGGCCGAAAACCATAGAAAGCCGTCATTATTTCTCCTTAATTAGCCGTCTAGAATTTTCAGTACGACCTCATTTCATGGCGGGGGGGGGGAGAGCTAAAATCTTGGCAAAGTATTTCTTCACCTGTAACTCGCTAACGGAGCGATTCCGTTCCTACGTTGAATTGAACTTTTATTCATAATTTTGTTAAGGGGAATACGAGTGTTAAGTACACAAGATTCCTTCTCAGTATATGTCGAGCTTATATGGAGTTTGGTTACAGCTGCAAACTAGGTATATCATAAATTAAAAAAATTTTTATGGCTAACGCGATTTAAAAAACAAAATCTATATTATAATTGTTCTATTTTACGCCTATATAGTATCATGCGACGTCTTTTCTTTTGACATTTCATTCGTTTTTTTCTTAGATTTAATATTAGATATTTTACTGTTCAAATCCTTAGTCTGATCCTGTGACAGATCCTTTAGATACCTTATACTCCTGCCCACAAATATATAATATTACCATAAGTTCATTCCTTTCCATTATATTTTCATTTCAATGTTTGTTGTATTGTATTTGATTGAATTTTTCTAATTGTTTTTTTCTCTATTGTCTGTCTTATGTACGAGGTTTGATAAAAAAAGTAAGGAGAATTTTTCATCTTAAATATTTTTTATTTATTGAGCGATAGCAATATTTTCCCCTTGAAAGTTATCCCCCTCAGACATAATACACTTGTCCCTGCGTTTTTTTTTCAATCTTCGAAGAACTTTTCAAACTCACTATTCCATATAGATCATAGCTCATTCAGAAATTCTTCTTTTATCTCATCAATTGTGTCAAAACGTCGTCCTTTCAAGGTTTTATTCAACTTCGGGGACAAAAAGAAGTCCCAGGCAGCCATGATCGGCGAATACGGTGGCTGAAGTAACACAACAGTGCTGTTATTTTCTAAGAAATTACGAACAATCAGTGAGGTGTGAGCTGGATCCCTTATCTTATTGCAATTGCCACGAATTGTTTTTCCACAATTCCGGTCGTTTTCATCGGATCGCTTCACTTAACCGGTCCATTTCTTCCAAGTAATATACTTTATTGACCTTCCGGAATAAACTCATGACTCATGGACACTACCCCATCGAAATCTAAAAAAGCGAAATTATAAAATTCTCGTGACTTTTTAATCAACATTCGTATGTCAGTTCATCTATGAATTCCGAGTGCAGTTGAACGATATTTTGATTCATATTATTATTATTTCTGCTGTAGAGGTTTTAACTTTTTATTTTTTACCCCAAGATCTTTTGGTTTGGTCTCTGTGTGTGGGGATATGACAGAAACCGAAGGCAAGACCTCGGGGATGTGGTGGTCCCGAGGAGCATCAACTATTAACAGGCCTGCTGCTGAGGGCGTGCATTTTATCAATAGGGCGGAATCCCTTTCAGATACTGGCAATATCCGTGCAATAAAAGGCAGCCCCTTCGCCGGCACTGCCCTAGCGCCACCTACACTCAATACTGGCCCTCAGTAATAAATGGATATAACCCGAACCATTTTCCCCAGCCTTGTGTCACACTTGTTAGTTTAACTGATTTCAGAATCGTCAACATAATGTTATACTGGTTGCCTCGCCAACCACCCCCACCCACTCTCTAGTCGATCAAGTTTTTTAATCAAAGATACTTAATTTTATTTTTCTTAGTCAAGATATTTGCCTTTAAACATTCAAAAAAGTAGTAAATAGCAAGAATATCGAGAAAAAAAAATAATAAACAAAATACGGGTGACAAATTCCACTAAAGTGCGATGTGGACGAAACCAACAACTCAACTTAAATTCATAGGGTGATGGCCACCCTTAGGCTGAATCACAAATTATATGTTACAGTCTGAGTGTCAACAAACTACGAAAGCCCCTTGTTTCTTCTTCTCCCACCAGATGGTTGAGGTGAATTGTACCAAAGTTCTACCTCATTGTTACACATTGTGCTGTCGCACTTGACACATTTTAAAAATAAGCGAAGTAGGTCTGATTTTTGTCATTTTATTTTCCTATGGTCCCCGTTACTATATAGTATGAAAACCAATCAGCATATATTTTGAGTTTCACATTCTGGAATTAAGCATGACTATTCTTAAGATATTCGTATAGAACATACAGACATTCAATGATGAGTAGAAATTCTCGCTAAAGGTTCCACCTAAACTACATACGATTTCATTATGTTCCTTCATTTATAGTGAAACATTATATTCGTCAGCAGCAAGGACTCCGAAAACCTTACTATTTATTTTTATTAATTATATAGAAACATTTTCGTTTTAAATCTATCCATTTTATTTTCAATAAAATTTTTCGTAAAAGAAAGTTCAAAAAAATTTTTACTGAAATAAAAATTAATAATTGTCACAAATCTTGATATAGACGAGTAGACATGCGGATAATTATGCTTATACGATAAATTATTGAAAAATATCAATAATAACAAAACATGTATGTATTGTTGACAATGGCATCTGTTCTCTGTCAAAGTGCAGTTGTTAATTGAATGTTATAAGGGTTAAGTCAAGTTATTAGAGTTAAATTAGGTAACCGGACAAATCCCAAATACAGTAATAGGGATATGTCACTGGATGTTTTTCTTTTAGATGTTTTCACGTTTTACTTTTTCTTAATGTAATAGTTTGTTTTTTTTCGGACAGAAAAGAATTTGTTATCTGTACTTCACTGTTATTCATAAGGGATTTCGTAATATTTTTCTTTCTATTCTTTTCTAGATAAAAAAAGCTGAGTAATTACAGGAACAATTGATGTTAAAATGATAATCTTTCCCATGGGATAAATGAAAAGTTTGAGCATTTATTAGGGCTGATGTGGATAAGTGTCTACAGCCCCTGGAGAGAGAACATACTGGCCAGCAGAGTTAACTGTACATTGTGCGGTGTGATATCGGCCAAGGAATGGTTCGGATGGACAGGGAGTGCCCCTTGTGAAAACGTTTCCCTTGGGAAGAGGCCCAGTAATTGGACTGGCACCAGGGCATTGTTTGCCAGACAATGGAGAATCTTAAGTTAAACCCTCATCTGTTCCTGGTCACTGGTTTCAGCTCCCAGCATCCTGCTCTACCGGCTATCTATCCCAGGGAGTATATCTTTTCCCGACCGGTGTAAATAATTATCCGGGCCTGGAGGAGTAGGGCTGGTTTTTTTTCTACATCCACTGTTTGATTTCAACTTTCCAGTCGTTAGTAAGCAAGGTGTCAGACCCCAAATTATTGCAATGTATTAAAGATATGCGAGAATTTGTAAGTGGTCTGTTTGAATTAAGACTAGAGATCGGTTTAACTAGGCTTTAAAATAGTTAATAGTTAACATAGGTATTTTTTGTTATACAGCAATTATACAAAAAACTGTTGCATTATTATTGTACCAAAAGTTATATATATGTGTATAGAAAAAAGTAAAGAAGTTAACATTAACTAAATCACGGGGAACCCGCCCCCTCACTAAATGGTGCTAAAATGAAAATTCAATTCCTAGCTGCCATTGCTGGCCAGTCTTGTCAGTCAGCAATCAGCGCTCTCTAGCTCAAAAGATGGTAAATTAAGCCAGGGTAGGCTTTGTATACCTTTAAACAGCTAAATACAAAGTAATGGCGATCTTATTAATTAGTAAGTACATTTTAAACTATCAATGAAATGTTTGAGAAACATAATTTTGGATTTCTCTCTTTTCAAATAAGATGTGAAGGTTGAATCACAATTTTTGACTTTTACCATGAATGAAAATGAATACTTTGGTTGTGTCTAAAAATATTTAACTTTGTTATTTGGCAATTACTATTTACTATACAGCCTTGCAACCTTACGATTTATTTTTTTTACATCATATTAAATGAATGTTTTTCAGAAGCTAATAATTTTAAATCATTTTCATTTTGGCCTTGAACAGTTAAGGAACGCCTAGGAAACCATATATAACCTAGTATTTCCCAAGATACCAGGCCTGCAAGACGTTAGAGTTATGCTGGTCTTTTGCGCCGCACATAGATTCCGAATCGTTGACCCAATGGAAAAAGTGACAATCAAGAGTGAATTATTGAATATTATTTTACTGTCAACTAAACAACCAACACAAAATACAAATTATTTATTAGGACGTCAAGATGATCCATTTGATTTTATTTAATTTTTAATTACAAATAATTTATTAAAAATTTACAATTCGTTACATCCCATAAAACTGCTTTGACGCGTGTGACGACTTTACAAATTTATAGTCTAGTATGTAATGTACATTGTATTTTCATATTATATATTATTAATAAGGGCATCTTGAATTCGATTCATTAGTCAATACGATAGAGAAATACTTATTTTTGTAATAATAATTAATGACCCATAGTTATTTTTCATAGCTTACTTTTTGCATTAGCTTTCAAAATGTCATGGTCCATACAAAAACAAAAGCAGGTTGCGTTAAATTTACGATGACGGTGTCAATGAGAGGTTTATATATGTATTTTAATTATAGTTTCAATAAAATATAAAACAATTTTAATACAGTTAATGAAGACGTTGATATCTTAAATTTAATACTATAATGAAAATTATGAGTTTTGTTATTGTTAATGTAATAATTTGTATAATAAATTAGTCTGCATGGACTTAATACATGGAGGTTACATTTTTCTTGTCTTTATTGAATGAATAGTTCTTTCTATATTGTGATAAAATTAAAATCTGCCTTATAGGTCAATAAGTAATAGTGATAAATGTTCTCATTCATTTCATACCGTATTCTTGTCTTCATTATATAAAATGAACTCTCCAGAAACAAAACCCAGAACAGATTGACTGCCAGATACACTGGTAAAAACGTAAAGGTTTTTGGTTTAAAAAGTAAAAAAACTCTCAATACTCAAATACTTTCTAACTTTGTAACAAAGAATCACTTACGGATTCAATTCGGTATTTATTTATTTTAATCTGCAAACGAGAAATGTCCTATACATATTGAACAGGATAAACAACAAAATAAATAATACGTTTCAACATTAGTTAATTAATGCAGCTAACTTTAAAATTACTTCAATGGATAAAAAAAGACAAATAAATCAGTGGTAGTGTAACAATATTCAAAGCAAACTGTCCGTGAAAGTACACTCAACAATCACGAAGTACAAACAAATGGGACCGAGTGCTGATTCAAGGAAATTAGGACATATTTTCAAATACAGTTGTGAAAAGTTACAATATCAAACTACAAACTTGTGACAATCCCTCTCGTCAAACATAAGATCGGGTCATTTATGGATGAAAATGACTAGGCTCGCCAAAACTTACACAATATAGCTGCATCAAAGTATACATATTTCAATGTTTCGGAAAGTTTCGTTTATTATAAACCACTGCAGCATCAAGTGTAAGCATCTAGGAATCACTTTTACATTCCATACTTCAAATTCGTTTAGCATAAATGGTAGGTAGTGTGAAGCAAAATATAATAACAATAAAAATTAAAACTAAATATTTATAATGCCAGAAAACTTAATCAGATATGAAGTTAAATTAGAATTATAACTTATATACCGTTCTTACCTTCCGAAATTATAAGTAGATATCAACTATTGTTATTTTATTTCATTCAATTGTTGGGAATAAGCTTGGTTGATGAAATTCATGTGGATTCTTAACGAATTCCTTATGAAGATGTTTCGACATATGCATGAGGTCCTTGTTTGAGATGTAACGAAATAAAAATGAAAACGAAAACACATAGGGGACATTGTCCGTTCCGGATAACATAAATATACAAATTAATATGTCTAAATGGCAAAAAAAAATAAAACGTAAATTAGTCTTATCTGATTGGTTTATGAATAATAATGGGTTTATGTACAAATTTGGTGATTTCAATGAGCCAATGGGTAGAGGTGAATGACATTTACTAACAATTGATACTAAGAACATGGAGAAAAATGGTGAAAGGTTGCAGGGAAATATTAAAATTGGCAATAAATAAAAAGGATTAAAGGATAAAAAATGAATTAGGAACTGTTCGATCGGAGGGAAAAAGAAACGACGAATATTGATGGGAATTGAGTTCCAAAGGGTTGCGGTAAGAAAAGAACCGCCAATGTAAACGGATTTATGGGAAGAATCCATCCTAATTTGGAGTAGTGCTACAAAACAAAACGACAGTCACTGAGGAGCCCTAGCACAAATCTTATGAAACAATTCATTAGGATTTCAACCGAGCCTCGAGATTTTCGACCTGTGTCACCACACTACCGTAGTTGCAATGTCGACAGATAAGATAGGAGATCAGGAGTTGGTGCGTTTGTATTACGAGGTGATAGAAAAATATGAGAGTGGAAACAGGTTCACAAGTGGTCGGGTTCAAATATGTGAGTCCCCAAAGTGGGGAGGAGACGCCTGCCGCGGGCTAGGGTGACTACAACCTCTGAGCCACCGTCCGGCGAGGGCTAAGAACGAGATAAGGCGGGTGGACCTGTGGTCTTTCACCCTGGGTGCCGGCCTAGTTGGCGGGCACCCTAATTCGTTTTGATCTGGCTCCATAAGATCTTAGAAGGTGTGCCCCGACAAAGCATTATGTTCAGGAGAAGAGGGACAGGGTAATTTTACAGGTAGTGGTCTTGGAATGACCACGAATTCACTCTCGGTGTCTAAGGGTAGGTAAAACCATTCGGATCTCAAAGGCGAGTGTGAACCGGAGAGAAGCAGACTGGATTGCCGTGGGAGTTGCTACTAGGTAAATGTGTAGGCCACGGCAACCATCGTCCACGAGGGCGAGGCTTCTCTCCCTGGAGGTGCTAGATTTAGGGAGACGAAGGCAGAGATTCCCACTAGGAAGGTGTGGGGTCTGACAACGCTGGACTAAAACATAGTGAGGCTAGGAGAGAGAGATGCAGAGGTAGTTGAATGAGAAGACCATGGTTTAAGTAGAGCAGCAAGCGCCAGTGCAGAGAGAGAGAGAGAGAGAAAGAGAGAGAGAGAGAGAAGTGTTCAAGGTGCTGGTTTGATAAGTTCTATTTTTCCCTCTTAGACCTAGGGTTTATATAGGCAGGCCTCTTTTATTGTATAGGAGGGGATGGCTCCCCACCTGCGGCTGTTTCCCCCACTAGCTTCTCTCCCCCCTCCACCTGACGTCATAAGCTTTATTTGTACAAATATGGAAACAGATATTTTCTGCGCCGAGATGAAAGTAACTTTTAATTATTCGTAATCAAGAAGTGGTCACAACACTGGTGTTTGGAGAAGACGGTCTTCGATAGAATTTATTCCAGGACCAAACAGATATTTTCGGCATATATGAATAGGTTGACAGGAGGAACGTTTACGGGGAATGTAATTTAGGGGTTTGAGGAAGGGATGTGAGTTCTGGGATTGGAGGTAGATTTGGATCCTGTGGTCAAGCAAAAGAGTGTCATATCTTTTTTTTTTTTTTTTGTGAAGACCGGTAGGTTTTTTTTATACCTCGAGATGGAGATGATCCTGATCCGATGCTGAGGATGTCAGTGTTCTGGTGGAATGAATAACCATTTAAAGATTAATGTGTAGCAGAAACGTTAGGTTACGAATCCTCATACAATCGGAAACCTTCATTTTACGTTGCATAACCATGTTGTTGCTGTCTGAAGTCATAAAGGTAACAATTGGTTTATTAATACAGTACAGTTTAGCTTCACTCATGCTCACCTGATATTTTCCGTTTATATATTCATTTTGTTTTATTTATGCTAATTTATGTTGCATATTGCAATCTAGTTACATTGCCCTACCACTACTATCTGATCACCTTTCTTTTTGTTTGAATAAATATTCAGCATGACCGGATGTCTAAATATTTTTAATGCACGCCTGGTGCACATTTCTACGCTGCGTAAATAGAAAGTTGGGATTAGACTGGCCACATGTTCAATCCCGGTCCCGACAGAAAGTTAGTATAACTTTGAGTCAAACTCAGCATCATTTTTTCATTTACCTGGTTTATGGTTGGTACATTCTGAAGAGGGGATTCTATTTATTATTTATTTACGTGCGTTACAAATTGACTTATCGATCACAGAAGATACTAGTGGTAAGAGCCGGTAATGTCAAGTAGGATAGCTGTAAAAAAACGATAGGACAAGCATTAGAGAAATGTGTCAGAGCGCAGTCTAAAGGAGAAGTTGTCAGACCTGCTTCTTTCCTCCGACAGACACTGCCTCTTGTGTCGCGTTCACAAACGCAGCGAGTGGGACAAATTGTTCAACGAGCATTTCTGCCGATCACGAAAGGAGAGGGTCAACTTTCCGTCTGTCTGTCTGTTTGTTCATGATGTAGATTTTTTAAGGTACCTCCAGAAACACCGACATGGTTCGATAAAGCTGTATTAACACAAAATATGGAAAAACAAATCAAACGTGAAAAAGCAGGCCCTTAACATACATTTACCGTACATTTAAACTTACCGGGCTCTTTCTCAAGTTCAAACTTTTTGAACGGATGAGCACACATCGAAGGTGGTAAGCAAAGTGAAATTCTTTCTTAAAGTTCTTTGAGTGTAAACTTAAAATATTCTTAGTCATTGAGCTAGTTAAAACAAATACTATTTAGTTTAATTTCGATATTCTCCAGACAGCAGTGTACGTTTCAATTGATTTTTAGAATGTCTATCTTATAATGTGTTGCAGGCATTTAATGTTGAGTTCCATCTAAATTGTAGCGTCACATTTTTTAATTAATAAAAGGATCCTACTCAAGCAATGTTTACCTAAGTAATCTTGACCCAAAGGTAGTTCAGGTATTTATAAAATGTCTTACTACTCAATGGATATATCTATTTTATCAATGGATAAGAGCATCACAACATATAAATTGTGAATTTTAGTTATAAAAATCATAATAGCTACTGTATATTTATTATATATAACCTGGGACTATGTCTATTTAAGAACTAACATTTATTTAATATAAGGTGGGGTCTTTGACGGTATCAGTTGCCACTAAAGTTTATAATGTACAGTAAAAAAAAATATATAGTAAGAAAATAGATAAATACACATAAAACATACACATTTATCAAGAATGAAAAATATAAAATGAAAAAAACAATAAGTAGGATAATAAAATAACCTGTTTGAAAATAACAACAGACTATCTAAACATTCGCGCAGATTCTTATTCACACATAAATCTATAAGTAAAAACATAGCTACACACATAATAATAATAATAATAATAATAATACATTTACACATAAAAATAACTTGAGTTGACAAATGCATAATAGGAATCTACATATCGTCCCCCTTATGCCAGAAACATGAATGTGCGAATTTCAACATCTTGGGAAGGTAAAAGGTCTGAACGTTTCCTAAAATACTTTTCCTAAAATGGCAATATGGTGAGAACCATGTGCTTCAAGAGGTATCAAATTCTAATCACATAGGAGTACCATATTATGTTACTATCCGTACAAAGATACGTAATAAATTTAAAGTTTGAAACAAGTCGTATCTATAGGAGGGTACAAATGACACGCCGTGTAAATAATCTGGGGCTCCCTCCCCAGAAGTGAGAGGGGGAGTGGAAAAAAAGATTGACCGGGAGGCGGCCAAGTTCCATAAATCCTTAATGAGGAGGTCGGGATTAGGCCGGCCCCAAGTCTAATCCAGGTGCCCGATAGAAAGTTAGTATTTCAGAGTAAATTAGGCTATTAGTCCTCTTGGTGGGGGTAGTCTTTACCTTCAATTAGAGGTACAGCTTAATTAAAGAAGGATATCTTAAGATATTTATCTAGCAACGTTAGCGATTGATGGGGTACGTCGCAGGCCACCCAATATTGGCCTAGATCTACTAACGACCCACCTTTAACAGTAATTATAGTAGTCCGACTCTTGAATGAGGCGTGAGCACGCTTTAGTTATATTAACAAACAGTGCTGGTTGATTGCTTTGCAGAGTTTTTTTTTTACTGAGAAATAGATCTATTAAAAGTAACATCAATAAATGATAAAACAAATTACGATTTCGAACTGTTTATACTAGTAAATCCAAGGATCCATTTTTATTTTACACAGTACCAAAGAAAAAATGACTAAATCATTCTAAGACAACAAAAAAACATTTAAAGAAAGGTGATATTTACACAAGGGGACCTGAAAAGTTTCCAACCTCATCATTAAGATGATAATAAAATAAATAAAAGCTAGTGAAATAAAAGCTTTGTTAGGTCGAAAACTTAGCAAGAGTTTGAATAAAAACCAGGCCAACATCTATCCAGGCTTGGCCATTGTGTGAATTTTGATTATCTTCTTAACATCTGAAAAGTTTCCGACCTAACAAAGCTTTTATTTATTTTATTATCATCTTCATGCTGAGGTCGGAAACTTTTCAGACCACCTGTGTATAACCTTCATATAACATATAAAGTTTTCCGATGGTAGAAATGATTAACCATTTAATATAATTAGAAAATCAGCAACCAAAATGGAAAAGGAAATTATCGCTTATTGATGTTAATTTGAATTGTTATCACAGCATAGATAGATTCCGTTACAGCTAGTCCGTCTTTACGTTGTAAGATAACGCTCTTAAAAATTATGTAATCAACCTAAAATTTTGAAATACATTTACGGACAGTGCGTGACAGAACATTGAAGTCTGAACTGTTTTCTAAATTTTGAGAATTCTCCGAAGTAGATTTCCCTAAAAAGTCGTAATTCAAAGATTATTTGACATTACAGTTTCTTTTATACACATTAAAGACGCTAATAAATAATGAACCGTAAAAATATTGCAAAAAGTTTTTAAAACCCTTAATGGCACTAACAAACGTTCCGAGCCGGATTTGGTTTTTTTATTATATTAAAGTTTTAGTTGTTTAATTATTTTTTCTTTAATATGAAAAAGTAATATCCTGTGGAAGAGATGGTTTAAAAAATAACATAATGTTTTTTGTTGTTCTTTTACAATAATACAACAATTTAATACTTTTTTTTTTTTTTTTTTTTTTTTCAATTCAATAACAACTTTATTATGATGAAATTACAATCTGCCTACTTAATAGGCAATAAATAATTGAGATAAGTGTTTTCATTCATACCATATTTACAATTCATCATTCGTTCGCACATTCATACAATATAATACGTTTTTAAGAAACATATGTGGAGCATGAACTTAGATAACTCTCGGTAATGTTTTTTCATTTCCAATGTCCTAAATTTAGTCCATGATTGATGTAAAAAAATATCAGTTTAACAAATGTGGTAAACAGTTACTATTAATAATTCTGCCAATAGAATATATATTAATACTTATAGTTATTACCTTAAAATCTTATTTCTAATTATTATTTATTATTGTTAAAACTTGTAAAGTCTGTGGCGTGAAGTAGTAACTAACAACCACACTTAATTGTTAAATTATTTCTAAAATACTATTAAAAAAGAAATATAAAAACATAAGCAGTTGGTAACAGTTATAAATTAATCATTATTACCCAGATTTTGCGTTGGTATGGTTTTTTATTCTTTGTTACACCTACTCTGGATGGGAATAATAAAAAAATAAATGGTGGCTATATTTTAACCGTGTCGATTTCTATTGGCCCTGCCGTAAGGGTGGAAGGTTGAAAGAGGGGCGCGCAATCACATATTTCATAGACTTGCCGTAGGGTGGTAGATTTACAGTTTTCAGAGAGGTTCTGATGGTCCGAGGTAGTTTGTTACCTACCCCCATTCGAAGGGAGTGGGGGGCGCATTCACCCCAGGTGCTTCCTTGATAAACAACTTACAACTTCTTCTTCCAATTAAAGAGTGGCTCTAATAGGGAAGGGTGGTCCAGCGTTGGCCTTTATTTCTCCACCTCCCCCCCATTACTAACTAGTACTAACAACTCCTCTTTGTAAATATATACCGGTATTAATGGCACTGTTGTGATCATTAGCACACTCACATATCACCGGCCCTTCCCTGGACCGGCGTCTATTTATTTATTTATCGGTTTATTGGACTGTATAAATCCTAGAATCGTTATATACTTCGACTCATTGAGTCGTGAATCAACAAAAATCACAATTAAAGTAGTTGTACCAATGATACAGGGGCCTTATTGTGCAATGGAGTTGAGTGGAGTGTCTCGAACGGAACAAATTTATGGGTGGGGAGGAGCTTTTTCATTCAAATATAGACATGATACGGTTGAGGGAGATTCTCTTAGTCAGCCTCCACTGGCTCGTATCCATCTTCTGACGGAGGAGCGTGGGGGACTTCCCAAGACTCCGCTTTCTCATTCGCATGCGAGGGAGGTGACAACCATGTGGATTTAGGAGCTATCTGGGCTGCTTGTAAATACTGTATGAATGAGAGAGTGAATTAAAATTGTAAATATGCTATGAATGAGAAAATTTATTACAATTACTTATTGCCCAATAAGGCCGATTGTAATTTAATCAAACTAAATATATAGTTTTTAATATATGTAGGTCAGAAAAAAAGTTGAGCCTTTTGGGGGGGGGGGTTGAAGGATCTGAGAAGTGAAGAAATGCGTGCCCTTTGCATTTACGGATAGGTTGGTCTCTAAATTGGTATTTGGCCTCAAAGGGATTGGGTTTTTGGACGATATGAACGACTAATTGGTAAGGTAATTCTTCTAAATCTTCTAAGTCGCATGAAAAGGATTTCGCTGATTAGGATGAGGTTCAAAAGTACGGCAATGTTTCTGTGCGAAGGTTTCAGATCTTTCTCCACCTGACCTAGATGTACCTCCATGTATACCTTTGATGTATACCTCCACCTGAGCCTAGGACATGTCATCACGACAGAGTGGATGGGGTACACAATAGTAGATCGGGATCTTTCGTATAGCTGCCTGGAGACAATTTGATTTAAATATGGACATGACTGGTGAGTGGGGTTCTTTCAAATACCTTTGAGAGAATCGAAAACAAGCCACAAGGACGATAGGATCACTAGGTGAATTACCTGGTGTCTGGGTCAAAATATTCTCGTTGAGGATAGTGCATCATTCTGAAAATTATACCTAGTGGACAATGAGGAATAGTAAGAATTTAAATCTTTGCAATATGAATGTTGCCAAATGCCGCTTTAATAATTTGCAGGTTATTTGCCTTCTTGGCACATAATTAATGAAGCAAAATGTTCCCACATTACCTTTACCCTCTGCCACAAGTCGTGTCCACTAGTGTTTTTTTAATTCCATTCCTCTCCCTGTATCCGAGATAGTACGGTACTTCCATCTCGTCAAATGGGTGACATGGAGCCCACATACGAGGCTAAAAAGACAAGACCTAAGCAGACGCTTTGGAAAACTGTACAGACGACTTCGAAGAGCATCTCATTTCTCAATAGAAAATAAATTACTAATCCACAAAGTTATGCCTAAGCCAGTCTGGACATACGAAATAGAGCTATGGGGAAAGACAAAAAAAGTCAAACATCATGTTTATCCAATCATTTCAATCAAACGACCAGACAACAATAGTAAATTCCCCTTATTACGTCTGCAACATAACCCTTAATAAAGATCTTGCCCCAAAGCTTCATGCTTTATATCGGTGTTTGGTGTGGATGAAGTCAAGGAGGTTCTAAAGTAATGGTTCTGGACTTTTGGATAGAGACGAGGTATGCACTCCAAGAAAGTTGTTGGATCGAGAGTGGTACGGATTTGTTGTATGAACGGACTTTTCTAGATCGTGTGGGGTTTTTAGTGTAACTCTGAGGTAAGCGGATTTGGTTCAATGTTTACGGAAGAGGTCCTAGTCAACAGGACCCGTGATAAATGACGCATGAAGAAGTTTGGGGAATGAGTGAAGACAAAAATTATCGGTAGAGTCTTATTGGAGTTTCCAAAATCAAATAATTTTGAAAAATGTACTCCCTAAGGAATTTTTACCAAACGTTGTTCATTTGATTTCTTAAACGAACTTTTCTACTGATAATCGCAATTCAAACAAATCAAAAAAATGTAAATGACTAGTTAATTTATATGAAACAAAAGCATTATAAGAACGTAATTAATACTCTATAGTTGCCACTCAAAACTTTAGTAACCTGTTGATAATCTACCCTCTGTACCTTAATGTATGAGTAAACCTCAACAAACAACGTTTATGCATGTATAAATAAACAAATGTTACATTAACGTGTACAAAGATGAACTCGACCAATTTACATTCCCCGAAACTAAAACTTTCAACATATACAACTAATGTATATGCAGGTAGTTGGTATGACAAAGTAATTACACAATATATAATAGCCCTGCTGTACAATGTGGTTAACACACTATGGGCTAATGCAATTAGCTCCGTTTGTAATTGCGGAACGCTTGCTACTCTAAATATTCAGCCTGTACTCAGCAAAAGTTCCAAAGTAATAACGAGGCACCCAAGTACTCTTTCCCCACTATAACAATAGTATACATCTTGAAATGCAAGCCAATTCTATTTTAAATGGTTTCGCCATCGGGAAGTGTTTGCGCTAGGGCTCTTAAAAATTAAGAAGTCCCCAAACGCCAGAAAATTGCGCCGGTTACGTCTTGAGAAGCTAGAGGTTTGATTGTGTCGGCTAGCTCACAAACTTGCCAACAATAAGGCATATACAATAAACAAAGTCAAAAATATTAAAGAAATAACAATTCATTTTATTAAAAAACAAAACAAAAAAAAATTACTGATCAGCAACTTAACCAGGCCTGAATATTAGTATAAATAATTGTTAGTATAATTAACGTATAAAAATTACGAAAAAGTTTATAGTCACGATACGCTGGATGTTCGGATAGCAGCCGCAGGACGGTGATCTTCGGATAGACGACCGCAGGTCGGCGATGTGCACAGAGAGATAAACAGGCAGAAAGGCCGAGAAGTTCAGTTGTAGAAACAGCGACTTCGTATTTCCAGGGGAACAGTCCGGTATGGAGTTATCTTCATCACTGACTAAAAAACAGGCTCAGGCCTCCTAAAGCCTTGTCCTCTAATACGCAAAGACGTGTTTATTTACTACCTCGAGCTGTATAATCCTTCGAACTATTTCCTCTGTCTGTTGATGTATACAATATTTACATACTAATTGTCTCCAGCTGAAACAATCAAATAAGGAAAGAAAATAAATTTATAATTTAAAAATGATTACGATCATAAAAAAAAATCCTCTCAAACAAAAAAATTAAGTTTAAAAAAAACTTATTTACTGCCTAAGGGCCCGAACAGGAAGCATGCAGATCACTTAATTCTCCCGTTCTTTTTTTCTTCAGGTATTTTGAAAAACTTTATGTAAAGCCAAAATAAGTACCTCGACTCGCGATTTCCCTAATGCAGTTTCGATAATTCAAAAAAATTTTAATGATGCCTCATTCATTGGTAAGATTCGTATTAAATATTTATCATCGTTATTGTCTCCCAATACACATAATGATTTCATTACATAGAAAGGTTTTAAAATATGTATTCTGATACTATGAGAGAGGGAGAGAGAGAGAGAGAGAGAGAGAGAGAGAGAGAGAGAGAGAGAGAGAGAGAGAGAGAGAGAGAGAGAGAGAGAGAGAGAGAGAGAGAGAGAGAGAGATAGAGAGAGCAGTGTTACCTTATTTCTGAGCCACCGTCCGGCGAGGGCTAAGAAAGAGATAAGGCGGGTGGACCTGTGGTCTTTCACCCTGGGTGCCGGCCTAGTCGGCGGCCACCCTAATTCGTTTTGATCTGGCTCCATAAGATCTTAGAAAGTGTGCCCCGACAAAGCATTATGTTCAGGAGAAGAGGAACAGGGTAATTTTATAGGTAGTTTATGTGGTCTTGGAATGACCACGAATTCACACTCGGTGTCTAAGGGTAGGCGAAAACCGTCCGGATCTCAAAGGTGAGTGAGAACTGGAGAGAAGCAGACTGGATCGCCGTGGGAGACGCTACTAGGTAAATGCGTAGGCCACGGCAACCATCGTCCACGAGGGTGAGGTCTCTCCCAAGGAGGTGCTAGATTTAGCGAGACGAAAGCAGAGATTCCCACTAGGAAGGTTCATAGTTGAAGGGTCTGACAACGCTGGACTAAAACATAGCGAGGCTAGGAGAGAGAGATGCAGAGGTAGTTGAATGAGAAGACCATGGTTTAAGTAGAGCAGCAAGCGCCAGTGCAGAGAGAGAGAGAGAGAGAGAGAGAGAGAGAGACTATTTCAGCCAATCACATAATCGTTTATTTTGGCCAATCATGGGCTGCTACGCTAGTGCCACTTAGTGAGCTCTTGCGGTGTCGGGATGGCGAACTATAAAATATGGAAAGGTAGGGTGTTTTCTGATCCGTGAAGAGTGTAGAGTCAATTTGTCCATAGTGAAGTAGTTGGCCCAACACCTGCAAATAAACCTGGGTGTAGAAACCCATTGAATTAAATAACTAATTCCTAGTAAAGTCAATTCCAAAGTTTGTTGAGCAATTATTTTTCTGTAATAATTTGTGTACATGTATTATTATTAATGTTTCATAAGTGATCGGTTTATGGTTTTTTCATTTATGTAAAATTAACCTATTACATTTTTTATTCATAAAAGAGGTGCTATTGCACTAATGACTTTGGATGATTTTGAGTTCTATCATAAAAACTCAGATCAATGGCTATTTTCTTTAATTTTTTATTTTCACTTTATTTTAGTTTTTCTTAAAATATTAACATTTTTAGTATTCTTTTATGTATTTTTTACGAACTGATGTAGGGCTTGTGCCTGACGGTGGATAGTGTAAAATAAATAAATAGATGCTGCCTTAATTGTGAGAACAGGGAAAATCAAACTGTTTCTAATAAAAATACTATAAAACTGTACAGATTGAAAATAGATTAGATAGGTTTTTAAGTTATGAGCCTTTAAGTTATAATTTTGTCGAGATGGCTAAATTAATAACAATGCTTTCATTTTTATTTAACAATATTGGATTATGTTGATTTGAATTATTTAAAATAGTTAGACTGGATATAAAATTATCCAAGTTGAGAGCGATATGTTAATACGGAATTTCTTACATTTTTATCATGAATGAGTCTTCCGACTATTTCCAAGTACATTTAACGAGAAATCCAATACCAAACTACTTCGATAAGATAATTTAATTTTTAAATTAATACTTCTGATATTTATATTAGCATGTTTGTGTAATTTATGGTGTGAGTTTCAAAGCAAATGAAAAGCAGCATATTAATTAACTGAATAAATATAATCCTTGAAGTTACTTTTTTTATATAATTCATATTACTCTTGGCAGGCTATTTCTTTTCAGTTGTCATCAAGTTTTATTTACACTGTTAATGGTTACAGTATTTTGTAAATTAAAACATATTTATTTATCTATGTAGACCACAAAGTAACCTATAAGATTATTTTAATGCTAGCTTTACTATTACAATATTCTCGTATCATGGCCTACTATGATGTTCTTAACACGACCTATAAGCATTATAAACTGCTCTAATTACAAGATCTATGATGATCTAGGGATGAAGTTGAGGTTGTTTGTTTTGTACATCAGCACCGGTGTTCGTATATTGAAACTCATTTGAGGAGACTACCGGTGGGAGCCTAAGATAGTAAAAGGGACCGGACGGGGCCCGGGAGGCACCCCAGTCCCACATTTCAGGTGGTGGTCAAAGATGGTGTTTTATAGGACGAGGTATGATCGAAGGATGTAGATAAAAACCAACTAAAACGATAGCTTAGATACACCAGTACAATCCAACAATGTTTACATTTCATAAACATATGGAAAATTCGAAATCCTTCCAGTACCTTGGAGCTAACACGCTATATGCAGTTCTGTTGTAAAGGTAATTTTCAAATAGCGCTATTTCAACTTTATTGTATTCACATTTTACTTTCGTTTTGTTATTTTTTTTGTGTTTGAGCGTATTCTTTGACAGTAGACGCCGAAATGCGAAACTTATAATGTAATCACCTTATAAGCCCTCCCCTCAAAAACTTTCTCGAAAAATTGACTTACGTTGGCATCGGCGAGCGATAACGAAATTTCACTGTCAACGAAGATCCCAAAGTGTGCTGTAGAAGTTATTTTAAAAGATATCTGGTCTAGGCATTTAAACCTAGGCATTTAAACTTAGAACCTTCTTGCTACGAAGCAGTTTTTCTAAGAACAAGACCATATCAAAACACCAAGTAATGCTTTTTTACTTTGACATTCATAGTCCGTAGAAATGGCAGGCAAGGCTTTTAAATTCATGAATCATTGCTTTTACTGGCTACACACTTCCAAAAAGTCACGCGATGGGCGTATTCAGTTATTAAAAAGTTGAATAAAACGAACACTCCAATGTAATTATAATAATTCTTCTGCTCGTTGAATCATTGAGGTGAGCCTTTATCAATCTGCTTCTAAAGAGAAGTACAGCCGAATGGCTCAGTTCAATAAATCACTTTAAGAACCTTTGAAGTCGCCTGAGTTTGAGTTGCAAACCGAGAACCAATCCTCGAACCGCCAGGTTTTCTTTCTAATTATTTTGGAAGCAATTTATTAAAGGAAGTCTGCGACCGGGGGTAACAGTCAGCAATTTAAGGTCGCAGTTTTAATGAAGGTGAAGTTTGTTTTGTGGCAACATAAAAGTTTTTAATGACAGCATATAGTTTGAGTTGGGGAGGGAATCTACGTTCCAAATGGGTTAGCTAGAAAGAAAAAAAGCTATCTGAAATGTTCCTGATCTTACACCAGATTCCCCTCTCCCTACTTTTTACAACTTAATGAGAGAATTTCAAAACTATTTTATATAAATAATCAAAATATCATTCTTATACAATTAAATTATACTATGATGCAAGAGGTAGTGTGACTGGCAATTACCATAAAAACATGGCTAAATTAAGTTATCAAATGATATTTCAATAAATTAATTTCCAATACCGAAACAAGAATCTTCAAGAAGGTATCGTTGTACGGGATGGTGTAGAGGCCCATTTTACATAGAATAAGTTACAAATAGGTTGTAAATAAGTAAATAAAGTTAGATTTCGGTAAATAAGAGGATGCATTAATTGTAAATAGTTTATAGTTAGTTTGTAATCATCCTTGTAAATAGAATTACGGATTGTGTATCCCCAGAAAGGGGGAAAATGCAAAATTTTATAGTTCGAAAATAATCGTTTTAGTGACAAAACCGTCTTTATTATGTTTATGTAATTTGAAAAGAATTACCCACTGATGCAATTTTATACTTTTAATGAACACAACATTAATTAGCGGTATCACAATGTACAGCAAACTAAGTTAACCATAATTCTATATCACTCACAGAGGTTACTACTGTTAACACACAGAGGTTCGCGAGGTTATAATAGAGTGAACAGAAAAATATCGATTTTACAATGAAATAATGTTTATACTTCAACACCTTCCTTCATAATTTACTTGTAAAATAATTCAAACTAATAAATTTAATTCAATAGATAAATAGAATTTTTAAAACAGTCCTAAATCTTGATTTAGCTTCTTAAGTCTTGGGCTTAGCACAGGCTTCGTTAATCCGTCAGCAAGTTGATTTTGCGTATCCACTCTCCGGATATGAATTTCTCCCTCTTGAACCTTTTCTCTGACAAAGAAGTGGCGAATGGATATATGTTTTGTACGTTTGTGCCACACAGGGTTCTCTGCTAATTTAATGGCAGCATTATTATCGACAAAAAGCGTACCTTCTTTAAAGTCAGTCATCTCTTGAAGAAGCCTTTTAAGCCAAACCATCTCTCTTGTACCCTCACTTGCAGCGATGACCTCAGCTTCAGTGGTAGAGATGGAAACTGAACTCTGTCTTTTACTAGACCATGATATGGCACCACCCGAATACAGACAAGCAATGCCAGTTGTAGACCTGCCAGTTAATTTATCACCACCAAGATCTGCATCAGAATAGCATTGAAGAATTCCGCTTCTATGGTTTTTCTTGTACAATATTCCAAGTTCAGAAGTCCCTTTTAAATAACGAAATATTCGTTTGACCCTGGTTATGTCACTATCGGAAGGATTATCAAGCATTCTTGAAGCTATGTTGATGGAATAAGCAATATCTGGTCTTGTACATATCATCAGATACATAAGTGAACCCACAGCTTCTCTATATTGAAAATTCGTTGTCTTGATGTTTACGTGTTCCTTTTCATTGTCAAATTCATCCTTTAAAATCGGAGTACTAACAGGTCGACACTCTTCCATCTGGAATGTTTTGAGAAGCCTCCTAATATAAGAAGATTGGCTTATTTTGATACCTTCCTTGCTCCTGTTAATCTCTAGTCCAAGGTAGAAATCAGCTAGTTTAGTCTTGATTTTGAACTCCTGTTTTAATTTGTCTAAGATCTCCATTGCTTCCCTTTCATCCGAAGCAGCGATCAATCCATCGTCAACATACAAACATAACAAAATCTTTTTACCATTTACATCTTTGATAAATAGGCAAGGATCTGCTGAGCTAACTTGAAAACCAATGCTAACTAGGAAATTCTTTATCTTCTCGTTCCAACAACGTGGAGCCTGTTTGAGCCCGTATAGGCTTTTATGTAATCTGCAAACCTTCCCTGAGTTGTCACTGAAGCCTTCTGGTTGCTGAATATAGATCTCCTCCTTGAGTTCTCCATTTAAAAATGCAGTCGATACGTCAAACTGATGAAGACTCATATCTTCATTGGCAGCAATACTGATTACTGTTCTGACAGTGGTTTGACGAGCAACTGGACTGAAGGTTTCTCCAAAATCTTGACCTTTCTTTTGTGCAAATCCTTTTACCACTAGCCTCGCTTTATATCTTTCTAAATTTCCATCAGGTTTATATTTCTTGCTGAAAACCCATTTTGAAGGAATAACTCTCTTATTATGAGGCAAATCACAGATAGTCCACGTCTTGTTCTCTTTTAAAGAAGTCATTTCTTCTTCCATGGCTTTTCGCCACTCCTCAGCTTCCTCACTGTTCATCGCATTGTACAAGTCCCATGGCACAACTTCACTCCCTTCGACGATGTTGACATAATCATCCATAAATTTAGGTTTATTAATTTTATCCTGACCCCTCAGATTTACGCCTCTTTTCCACACTATATCTTCTATTTCTAGATCTTCATTTTCTTCATCTTGAGATTCTCCTTCTTCTTCTTCCTTATGTTCTTCCGGATCCTCTTCACAATATATGTCAATACCTTTTCCTTCAATTGGATGAAATGAAGATTTTTCACATATCGGTGCTTTGAGTGACTCCTGGAATATGACGTCTCTTGATCTAATTAGTTTATTATTTGAGAAGACTCGGTATCCATTGTCCCCATCATATCCAACAAGTACTCCTTGAGTAGCCTTTTTATCAAATTTTCTTCTATTTTCTTTAGGTACATGGACCCAACATTTGGATCCTATAACACGAAGATTTTTGATTCCCGGTTTTATACCCATCCAATGTTCAAATGGGGATTTTCCTTTTTCTGATGATGGACCTGTTCGATTTAATATATAGGCTGAAGCGTTAATCATTTCTGCCCATAGCTCCTTAGGTAGAGATTCTTCTCCTGAGTGCATGAGGGCTCTTGCAGTTTCTACAATGGTGCGGTTTTCTCTCTCAGCACAGCCATTTTGTTGTGGCGTGTATGGCATAGTATATCTAATTTCAATACCTTTTGATTTGAGGAAGTTTTCCACTCTTTCATTTTTAAACTCTCCGCCATTGTCACATTGAATGCACATTACTTTATGACCTAATTGAGTAACTTCAGCTAAAAATTCCTTCAATTTTTGAAATACTTCATCCTTGGTTTTAATAAAATAAACTTTTCTAAATTTTGAAAAATCATCCTTAAATACGAGAAAATATTTAAAACCACCTTTCGAAGGAATAAAAGGACCACATACATCAGTGTTTATAACCTGACCAGTTTTCTCAGCTCTTTTCCGACGTCCAAACTTGAGTCTATGAGCTTTTCCTTTTATGCAGCCCTCACAGAGTTCACCATCAAGAGTTAAGTCTAAATTGAGTTCTCTTTTAATTAATTCCTTCACATGCCGTTTGTTTTGATGACCCATCCTTTCATGGTAAAGCTGTAATAAATTATGGTCTTTGATAGGAGTAGATAGATTGTTATTTTCTGACTTACAGCTCTCTGTTGTGGGTACCACCCTAATGACGCTAGATTATAGAGACCACCTCCAAATTGACGATTCCCTGACACAAGAGTTTCTTTGCCTTCAAATAATTTACAGCTAACTGCAGTGGATTCAAATTTACTCTGTGGTCTATGATCTTGAGCCGCTAAAAGCGAAAAAAGATTCTTAGAAATACCCGGAACTAGCCAGACATTAGTGAGTTCAAAACTCTTCCAATGGCCGTTGGACGCAGCTTCAATTAAAATAGATCCCTTGCCCAGCGCCTTGACTTGAGAGCCATCAGCCGTAATAATTACATGGTCATCTGTAAATGATTGAAAACTTGTGAACCATTCCCTTCTGCTACATATGTGATGTGTCGCTCCATTGTCCACATACCAAGCCTCACTATTAGTCTCCGATGCAAAAACTTCTGAGGTAACTGTTAATAGAGTTGCAGCTTCACTTGAATTATTTTGAGGAAATTTAGCTTTAGCAGGCTTAGGCGGTTTGCCATCGGCAAGCCAAAGCCGACATCTCTGAACTGTGTGACCCCTTTTATCGCAGTAGTGGCAAATTATTGAGGTTTTATGAAAATTATTTTTATTCCAAACATGCTTATGAAATTGAGCAGTGGTCCCCTTAGCAACCAAAACTTCTTCTGAACAACTATCACCCAGGTTGCTCTCAAAAGTACATAATTTTTGGGTAAGATTATTTAGACTCCTGGTCTCTTCATTTATGAGTCTCCATCCAGCAGTAAAGGATTTGAATTTGTCAGGAAGGGATTTTAAAATTTTACATATTAGTAAAATATCTTTATTATCAGCAGGTTGCTTATCAATTTCCCCTCGCAACTGTTTCCATGCATTGGAAATTCTAGTAATGAATGTAACAGCGTCATCATCTGGCAACCACTTACTTTCAAAAAATTTATTATACAAATCAAATATTCTGTCTTCTGAAAATGTATCAAAAAGTTGACAAAGTCCCAACCACATATCTCTACTAGACTCATGACGTCTTACTTTTTCAAACATCTCCTCTGTCATGTTATTGGACATAACTAGTAGTGCCTGGTTGTCAATTTTATTAAATGTAGCTAAAGCTGCTTCATAAGCCTTCACAGCATTGTTATCAGTTTTATCAGGGTCTAAAGGACACGTGTACGTTCCATCTATTATTTCTATTGCCCTCGATATCATTTTCAATCCCATTCTTATTTTCACCTTCCAGTTTTCCCAGTTGCTCTTCCCTTCTAACAGAGCAATCTGAGGAATCATGATTGATTTGGACTCCATAATTAAGAGAAAAAAAAACGTACCTCAGAGCACTAACGTCTTCTCAAATCTTCATTTGGGTATATCCTTTTAACTTCATGCTGGGCCCATAACCTGTTTATGTAATTTGAAAAGAATTACCCACTGATGCAATTTTATACTTTTAATGAACACAACATTAATTAGCGGTATCACAATGTACAGCAAACTAAGTTAACCATAATTCTATATCACTCACAGAGGTTACTACTGTTAACACACAGAGGTTCGCGAGGTTATAATAGAGTGAACAGAAAAATATCGATTTTACAATGAAATAATGTTTATACTTCAACATATTACGCCTACGGTACGTAAAAACTTACAATCTAGAATAAGTATATAAGAATTGTATGCATTTAAAAAATTAATTTTAAAGATACATGACGAATTGCCTTGAAATATGGTGATTACTTTTTAGTTTAAAAATATGGAGAAGATAATAAAAAAATATATTTCGTAATAGTTTTTGATTGTTTAAGTCTAACTATTATAAAATCACTTGAAAATCGGCTACACTAAAATAATTTCAAAGATATCCCCCAAATGAAGTATTGATTGTTTGATGGGGTTTTTTATTCGTTTGAAAAGACAGCTTTTAGTGCCCTAGATTTTTATCAAATAGTAAGAAATACTTTCTGTCAAAAATACCTGTTTTTTTTTCAGGTTTTTTAGAATCCTTTTTAGAGGGCGTGAAATAGCGTAGGCTGGTTGTCTATGGGATTTATAAAGTCTCATAGATGTTCCCCAAGGAGAAATTCTTTTATGTAAAATTTGTCTCGTTGCTGACCATCTGTAAAATGTCTGTGTGAATATTGATCTAATGCTTGGCACTTAATTTCGTACTCGACTATTTCTGAGAAAATGGATTGTGCTTTGCTTGAATCACGCTGCGCCTGTCGACCTGTGAGACCCAATCCCAGATCCCAAAGTGACCGAGCCCTGTAACGTGGATATGTACTTAGGGGTTGGTTACACCTTGGGGTCAAACCGCATGTTTAACCGTGTTGACCTGCCGGTAACCCTCAGGGTTAATCCTCACGTCAACAATTTTTCATTTGCCCGCAACAATTAATAGTAATAGTTTCGTGGATGGTTGTGTCTCTTCACGATTAAATATTTACGCTAAATGAATAATAAAAGTTTTCTTTTTCATAGAGTGGTTAATCACTCATAAAAATTTCATTAAGTAACGTTTTATTTAATATTTTTTTTGAGCACATGAGTATTTTTGGTTTGAGCATGAGAGTAGTTCTCTATTGGTGCTTTAAGTAGGTCATTATATGTACTTTAGCTTGGCTACATTTTATACAATTTTTAATAATTTTACATTATTGCGATTTGTGATTGTTTCAAAAGTATAATGTGGATAACACATTCATTGTCTAAACATGTTTAAAAGTGATGGGGCTCTTAAAGGTTTTAATAATTTGATGACAATTTGTTTTTAAATCAGCTCAACGTCAGCATTTATATACCATTTGTACTCAAGACAAATATTTGTTCCGCTACTTAATGAAATTTGTATAAATGTTTAAACACGCTGTGAAAAAACTACTTTTATAATTCACTAAGCAGTTTTCATTTAACGTGATGATCCAAGGAGAAGTAGCTTTGCAATTTTTTTTTATTTACTCTGTTATGATTTCTTTAGATCGGTGATGAAATAAACTCTATTATCTAAATACATATAAACGAAATGAAGGATAAAACTTGATATAATAGTATTGAGAGAGGGTCGTTGGATTCGGTTAAAGTGTTATTAACACTCTTAGTGTGTGCTATTAAAACCTAGTAATTGACCGTCAATAAAATAATTTTCGTATTAAACCTTTATGGTCACTAATCATCATAAAAAAAAGTAAAACATTAGTAACTATTATTAATATATTAGTAACACAAATCATATAAAAAAAACCTATCGAAATAGCAAACGACATTAAATACCCACACATTCTGTGTGCCAACAATATGTGGCATTTAATATTTATTGTTCGAGGGACTTTGAATTGGAAAGATTGGCTGCACCTGATTGACTACAGTTTAGACTTTCTGAAAAATAATGTTTTTGAGATTTATACTCGACTGTAACTGAATCGGTCGCCTCGAAAAGTTTTCAAGAGAAACATGAAAATGAATACGTTCAAAAGTACTGAAGAAAGTAGCGTTATTTTTTGATAAAATTATCTTGGACGTATTTCATTATGTGTTCACTTTAAATTTAGAATTTAAAAAATGTTCTGAAACGAGATATTAAAAAACAAATTTTTGAGGACTAGTTGAAAAACGTGAAATAACAAATATTGAGTAGACATTATTTTTCAAAAGTAAAAAAAATAATAATTTATTTTTATTGATGGAAAAAATACATTATTGCATAGTTTTCTAATAGTTCGAATAGTTTTGAATAGTTGAATAATTTCTTTATTGTGCTAAAATTACAATCTGCCTGTAATGGTAGATATAAATATTATTTTTTAGAAGGAGTGGGTGGTAGTAGGCCATTGCAGGATTGATTCGTAAAAGTCACGATATTGTTCAGGAATGTATTGTTTGAGCTTTTTAAATTCCTCCATCTTCAGAATATTAATTAGGAGTTTTGAAGAGTAGCACTGATATTCAGGAATTTTAGGCGACCTTGAACAAAGGCTTGTGGTTCTGGACAAAGAAAATGATTCTTGACTGAGCTGGTTGTCGAAATAAGTACCAGCCAACAATCCACCTGCTTTATATTGTTCGGACTCATATTCAGTTCTAGAACTGTCTTTGAAAGCAATAAGATAACCAGAAATAAGATATTCTTTCGCATTCACACTATAGATCTATTCCTTTAATAACACATATGGCACACATTATGGGGCATTTAATATTGCTCGAAGGACTTTGCATTGGGGGCTGCACTTGATTTTCCAATGCTTCGCTGTTCCTTGACAGTTGAGATGTTTTGATTATTAATATTTGTTGAGGTTTATCGTCGACTGTAATTGAATCGATCATTTCCAAATGGTCTCAAATCTGAAATTATGTAAATTTCGCAAAAAAAAAAACACAAAATGTTTGAATATTCCATTATATTAATGGAATATTCAAAAATTTATATTGTTTTGTTTAAATAGGACATCATCTAAGTGACTACCAAGACTTATCTGAAGGTCGCCATGGATTTCATCTTTTTAACCCACCGTCCAGTCTTTTGAAGGGCAATCATTGCGAAGCTACCAATAGCATAAGCTTTGGCCTTAGTACTACTGTCAGCTTAAATGTTAAAGTAATTAAAGTAATATTCCATTACTATTAAAATAATTTTAGCATCATATAATAGTATTTTTTTAATAAATTTTCAGCTTTTTCCATAAAAACCGTTGCTAATGACGCTTCGCTCACCTGAACCGGTTTAGGCCCTTTAGACCCTAAATAATGCTGCGAGGGACAGAGGCGGACTTGTTTATTCTGACGATAGGCAGGAAAGGGCGCATTGTCGAGGATCAGCCCTAATGAAACTGAAAGGTCAAGAAAGATTGAGCAGCTCATTAGGGCCTGAACGGGGGGAAGGGGATGCCACCTTCACTTAGCCATCGGGGTAAGTTGGGTCTTACTTCGTTAAGATCATTTCACTTTTGAGAACAATGGCAGGTCGACTTTTTAGCTTGATACAGCAGGAAGGGACCCGGCCTTAGCTTGCAATCAGGGCCCTGATAATTATGTCCCTGTTGCCTTAAGCCCCTGTACAAATACTGTTCCTGCCTTGTATTCCGACCTGTTGTGCTCCTACAGGAATACTCAGCGATTCAATGGGGACCAAAAATAACGCTAATAGCCTTTAATGTAAACAAATAAGATACGAATTACATCAATGCAATACACAACAGCAGATCTAAGATTCACTTTTTTATATTTTCCTATTTTGTCTCTGACTGTTTTTTTTTCTTATTAAATCTACCTCTCTATCTAGTATGACCCCAATTTATGTTATAATGATACAAGTACTTTTGGCTGATAACCCACCATTCTCAAGAATCTTAAATACAGGAAATTCCACTAGCTTCACTTGATCCTGGGTCACTGACGTTCAGAAAAAAACTCATACAATGGAGGAACCCAGACAAAAATTTTAATTAATGAATAACAAATGGCTTGGTCTTATCCTCATCATCCACTGTAGTGCAGTATTTAGGCCTTGTAGGCACTGCCTGTGGCGTGACGAAACTTGATTTGATCGAGGTTATTAGCAGACTTGTGGTAGGTCGAATCTCAAGTGGTCTCCATCTTGTCAACACACCGATGACAATCCAACGTTTCTTCTCAGTTTCATTTCTTTCGTTCGTCCAAATAAATTTTATGAATCGGACATTGAATAGGAAGTAGAATGTGCCACAGAGGCTTATTTACGGTTTATTGGTCAGTTTCCAAAGAGAAAACGGTGAAACACAAAAGTCGTAGGTGGATGGCGTCATTGAATTAAAGTCAAGCGTAATTGTAAAGTACCTAAATATAATACAAAAACTACTAAAATAAATATAAATTTTTTTATTATACTTAAAAAAACTGCAGCAAACCACAATTAGGTTATTCCTAGTACAAATCCAAAAAAGTCATTATTCCACTTTATCATGAACTACTTGAAAATTACTTTTATAAAATACAGGTCGTGGGAACGGGTCCACGAACCATACTATGGTACCCTGCCAGATGCACAAGCCTTGGATATCCGAACCAATAACCGACATTTAACAGGAAATGACAAGTACGGCTCGCCAAGCCACACGCTGTGTTCTCACCGCTTTATAGTTATTGCGAGAATTTGATTTAAAATAGTTTATATTGGCCAGCTATTACCTTCGGCAGGACTAGCTCGTTTGGTAGAGCACCTGGCCGAATATTGAGGTCCCGGGTTCGTGTTCTGATCTTGCCGGTAGTCTGTCTTCTATCAGTGGGGAGGTTGGCTACGTGAGCCGGGCTATGGTCCTCCATGGGTCAGAAGCATTTTCTATATTAATCTTCACAGGGGAACTTTTCCAATTCACTCCGACCTCTGCCCCCCCACCGTATTTCGGTTCCGATGGTGGGGGGGAGGGGAAAGAGAGGCGATCCAGTAAATTGTGTCTCTACGTTTAAATCGAGCTGCGGTAAACGAATTTTACGCTTGAGGGAATCGGTATATAAGATGGCTTTAGAAAGACCCGAATGCGATTAAGAAGAGGGGAAAAATCCATGAGAGCGCTTTCCCTCCCCGTAAGAGATTTTCTTTTTCCTCTCATTGAAAATCACTATAAAAAAAGAGGATGAAAGAAAGAAGAACAGTATTAACTCAGTGGCTATTTTTACATGAGATTAGGACTGTCTGCTTGGAAGGTATATAATTTTTAGTAGCTTTTAGTAGCTGTTGATTTCCAAAACAAATTCTTTTACAACATACCCCCTAAATGCTATAAAATTTTATTTTAATCATTTAATGTTGCGTTACAGGATGTTCAGTTAATGTTCAGCTTCTATTTTCTATGTCAAAATCGCAAAATACATAACCTCTCTATATATATCATTTTTATTTGATATACTCATATAATGGATGAATAGCCATTTATTACGGTGGTATATTTTTATTTGCATAGATTGTTCGACAATATAAAATAAAGTTACAGTAAAAACCACTGTAAGTTACAATTTAACATTAAATAACAAGTAATTTAATCTTTTATGAACAAAATAATGGTTTTCATACGAACTAAAGTAATTTAACTTTTTTTTTTTTTATTATTATTTGTTCCGGCATTTGTGCACCGCGGCCTCACTGAGACCTATTGTGCGCCGTCCATGTCTCTGTCCTAAATATGTGACAGGCCCACGGCCTTTGCAAATCTGAGGATACTGAATGGATCGATCAGTTCACATAGTTTGGGGTCTACAATGCGATCACTACCAAAGTGAAGGTATCGCCTTCTAGCTAGGTTATCACAGTCACATATTATATGACGTGCCGTTTCTCCCTCTTTCTTGCAGAATCTGCAGATTGGTGATCCCACTATCCCACCATGATCAGTGCCTGCCGGTCCCCGGAGGGCCTCCCCGAGGCGGACGCCGGGAGACAGCGCCAAACCCAGGCCTCCCCATCACAGAGGGCCCATACCTAGCGTGCCCCCCCCCCCAGCCCCCACCACGGGGCCACCCCCCGCAGCCGCCACAGTCCTCGCCTTGGGGCCATCCTTTGGAGTTGGCAAATTCGTCGTAGCGATCACCTTCGACTCCTCCACCTCGGGATCGCTCCTTGCCTCCTCCACCTTATCAGCCGCCTTCCTCTCCTGTACTACTTTCGGCGGCTTCTTCTTATCCAACACCCTGAGAGCGACCTTAGTGAACCCATAGTTCAGCATAAGCTTCCGCTTCTCAAGGTATTCCATACTAGTCTCTGGGGCAGACAGGATCGCAAAGAAGCCATGCTTCTCCACCTTGGTGCCCAGGAGTCTCCATAATCCAATATCAGGTACCCTAGAGTTTTGGGTCCTGATCCTCTTCATGAAATGTCCTTCCAGAGGCATTTCTCCTGTAATGAAGGTTCCTACCTTCACGGTTTTATGAGGCTCCTCCACCTTTCCTACACGGAGCTCCAGATCCCCACTGATTTTAAAATTGGGTACTATAGTCGACAACCAGTCCTTGGTCTCCTGGTTGTCGCAGAGTATGGGGGACACAGGCTCCCACATGTGGGTAAATTCCGCTGAATTCAGCCTGTGTCCCTTTCTCTTCTTCCAGCTGATCGACAAATTTCATCAGCTGGCCCTTCATTTCCTCGCAATTCTCCTTCGTCAGCTGAGTGGACGGATATCCTCTAGGGATAATCGCCACCCTGCTTCCTCCAGCAGCAATCGCGTAGATGCAATACTAGCATCCCCAGGTCTCGCCTACATCCTTGGATGCAGCGTCCCTGCCAGGCGCCAAGCTCTCTGACTCCATTACCAGTCCGCTTACCTCCTCTACAAGCGTCGCAAGCGAGCTCATAGAGGCTTCGTCGTCCACTACCTCAGCGCCAAGGTCCATTGAAGGCCCCTGGGCTGAGTCCTCTCCGCTGATCAAGCTGACCAGCTCCTCCATATCCTCACTGTTGGTCAAAACATTAATTTTTGTTCCCACGAATGTGGGGGAAGTTACTCTGCAGGTACTGCTCCCTCTCCCTGCAGAGGGCATTTATTACAATGGGGTGCGCCTGGTGCCCCAAGGGGGTCGATTAGAGACAGTGCATTTTTATACACCCCCTGCCATTCGGCCACAGCTCGAGCTCCTCTACACTTGGCTTGGGTGTTAAGATCTCCACATGGATTTCATGGGGAGATCCCGCCTCTGTCGTCCGCGAGTCCATCGGACTCCCCAGGGGGTACCACGTGGAGGTGACAGTAGGCGTTGGTAGGGATAGGTCAGACTAGGAGTTCACAAGCAGTGAGTAGGGCACTATTGCTTGATTCCTCCGCTACGAGTACAGGAGACCCCCGCACCTGTCTCCCTCTCTAGTCTTTCCATTACCCTACCCATTTTACCCCCCAATTTAACTTTACATAAGCTCAATAGCATTTAATATAGTCTCTGATTTTGTATAAATTGTGTAAATTAAAAAATAAAATCTGGTAAATACAAAACAATTGTTGACAACAAAATAAATAAATTATGTTTATATTACAAGTAAAACCAATGGTGCCTGGTAATAAGAGAAATTGACTTTGGAGGCTGACTGTGTTATTTAGATATTTTATATAATTTGATAATTTTTTTACGTAAAATATTCTTTTAACCCACCAACTATTAATAATTGGTTTAATAACTATAATTCTTCCAAGTCCGCTGTGGTTTAGAATACTCTAACTACTATCCCATAAATGCAGGAGTTCCACAGGGCAGTGTCCTGGGCCCCATCCTCTATAACCTATACACCGCTGATGTCCCCTCTACTTCCAATACCTTCTTGGCCACATTTGCAGATGACAATGCAGTCTTGTCATCCCATCCAGACCCCGACATAACATCCCATAACCTTCAAAAACACCTTGACGAGATCGAGTATTGGTGCAATCAATGGCGGATCAAAGTTAATGAAGCAAAATGCTCCCACATTACCTTCACCCTTTGTCGCAAGACTTGTCCACTAGTTTATTTTAATTCTATTCCTCTCCCTGTATCTGAGACAGTACGGTACTTAGGCTTCCATCTTGACAAACGACTGACCTGGAACCCACATACGAGACTAAAAAGACAAGAACTAAACAGACGCTGTGGACAACTGTACAGACTACTTCAAAGGACATCCCATCTCTCAATAGAAAATAAACTACTAATCTAGAAAGTTATACTTAAACCAATCTGGACATACGGAATAGAGCTATGGGGGACAGCAAAAAAGTCGAACATCAAGCGTATCCAATCCTTTCAATCAAACGTCCTGAGAACAATAGTAAATGCCCCTTATTATGTCAGCAACAAAACCCTTCATAACGACCTTAATATACCCTACATTCTAGAACTCATCCCTTCCAAGTTTATGAAATTCCACAGTAGCCTTTCCAACCACCCTAATCCTGTAGCACAGTCATTGGACTGCACCACTCATCCCTATAATCCTCCTCGGAGACTGAAACGGCAGTGGCCTCGTGACCTACTATAAACGCGTGACAGTGGGAGTCCTGGCAATGGCCAGTTTCTCCAATCATGTCCTATTGTATGAATGAGTGAGTGAATGATGCTGTAAATATGGTATGAATGAGATCATTTATCTGTATTATTATTGCCTTATAAAAGGCAGATTGTAATTATTGCACAATAAAGATTGTTAAAAAAAAATAACTATAAAACACCCATTTTGGGGTTCTTGGGGGAAAAACATGATAGAACCTAAAATGCCTACATTTACCTACATCAAGAGTAATCTTATTAGTGGTTATGTAGTCTATAAGGAGGAAGTGAAAATGAAAACTTTTCTGGATGACGATAAAAAAAAAATCCTATGGAAGTTGAATACCAGCTAAAAATACACCCTACATTTCTTTAATATAAAATATAGAAGTGTCACTCATAACGTCACTGTTTTTTTAACCTTAACCAAATAACAGGTAACAAAAAAATCATTTTTACAGTAGCTCGTTATACTGAACAGCTGATGACCTATAGTCTTTTCAACCCAAGTAATATTTTTATATTTATTCCTTGACAGAGCTAAGCCGATTTATTTTTTCGGAAGGGGAGAAAGGGCAATTAATTGAAAAATAAAGAGGAAAAACCGAGAAACGTAAATAATTGTTTCGTCTAATTTAGCCCTCTGGTTTTGAGGTGAAAAAATTACAAATTTTTATCTTAACTGGTGTGACTAATTTGATTTACATCTTGTTTATAACTGCGATTTTTTCTCTCTTTCTTAGTCCCCAATTCATAGTCAAACATCTTGTTGAAATGCATCCCCCAAATTCTCTGACATTCTAATAACTGAAGGTATTAACTAAACAAATTAATTTACCTTATCCATCAAGTGCTTTTAACTATAGAAAATATTGATCTTTAGATCATTGATCAATTTAAATACGTTTAATTTGAGTATTAGTGTCATGAATCCAAGGTTTAACTGAAGCTCAACGTTTAAATCCTATTATCATAAGATCTTAATTTGAATAATTACAATTTGCTTGTTCAGTATAAATAAATGGGGTGTAAGAATTAATTCATACTAAAATAAAATTTCCATTCATAAGTGTATTTACATTCTGTACATTCTGCCTAGGACCCCCCCCCCTCTTACAAGACGATTTCTTCAGAAAGCAGCGAAGCTCTTCCCACCTCCAACCGTGTCTCTATGAGAAAAATCCCAGGGAGAGGGCAAGACATGGCATACTTTATGTTTATAATAGATCACGAGGTCACCGCCGTTTTATGTGACAAGGAGCATGAGTTTTGCAGGATAAGGAGTTAACAAGTGGATTTGGATGAGAAAACAGGTTTTTGTAGAATTTGTAAAATTTTGGAAAAGGTCAAATGACACATGGACATCAATGTAAAGGGATGAGTTTGTAATGTACTCCGTTCACTACAGGTCTGAGGACTTTGGATTTGATTGTGTGTATTCGTTTGTTGTTTGGCCGTTCCCAAATATTCTCAAGCTATCAGTTTTTTATGAATTTGACAAATCTTTCGTCATTTACGTTCCGAAGAAATGTTCAACAAAGATGCACCTCATACTACGAATGCTATCGTAGTATATATATGCATACCAAAAAAAAGCATGACAGACGTACATAAAACACTGATTATGTCCTCGAAAATAAAGCCTCTTCCTTCGTTAGAGGCATTTCAATAGCCATTTTTTTGTTTATATTTGATAAATCTGCAAATTGGTGTGTCCAAGTATTTCAGGTCAAGTGAACCGAGCGTTTTTTTCGGGATCCAAATTAAAATGAGTAGAAAGAGAAGAAATTATATCCAGAACTGAAACTTATATTTATGTATTATATATATATAATAGATCCAGAGGCCACCGCCGTTTTGGGTGATGAGGTTGATGAGTGTTACAGGATAAGGAGTTTACAAGTGGATTTGAAAGAGCAGATAGGTTTTTGTAGAATTTGGAAAATCTTGGGAAAGGTCAAAGACGTTTGGCATACGCGGGTATTAAATACATATACGCATACGGTAGAAATTAAACATGTATATATATATAAGTTAATGATCGTCAACGAAAAACTTGAAGAAAAAGAAAAAAGGTTGAATGAAAGTACAGATCGAAAGTTATCACAAGACTGTTTTTATGGAGCCTTTTTAAGCCTCTCTATATACATTCGGGATGTTTACATCCCGATGACTTGGGGGATTAGGCTGGACATTGACGATGCCCGAACCTTAACTTATATATATATATATGGTTGTGTGTGTGTTTAATTTCGTTTATAATCGAAGAACAGTTCTAGTCGTAAGAATAAAAATAAAATACCATTCCCATTGACCCATGGTTTAACTATGACATGTCAATTTAAAATGCTTGCATTATTGTTCCAAGCAAAAATCAACTAAATTTAGCAATCACTCTGGCCAGAGAAGTTCGAAATACAATTGTTAATTTGAATATAGCTGACGAGGGGTTTTCTGAATACGTTCATCGCGCCGCGAAGGGCAGGGGGGGGGCTGTCTCAAGAGAGTGATTTATATGATTGAAGCAGGCAAATAAAATATGTGGGGGGCTGACCCTGTGGACTCATGGTCTGTCCAAATTTATGAGTTGTTCGGAATTTATGAGTGCTCATACCTTATGAATTTTGTAGCTGACCAGCAATATCGCCTGGCACTCCTCCACTTCAGGCAGACCGGGTATGATGTCCGCAATTTAGTTGGGGTTAAGGTGGGCTCTGTTCATAGCAAACATATTTTCTCGGATTGTTAGTTTTAAATTTAAGCTGAGATTCTTTCAAAGCGACTAAGAATGGAATCGCAGAGATGCCTAAATGAAGAGGGCATCAATCGTCTTCAGTTTGTTACTATGTACGTTCTGCAAAAGTGGTTGTAAAATTGATTCAATCGTTACGGAATTTCAAAGGTAACCAACCTTCTGCAGCCCACAGTAATGAAGTAATAATAATAAGTGTCCACGTATTATCCTAAGACAATGCCTCTTGAGAACTAACATTTATATAACATAAAGTGGGATCTTTCACAGAATCGGATACGTAATAAAAAATGTATATATACAAACAAAAAACACACGTTTTCTTCAATAATTAAAAATATACACCGAAATCAATGTAAAAAACAATATTAAGAAAATAAAGCAAGAACTTATGACATGAACGTAAAAAAAATATCAAGGAAATTACACACACAAACTAATTCGCGATTTGGTATTCGCACCTAAGCATGTAAAAACACACATACCTAGCTTTACATATTACACAAAAAAAAAAGTAGCCTAAGTAGATACCTACTAATGCTAATACTAACCTATATTATATAATCATGTTATAAGGGTGTTCAAGGAGAAAATTGATATCTCAATTTATATGGATATGCTTATTATATTTCAGTTAAAGTACAATGGAGAAGTGTGAAAAAATTGTTAACAAACTACGTTTCACTAACTTTCTATAAGCTCAGAAGCCATTCATGACTTAAAGTTATGATTTCCTTGATATAGTTGAGAAGACGTAACATACGGTTACTAAATACGGTGTTTTAAAGGTAACAAAAAAATAAAGTTTCGAGAGCACAAAATATATTTCGTATTGCCTAATCGTTATGATACATACCAAGATGCCTCACAGATTGAATAAACCATTTTCGGTCAAAGGTGTACGCATTGGTACGCAGTGGTACCAATTCTTACTCGATCAACTAGAGAAGGGGTTCAACAAAAAGTAACAAAAACAGGGCAGAAAAATGTTTAAAATCTTAATTAGATCTATTTCTTAATCCTCGCTAGTTAAGGAGTACTAATGAGAAGGCAGATGGCCTTGCAAGGGTGGGCTCAGAACAGACACCTCTTGCACCTGAACCCATATGTGGTATCAGCCTCAGCTACGCTAAAAGGCGTATACAATTAGCTTTAGAGGACAAGGCAAGACTTTCTTGGAGAGAAACTAAGAAACAGGACCACTCGAAACTGTTTCTTAATGGACCCTGTAAGAGAAGAAGCTCAGCACTTCTATCAATGGACAGGTGGACACTCAAAAGTGTTACAGGACTCTATACAGGTCACTGTCGGTTAAATAAACACCTCTTTAATTTGGGGATAGTGGGATCACCAATCTGCAGATTCTGCAAGAAAGAGGGAGAAACGGCACGTCATATAATATGTGACTGTGATAACTTAGCTAGAAGGCGATACATTCACTTTGGTAGTGATCGCATTGTAGACCCCAAACTATGTGAACTGATCGATCAATTCAGTATCCTCAGATTCGCAAAGGCCGTGGGCCTGTCACATATATAGGACAGGGACATGGACGGCGCACAATAGGTCTCAGTGAGGCCGCGGTGCACAAATGCCGGAAAAAATAATAATAATAAGGAGTACTAACCTGAGTACTAAAATGGAACTAAATGATGCAAAAATAAAAAAATTAGACAATGTAAAATTAATTCGCTAACCTTAGTATCTGGGGATCTAGGCTAGTCTGCTAACTTGCTAACTAATCATTGGATATAAGAATGTTTCGGAAGGAAAGAGATGTGTATTAAAAGAGGATTAGACCCTTCTGATGTCTGAAACAAACTCTTGGATGGCGTCATTGAATTAAAGTCGAGCGTGATTGTCATGTACCTAAATATAATAACAAAACTAATAAAATATATATAAAATCTATATTACGCAGCTTAAACAAACTGCATCAAACTACGAGTAGGTTATCCCTAGTACAAATCCAAAAAATTCTCTCACTCTATTATGAACTACTTGAGAATTACTTCTATAAAATCTAACAGGTCGTGAGAACGGGTCCACGAGCCATACTCGTTTGTACCCTGCCAGAACAGACTTGTTCTGAGAGGAAAAAACGTCCTGCCTTGGTGAATTTCTCAACAACTCTGCTTTTTCTGACTAATCTGCACTGAAAATTTGGTGAAGTGTATGTGCTCATATCTTATAAAGAAAGACTAATTTACTTTATTTTAATTGTAAATGTGCAGTTTCGGTAATAATTACCGGAAGTTGGTAAGGGCAACTCGGGCGAAACTGAGAGGGGACCGGACACTTTCTGGAGCCTGTGTCGGATAGTTGTTAGCGTAATTGAAAACCACAAAGAGTTCTCATTAATAATGTACCATAGCCGTTGTCAATTGATGTGAATGACATACCATATTATGAACCAATTAAGTTCTTTTGAATATACTTAGAGTAAATTAAATAGTTAAGACTAAATATTTACAAGTGTTTTTTTTATTTTTATCTATAAACTAGTAATATTTTGTTTGGCGTGATAAGAACAGATTCTTGATATTCTCAATTATGAGTGTATAATTGATCAAAATTGTTTGGTATAATGAATATGTTCATTTTAATATTCTTAATTAGAAAAGAATGATGATTAAAATCAAAATGCATATTAATAATTCTTGCTCTGTTTATTTTCTCAATTTGTAATGTTTTTATTTAATTTAAGAAAATCTTTCATTCATTCATGGTTCTTCAGATATTGTGTTATTTGTTCCTCAAGCACATCTATTCATATTAATGTTCAATCATGCCAATAGCTAGACCTAATTAGTGTATTAATTAATAATTGAGGATATTTAATAAATAATAGATGATGATAAATGCTAGAGATAATAACAGATATGATTAGAGTTGATTATTGATTGAGGACATTCTATCACGATATACGTTTGGTGAACGAGAAGTGGGGTAAATTATCGATCCCAATCAGAGATATTTTTTTTTTATTTTTATTCATTCTAAATTATTATAAATTTTCATAAAGGGCTGAATGTGTTATGATACTAGTGGCTAGAAAGCGGTCAACCGGCATGTCACAGCACATACATACCCTTAGAATCTTCAAAAAGGTCTAAGAGTCACATCATAGTGTCTGTACTGGCCCTTAACACTTCAACCAAAACCTCACTTCCTAAAGATCAACCGACTTGTAATTAATAAATTTAGTTTGATTCGAAAAATATCGTTACAGTATATCTGGAGTTTTGGGTAAAAAGAGTATAAGTAAAAATTGTTAGACCAAAATATTATCGGTCATGTATATCTTAAATTATTGGACATTTTACAAATTCGGTTATTTATAACAATTGAAAATTTTTAAGGAAATTGTTGCTATAAAAAAATATAGAAAATTTTGCATTTATGACTTATACTCTTTTTACCAATTGACTATGGCCTATAGAGTTTTGTTTTTATGTTGTCAATTATTTAGAAAAATGAAGAAAAGGCATGTGGAGGTTAATCCTTATTAATTTTGAGGACTCTATTTAAAAAATAAATAATTTAGCTACGACCATTTCAGTCTCTCTGGCCAGTTGTTGCCCTTTCTCTGATTCGTCAAAAAATATTTGAAAGTCAACGTAAACTAATCAGTTCACTTTGTCCTTCAAACAACTCTTTCTTTAGTAGTAATAGTTGACGAAAGCAGCAGTGACCTCGTTATCTGCTATAAATACGCGTCATTGGGACTCGTGGCAATGGCCAGTCTATCCAATCATATCCTGAGCTTCTGTGGTTCTCGCGCTCTTGGTCAGTCTCCACATATGGACCATATCCTCTGGACTTCCCAAGAGTCCACTTCCTCTTTCGCATGACGACCTTGTGGATTTGGGAGGTCTATGGGCTGTTTGTAAATACTGTATGAATGAGCAAGTGAATGAAAATTGTAAGGCTAAGGCAGATTGCAATTTTAACAAAGGTTTTATTGATATGCATCAATATATGTATCAGATTAAATGCATTTACTAAATTACATGGGCATTCCCTTGTCCCACTGTTAATAACTAGAATATGTCTGAATTAATCCTTCTACTTCAATTAGGTTGGTTTGGTGGTACTCGATACCATAAACAGTTAACAAACTGAATCCACATGCTCGAATATTTGCATGAGTGCAGTTAATTAGTGGGTAGAGGCAGTATGGACCGCTGGAACACATTTGTGGCTAATATCAAACTCTGTCCTGACATTAGAAAGCTATATTCCACCAATTCGGTTGCTACATTTTGCCTAAATATCGCTTCCCAGATGTTCACCGCCATCCCCCCCCAAACCATACACGGGAAACTTCATTTGTGGATTATGGCGTAAATTATCCGATCGGATAGGTGATTTTAATACTGAGTTTTGAAACTATCCTTTCAAACTTAAGGCTCCTTTAAAAGATACAACCTGATATATTAATGAAAATAATAATGATTTTTACCTATTTAATTTTTTTTTATTAGTATTGACATTTAGGATGTGTAGTTAGTTTTATTTTTTACCGAAAAACTACCAAGAGCATCAGCTAATGCGCCTGCTAACGCCACAAATAGAACACTCCGTAGAGACCGAAAAATTTCCAATAACTCCTAAAAATTACATCAGAAACTATTTGACCATCCAACTCATCTAGCAAGTATAACACAGTCTAACAACTCTCCTCCAGATTGCAGAGTCCCCGCAATCTTTTGTAAATATTTAGTCACTTGGAGAAGTGGCACTGGTCCGTTTTCTCCCCTTGTGCCCTGATCGTCTACAGCTCTCCTTCAGTCTCCACTGCTATGTAGAGGATATAACTGCAGGAGTAGCTTGTAATAAAGAACCTCTCCCCAACCCTTTCCTCCTTTTTCAAAGCCGGAATAGTGACAATTCCACGGGAGAATCGGGGAATCCCAGGGGTATGTATATATGAATATATTGTATTAATGCGATATTTTATCCCAATTATCTATTGCCTCGGATCATAATTTTATTTAAATAAAGATTTATTAATAAAAAGGTCATTACCAAAACATTGGCTTTCACATATTTGGAACAAGTGTACAATTTAATATTGATTCAAATCCTTTCAATCAAAAGTCCTGAGAATAGTAAGTGCCCCTTATTACGTGATCAACAAAACCCTTCATAACGATCTTAATATACCTTACATTCTCAAACTCTTCCCTTCCAAGTTCATGAAATTCCTCCTCCTCCTCGGAGACTAAAACGGCAGTGGTCTCGTTATCTGCTATAAATGCGTAACAGTGGGAGTCCTGGCAACAGCCAGTTTCTGCAATCATGTCCTGAGCGCATGTGGCTCTCGCGCTCTTGGTAAGCCTCCACTGGCTCGTATCCGGTGACATGGCTGACGGAGGAGCATGTGAGACTTCCCAAGACTCCGCCTTCTCTTTCGTATGCGAGGGAGGCGACAACCATGTGGATTTGGGAGGCCTCTGGGCTGTTTATAAATACTGTATGAATAAGCGAGTGAATGAAAATTGTAAATATGGTATGAATAAAATATTTATCACAATTACTTATTGCCCAATGAGGCAGATTGTAATTTTATCATAATAAAGTTGTTTTATCAAGAAATATTGATTCTGCGGCTAAAAATACAAAACAGAAAGAAACAGCAATCCACAACGTTATCGGATGTTTAGGATAAGTTGATTTTTTTTCATTGAGCGATTTTGCTTAGCAAAGAGAATAAAGCATTTCTGGATAAAAATAATGAGTAGCCTTTTTAGAGTAATTTAATAAGGTTTTTAAAAAACTGAAACTTAATCACGAACTCGGGGGGGAGGGGGCACCATTCGATATTGTCTCTCACTTTTTACTTGCTCAATTTCATGTGTTCATTTATTTTTAATTGATGTAAACAAATCTTTCATCTGATGGCGTTTTAATTGGATTGAAAAAATGTTTTTTTTAGAATTAACATTGTTTAACATTAATAAGTTATTAAGTTAGGTATAAAGTAACCGGTACAGAGAGGAAAGAATTTCACTACATTTACTTGACAATGGCAAATATTGTTTAGCACTGTAATAGACGTAGCGGTCTTTACCACTTGGCTAGCCTTTCCTAAAACTATTCGAATTGCGGTTTGTGATAAAAGTTGAACGCTGACTGGGTAGTGCATAAGTAATGAAAAATATATAACCCAAAACTATAATTTAAAAAAATATGAAAATTTACATAGAAATTCAAAATGAAAGAAAACATTTACAACATATAAAGGGGAATATTAATAGTATTAATATGGGAGTTTCCGAACTAATTAAGTTTATTAAACAAAATAAAACATAGCAGGAAAGTGTAGAAAAACAAAATAAATAAACTTCTTTAAAATAAAAGTTACAATTCCATTAATTTTAGGAGTTTGTGAATGTCCACTTTTGTGATTGTAGGCCGGGACGAAGAAATTCCCATCCGTACACCGGTAGAAATTGGTAATGGGTGAGTAATTCTGTCGCTTACTGTGGAACGCACCCTGGCTGCTCCGTCTTCCGAACGATAACCATGTGATCTCGCTCGTACATGATGAATGTCTGCCTCTTTTCAACGTTGCAGCGATATTTAAAAAAATCGTAGGGTATCAGAAGGATACCAGGAGGCAGCTGATCCCTCACCGTAATACGCTGCATATGTACAACAAACAACACTGAAGGCTGAACTCACATAGATTGTCACAATCTTCATTTTCATAGCAATAAATATTATTATTAAGTACATGCATTGTTTCAACTATATTATCAATTAATTATACTAACGTTATTTCTTTTATATGTTTCTATATTTAAGGAATCGTATATTTGTATATGTATTTCTGATTTAATTCATAAATAACACAGTAAAATTATAGCAAAAAAATATTAAACAGCTCCTTAACATCATTCAATATTTTCCACTAAGATTAACTAACAGAAAGATGCTACAAATATGTTTCTAGCTGAAAAAAATATACAATAAATTTCTTTGTTGTCGACAGACAATTAATAATACTAGGTCCACATGCACAACAGAGGGTTAAAACCGAAAACAAAATATTAAACAAAAAACGTATTCAGAAATACAACGTTAAGTATTGGAAATATTACAGGTAGAAAATGAGAGCCTATCCTATATCCGTTAGGGCATTGAGAGGGCAAACTGGGGTAGGGAGTATTTCCTGGGTTTCAAAGCGTTCAGTTTCAATATGAGGCCTGAAAATCCGGAAAAGCCTTTCTTGAACAGGGAAGCGGATTGGACAGGGAAAGGATTGGTAAATTTTGCCATATGGGTTATAGGAGTGTTGAGCTGAATATTGATGCAGGAGGCAAAGAATAATAACGAAGAAATGGATGAGCCTTGCACTACATCAAAAGGAAAATGGGTTCCGGATGGAGGTTGATATGGGACAAGGACTACCTGGGAGCAGGCATAGCAGAATGACAGCACTGTTGGAAAAGGACATTATAGTATTTTTGTTAAAAGCATAGAGTGATCTAACGTACCGTTCAATAGTGTAATAGCAATAAGACAGAGATTTGTTCTTGATCAATTGTAGATTTGAATTTTCGGAAAAGCAGATCGGGTGAATAATCCAGGCTGGAAGCCGGATCAGAGGGGCGTGTTATTATAATTATAATATGACGTGTTTCCCGAATGATATAGACTAGGGGTTGTACAAGGGATTTTTTGAGGGGTTAGAATATAGGAATAGGATGGAGTTTATTAGGAGAGGTGGGGTTTGGAATAGTATTCCGGAGAAGAATTCTCTTTTTCTTGTGGAAGGACATGTGGTATTATTTAAAGATAAATTATACATGCCAAGCAATATGAGATGGATCGCAAATGAAGCTATAAATACTGAGTGATTGGTAGCAATTAGGAGAAGAGTGAAGAAGTGACAGATCATTGACGACCTTTTCCTTTTAGCTTTAGTCCGGCTGTCACCCTCCTCGATCTTTCCAGTGGAGTTCCTTTTACTTTATCCCCCTAAACAAGCATATCCTTGGAAGAGACTCCTTCCATGCAGAAAAACAAAATGTACCTAATAGCGTCTCCCCTACCAGTCCAGCCTGCCTCTTTCCGGTTCACCTTTGGGATCCGGGTGGGACGGTTTTCACCTACCCTCAGATACCGAGTGTCAACTCGTGGTCATTCCAAGACCACGTAGACTAACTATAACCAGCCTGTACCTTTTCTCGTTGCATTGTCGGGGTACACCTTCTAAGATCTTATGGAGTCAGATCAATAAACAAAACAAATTAAGCCCCCAGCTAAGGCCGAAGACCACAGGTTTATATATCTCTTTCTGACGCCCACCGGGCAGTGGCTGAGTTGACGAGTGGTGAACGCTCTTGAAAATGACGTTTTCTAGTAATAGACCACTAAATACACTGTATAACATTATACTCAATAATACAGAATTATTTATTTGTCAATTATAATTAATTGAATAATAATTGTCCCTTTATTATTTTCCATTTTCACCAATTATTTTATCCACATCTGGGATATTAAGTAGATCTTTTTCCTACGTATTAGGCCCCTCAAAAAAGTATTGCTATAGTGGAAGTTTCCAATATGATTTCAAAGATATTTGTGATGATTTTTTGTGATTGTAGCTTAAAAACAAAACATTATGTACATATAGTTAGTCGAAATGTCAAGAGCTTTAATAGAACTACTTAAAATTATAAAAACGTATTTCGTGTCTAATGTCTGAAATTTCTCAGCTTGAACAGGGGACTCGCAAAGATCAGATAAAAATGAGAGGGGGTTAAAAACTACAAAAAGATTGGACGAGACAATAGTGCTTGAATGGAGATGGCTATTAGAAGGATATAAATTGGTCGTGAGGAAAAGGGAGCAGGGCCATTTGTCGAGCCGGTGTGGATTAATCTGCTCCAGAGCGTGGCCTCCAGGTCGACCCGGTCACGCATCAGTCCTCTCTCCAGCGGCTCCAGTCGGCTCCATTCATAACACATCGGCGTCCATCTGTTTGTTTAACAATGTCCGCTAGGCCGGCAGTATAGGCACAATGGCTTCAGCTATATACTTCACACATGCATCTAGTTCACACTAGCCTATGTTGCATCTTAACCTCAACGAATGACTTTTATACTACTGTTGTATTAGTTTCCTTTTATACTGGTTGGTATACGGATCAGCAGCCTGACCATCTTTATTTTTATTATTTTAAAAAGTTTTAAATTTGTATAAGTAAAATTTGTTATTCATTGGTTATGGAGTTTATTATTTAGATAATTTTCAATTTTTCTCAGAATACATGCTTTGGTCACTCAGAACATATACACGTGTACACTGCATTCTTTTTTTACTACTAATGTAAAAAGTGAGGGATTTACCAGCAGAAAAACCTATCAATAAAGACAAAAAAAAGTAAATAAAATATAGATTTAATTAAATAGATAAAATTTTTATTTTGTTCAATGTTATTTCAACATTTTTTGCGGGTTTGTAGATGTATCTTTTAAGGGTATGTTCACTGTAATTGTTTATTTCTTTTTCTAATGGGTTTTCGGATACGGAAGATAGAAAAAAAGAGATGCTCGGTCATGGAGATTTGGTTTATCTTGGTGTATTGAGAGTGATTATTAATTATGCACAATTACTGAGGTTTTGTACAACATATGATTATGAATTAAATTGTATTTATTTTTGAATTTATACACCACATTATCAGTTTTTTTTTTTTTAAACAATCTTTTAATAATTGTTAAGAAATGGATAAATATTTTGACAGGGCCGGGAGATTAAAAAGAAAAAAAAAACGTATCATATCAGTGATAGTGACATAATACAAATAGACCAAAACGAAGAAATTGAAACGAAGAATCTATGAAGAACACGCATTTCTTAACCATTGACAATAAACCACTATAGACAAGTTGTTATAAATATTAGTAGCATCGATATTTTTTTTATTTCATTAATTTTATTCCATGTATATATTTTTATTTAATTTTAAACCGTGCGTACATAGTAAGCCGTGGAATTAGATAGGATTGGATTCATTATAGGGAATGAGCTTAGATTTATTATAAATGGTATTTATTTTCACTAAAATTTTATGTCAAAACGTCGTCAGTTAAAAATGTGATGACAATCCAACAGATTTATATTTTATCAAACTCAGCCCACTCGTAATAGAACATCCTCTCACATTTTTTATTTGTCCAAAATTTGAAAATTTAGTTTATATCATTTATGAAACTAAACGAATAAGAGTAATAATAAGACATAAAATGAAATAAGAGTTGTCTAGTAATACCTATACCAGTCCGAATGAGTTTCTTGAATACTCATTATACTTTTCATAAATAATGAAACATTTACTTGTTACTTGTTAACAACTCTATTATGATGAAATTACAATCTGCCTTTACTTAATAGGCAATAAATAATTGAGATAAGTGTTTTCATTCATACCATATTTACAATTCATCATTCGCTCGCACATTCATACAATATTTACGAACAACCCAGGGGCCCCCCCAAGTCCACACGGTTGTTGCCTCCCTCGCAAGCGAAAGAGGAAGCAGAGTCTTGGGAAGTCCTCCACGCTCCCCCACCAGCCACGTCACCGGATACGAGCCAGTGGAGGCTAGAATAATGAAACAATGAAAAAAAGTATTATTTACATATAAATAAATTGCTAGTGTATCGATAAAACGGAGACAATGCACTGAGCAAGTACCCGTCTCTGTGGCAAAAATTTATTTTGTGGAATATCATTTAAATTCTTAAATTCGTTTTCAAATTCGTACTCATCGATGGTAAACTTTATGAATTTAAGATCAAACATACCAAATTACTAAACTTCAAATAACCAAAAATAACTTACTGGGAATAATATGTGAAAAAAACAAGCTACACTGCTATAGTTAGGTTGCACGAAGTATTCAAAGCTGATTTTATTCTAGATATTTTAAAAGAGATTAACCGCAAAGTTTATAAAAAAAACAAAAACAAATGTAAACAAACCTAGAATCCATTACGTTGAAATATTGCTACGTAATACAGTTTTTTTTATTAGCATATGGTTTTATTTATTTTTTAGCCGTTATGTTTTTTATTTAAATTTTTTCCTAGATCAAAATTTATATATAATTCGATGAGGAATTAATTCATAAGTAAGAGGGATAATGTTTGTCTTTTTTTTTTTTTATTAAATGCACTGCATATTGTCATATGTTTTTATTATGTAAATATTGGAACTAAAATTGATTTGGTTTGGATCTTAAATATGTTCTGACCTGCGGAATCTCAAAAAGCCACAGAAACGTGTTCGACTTTCCCCACGTTAAAATGTCTTTCAATACTTCATGATATTTTATTTGAATCAAAAAATAATCATCATATTTTGAGGTGTAATTAAATACATCTTAAAAATATCATAAGGGAACTATCATACAATGAGACAAAAGATTCAAAGGTATTTTTCTCAAAACTATGTTATCAGAAGGTGATGTAAACGATATTTTCGTTAGGCGGTAAAATTTCTATACGATATCACATTTATACTTTTGAATTTAGTAAAAGTAATACGCATTTACAATATAAATGGTAGAGTTGCCGGAGCGGGAGCTAGGTTAACCTATGATAATTCTTGTCTAATATATCTGACGTTGGCCCTTTGAGGCAAAGGCACTTTCTTAACACGGCCCAATTACTCAACAGCCCTGTGAAAGACGAGAGCCCTTTCATCGTCACAAATGTATTCCTTAAACACGTAGCCCAGTGCTAACCGGTACTAAAACTCCATAAACATACCGCTGTAGCGTAGAATTTTTTTATCCAACTTGGAAGAAACACAGGGTAAATAATTTTCATTGCTCTGAGGTACACTAGAGAGGTGTTTCATTGATGAAACAATGAAGGGAATTGTCAAAATTCCTAAAATATGTGGGGAAAACAAACAAAAAAAAACCTACTTCTAACTATTACCAATTAATTTTTGTCAAGTTTATCATCGAATACCAATTAGTGCTTGTATTCTCTTAAAAAATAAGGCATTCTGGTGTATACCTTGTTTCTTTGATATTTGGAAATGATCATCTACTATATACCTAATGATTTTATTTTAGTTTCTGCTTGCAATGTCACGCGATCTTAAAAACGATAAAAACTTTACATCATAACTTCAATTTCGGCCATGTTTACTACTGTATGCCATGTAAGCTACTGCGCATTCCCTGCCGTAATTTACTGTATGCTAATGTATTCAGGAATTCAGTGCATTAATTGGTATATGTAATATCTGTTAATGCCTGCCGAATAAACTATGACGCCTGAGAAACCATATTCACTCGTCATTAAGCGGCGTTACAACACAAAACGCATTACTATAGAGACAATGTTGGGCTCAACATAGAGGTTATAAATGGTTGGTCCTCCTTCTCCTGTAGATCTTCCGTAGATATGGACGGGTTCAAATATTCGGTGGAAAATCATATGATTTTCATACATATTTTTATTACAGGCAACCTCGGGTCCTTAACGTGAATTTAGCAGCTAGTTGAAAGAAGTAGGTACTTTCTCTCTAGGCATAGGGGCCCGTTCGGATACTATATATTTTTTATTTTCTTGGTTGGTCCCCAGACCAAGTCTTCTTGCTGTTTCTTCTAGAGCATTAAAGGTATCTCTGGCCGTGACCTTCCCGCGACGTCAACGTCATCCGCGAATGCTACGACCTGTACCGTTCTGTTGAATATTGTACCCGACGCACAGTGCATCGAATATATTGGGAAAAAGGACAAAAATCTCACCTTATTAATTCATAATTATTGATTTAATTCAAACTAATCTATTTACAAATAAATTAACTATCAAGTACATTATGTGTATGGAAGTAAAAAGAGGTACTTAAGTAAGTATGCAATTTTCAAATAAATCAATAACTAATTCAGTCTCAACGATAACAGTTCATAATCTGAACTGTCATAGTTTGAGGAAATTTTTGTTTTGTTGATGTACGGGCTGGGAAAACAGTCTTAATGGTTTGTATTGATGTATACTTTTCAAGATCTAGATTGAAGTACAATGCAAGGGCTTCAGTTGGAATAAACATTTCCACTGAGTGTCTCTAGTAGTTCCTGGTGACCTCGACCTGGATGTTGATGCCACAAATGACAGTTCATTTGGCGTGTAGTTGTCAACCAGATGATCTTTGTTGAAAATTCTTTGAATTTTTTTTGGCAGTCCTCCAGTTGTCTTGGAGAGTACAGATGATCCGACTCGCAAGCTTTCAGCTATCTGATCTGGCAATTGATGTGCCAATTTTTATGTTTAATAATAAATTTGATGGAACCCACACACGAGGCTAAAAAGACAAGAACTAAACAGACGCTTTGGACTACTGTGCAGACTACTTCGAAGGACATCTCATCTCTCAATAGAAAATAAACTAGTTATTTACAAAGTTATACTTAAGCCAATCTGGACATACGGAATAGAGCTATGGGGGACAGCAAAAAAGTCGAACATCAAGCGCATCCAATCCTTTCAATCAAAAGTCCTGAGAACAATAGTAAATGCCCCATATTATGTCACCAACAAAACCCTTCATAATGATCTTAATATACCCTACATTCTTGAACTCATCCCTTCCAAATTCATGAAATTCCATAGTAACATATACAACCACCCTAATCCCGTAGCACAGTCATTGCACTGCTCCACTCATCCCTATAATCCTCCCCGGAGACTGAAACGGCAGTGGCCTCGTGACCTACTATAAATGCGCACAGTCGGAGTCCTGGCAATGGCCAGTTTCTCCAATCATGTCCTGAGCGTATGTGGCTCTCGCGCTCTTCGTCAGCCTCCGCTGGCTCGTATCCGGTGACGTGGCTGGTGGGGAGCGTGGGGGACTTCCCGAGACTCCGCTTCCTCTTTCGCTTGCAAGGGAGGAAACAACCGTGTGGACTTGGGGGGCCCCTGGGCTGTTTGTAAATATTGTATGTATGTGCGAACGAATGATGAATTGTAAATATGGTATGAATGAAAACACTTATCTCATTATTTATTGCCTATTAAGTAGGCAGATTGTAATTTCATCATAGTAAAGTTGTTATTGAATAAACAAAAATAATAAATTTGGATAACATCGTATGACAGTTCCCCCATATTTTTCTTACATCGACGCATGAAAATTTACAACGAACAAACAATTTTACTCATAGATCCCAACAATGGTTTTACCTTTTTTGATAAATATCATTTTTAATGTGAAGAAAATTAAAAGCTTTTGGGGTATGTTTGAAGTACAAAACAATTGGTGATACAAACCGTAACGTAAGTTTTTTTCTAATTGGACCGATAAAAATGATATAATTCATTAATAAATATGTATATTTTTAAATTTGATCAATGACAGCACCAACAAAAAAAGGAAAGGATTACTAATTCATTCTCGAGATATATCTTGTAATACATAAAATCAATTGTAGCCATAACTATCACATACCTTTGATAATGCCCTCCAGAACTATCTATCTAGCCTAGTTCTCGTTTTAAGACAGTTAATGCACGAATACAATCCTAACTTACTATATTACTAATTCACTCAGGGTTTACAAAATATTCTATTCTATACTTCAACTTTAAATAGATTCTACCAACCCTGTGTTGCTCGTTTTACTGGTGCACAAAGGAACAACCCAGAACGATTCATACGCCACCTGGCCTTGGATAACGTCCTCAAAAGGGAGCTTTTGAGACATTCCGGGGAGGATCGGCTCCCGATATATATCGATCAGAAGAATGTGATGGGTCGCATGGACGGAAGCAATCTGTCCCAAGCCATGCGTGCAGCATCCTCACAAGAGCCGAATCATGTATGGAATGCATAGCCAATCCATGTCAAGATGCATTCAGTCAATCCCACAGGAGGGAATGGATCCGGCGCAGGGTGATGTATAGGTGCATGTTCAACGCACACCATCCTCACTCAGCTGACAGCATCCATCAATTCCCGGCTGCGCAACCTGCGACATTGCCCAGTCTCCGATTTACCAATATTGACGTGTATCTGCCGTGGTTTTCCTTTAGGGTGGATATGCTTCTAATGAAGTTCCTCCAATGGCATTTTCCAATGAAATACTGTTATCTTTAAATTCAAAAAGAAGAGAAGAGTTTATTTACTTATCATTTGAACTTAAGAGATGGCGTAAATAATTAACTGAGGAGTTAACGTCTTATCAATTCGTTATAACTTAACTTTTTCTAAATTGTCTCGCAAAAAATGGTAGTTTGTTACAGTCTGTATATACAGAAAGAAATATTTGATATCTGAAAATCTTAAATCGGTATAGATGTGAGAAAACCAAAAAAATTGTATACGAACGAAAGAACAAAATCCCTGATAATCATAAGAATCGCATAAATTATGTTATAAATAAGGTGGATGTGACAACTCAAAACATCAACATCATGGATCAGTTAAACTAACCTAACACCACAAGAGAGCCACATACTTTTATTTAATTTGCCTGATATTCTTAGCGAGTTCCTCTATGAGCTTACTTTACAGATTCTTTTCCGGCTGGTCATGAATTTTATTTATAATAATTATTTATAATGGTTTATTTTTTATTATCTACCCTACTTTTAATTTCTCATCATACTTGTCAGCTTATTTACGATCAAGCTTTTTAAATAAACGAAACGAACTTAATATCTATAAGGCATATATCCGATTGTTGTAAAACATCTGCTCCCAAGTCAAAACTCTTTTATTACGTTCCGAATTTTATTTTATATTTTATTCTAGTTTGCTTATGGTTGGTCACGCATTTTGTAGACTGAGTGAAAAAGTTCAAGTCAAGTATGATGCATTGTTAAGGGCTTTGGTTTTGTATTGGGTTTTTTTTCAATTATTACTATTACATGCCCCAACATATAATACATACTAATAATGAGAGAGTGGACATTTGTAATACACAGTTAATATGATAGGAACATATTTGTTATTTACAAGTAATTGATAAAGGTCTGGTCTGGTGTGTGTCATTTCAACTGAAACTGAGTAACGGGATAAAAAGGGAAACCTCACTTTTAAGTAAAAGAGAGACAGGTACAAATGTCGAACTCCCTATCATTAAGGCGGTGCATCTCCAAACTCTCCTTTATAATTGCAAGTCATTGTAGATGGAAAAGGAAGCAGATTCCTTACAGTTGAAATGAAGTACCTTTGGCGAGTGACTGGCAAGAATAAGTGGGATCACCTCCGGAACGAAGTAATACAAGACAATCTAGTGGTTGCTGCCCTGAAGGAAGTCAGGGAGTAACAAAAACTGAAGTGGTTTGGACTGTCGAATGGATGAATGGATGACTGTTCTGGATAGCGGTGGCTTGTCTACGTTGGAACGAGCTCATCCCTACTGCCAAAAGGCAGAAAAGAAGAGATGTGGAAAAGAATAATTAGATATAATTGATTAACAAGTGACCCCTTACCATTTTTTCATAATGTCACTTTTATTTTTTATTAAAACCCGGGGCATCAAGTAACAGTTGTTAATGACTGCTTTAATAACTTGATCTAAATGGTAATTATAATTTCAAGAAGCAAAACAAATTTACAAATTGGTAATTTAGACGTCGAGCTCTATAATTTGATACCTTACACGTACTTACAGAAATACATGTTCATGATTGATGTAATTTTATATATATTATGGAACCTCTTTGTGAAATTTTGTATCATTATCTCAAGCATACATACACAAAGTGTAGAAAACATGAAGGTTTCTGGTTTTGAACAAAAAGAAGTATTCAGGCTCTAAAACAAAAATGAAATCATTGGAACAGTCTTTTCTTGAATATTTTGGTTTCACAAATAGACTAAGTGTGTGAGTGTATTCTGCTCAGTAGATGTTAAAAGATAGAAAGCATGGGATAAGCTATGTAATGGTGTCCTTTTATACTGTGATAAACTTTTCGTGTTATATCATGAATTATTAGCTAGTTGCTAATAATTGCACTCTAGGAACTAATTTATAACGGCTAAAGACCAGATAATCCTGAAAGGATACATGCAGATGCGTTGCAAGTTCTTATCTGTGACAGTTCCCACTGCTCCCAAGTTCGTAGGGTCGGCTTGGAGCGCACTTTAACGACTTAATTACGGCTAAATGACCTCCCTACTTTAGCAATTTAACAGATATTTACGAAACCACAGTGTCATTCATAAATTGTTCACTATTTATAGTAAAAAAACAAGAATCTGGAATATTGGCAATGCAGTCATGATAGTATTTAATAATAATACCTTTTTCATCCTGAGAAATAACATTTATTTAACATAAAGCAGACCCTTTGACAATATGAGAACTTGCTGAAATTTAAAATGTACAAACAAAATATAGATAGCTATAGATGAAATAAGAGAAGATATGTACACAAAAGACTCATATTTATCGGAAATTACAAATCAAAATCTTTATTGTGATAAAATTATGATCTTCCTTCTTGGACGATAAGTAATTGGGATAAATGTTCTCATTCGTAACATGTTGAAAGTTATTCATTCACTCGCTCATTCATCCAGTATTTACAAACAGGCCAGAAACCTCCCAAATCCACATGGTTGTCACCTCCGTCGCATGCGAAAGAGGAAGAGGAGTCTTGGGAAGTTCCCCACGCTTCTCCATCAGCCGCATCACCGGATACGAGCCAGTTGAGGCTGATGAAGAACGCGAGAACCACAGACGTTCAGGACATGTTTAGAGAAACGAGCCATTGCCAGGACTCCCACTGTTACACAGTTATAGCAGGTCACGAGGCCACTGCCGTTTTAGTCTCAGAGGAGGATTATAGTTATTAGGAATTAAAAATATGAAATGAAATAACTATAAAAAACAATATGAATAAAATAAAATAAGAACTTGCTATAAAATATCCACACAAAAGCACTAATTCTCAACTCGGAATTCATATATACTACACATATACCTAGATTTACATTTTTTTTTTTCATATTCTAATCTTTATTGTGAAAAAATTACAATCTGTCTTATTGGGAAATATGTAATTGTGTACAATATGTTTTCATGAATATCATGCTTACAACTCTTGAAAGATTTACAATTAAAAATAAAAATAATCTTAAGTTGATATGTACTACTGCATAATAGTAACCTACATTATATAATTACCATGTTATAGAAATCAACACTATTTCATCAACAGCGCTGTATGCAACAAATCATTTATTAAAATTAAACTTTTTATACAGACTGAATTTCGGCTTGGCCGAAAGATTGTAAATTATTAAAATCTGATAGGATATGTGATTTATTATAAAAATGTAATTTTGGCATATCCTCATTGATCGTACTCCCATCTCGTGGTCAAGATCTATCAAGTACCTTGATTCGACACTAGATAGAAGATTAATATGTACAGAAGACATAATTAAATTAAATTAAAAGGCTCATTTAACAAATAAACAGTCACCATAATAAAATAATCTCAAAAAAAAAACATTTACCTAAAAATAGGCTAATTCGATACAAATTAGTAATCTTTCCATGCCTCCCCAGTCCTGAGCCTTCCCATGAGTCTCAGCTGCCAATCAAACAACTTGACATAATTCAAAGTCTATGCATGAAGATTATAAATGGATACCCACGTTACTAATCAAACACAGTTTATCAGGAAACCACTTTAACTAAAAATTACGACCAACTTTCACTAAAGTTACAGTTATTTTTACTAATCCATGTTTCCATATGTTTTTAATAAAGGGTATGACGTCAGTGAGAGTGGGGGGAGAAGCTAGTGGGAGAAACAGCCGCAGGTGGGGACCCATCTCCACCACAGCTGGCCTCCTATATAAGCAGCGGGATTAGCTTGAGTTGGAATAACGAACTGGACCGTCTCTTGGAATACTACTCTCTCCTCTCTCTCTGCACTGGCGCTTGCTGCTCTACTGAAACCATGGTCTTCTCTTCCCTCTGCATCTCTCTCTCCTAACCTTGCTATGTTTTAGTCCAGCGTTGTCAGACTCCACACCTTCCTAGTAGGAATCTCTGCCTTCGTCCCGCTAAAACTAGCACCTCCTTGAGAGAGACCTCTCCCTCGCGGACGAAGGTTGCCGTGGCCCTACGAACATACCTAGTAGCGTCTCCCACGGCAATCCAGTCTGCTTCTTTTCGGTTCACACTCGCCTTTGGGATCCGGACGGTTTTCGCTTACCCTTAGACACTTAGTGTGAATTCGTGGTCATTCCAAGACCACATAAATTACCTATAAACCTACCCTGTTCCTCTTCTCCTGAACATAGTGCTTGTCTAGGCACACCTTATATCTTATGGAGTCAGAAGAAACGAATTAGTCTGCCCGCCGACTAGGCAGGCAGCCAGGGTGAAAGACCACAGGTCCACCCGCTCTATTTCTTTCTAGGCTCTCGCCGGACGCCGGCTAAAGGTTGCAGTGATTCTAGCCCGCGGGGGGCGGGCGTCTCCGCTCCACCTTGGGGACTCACATGTCTGTACCCGACAATGAGCTTCAGAACTACAGTAAAAAAAAATTAACAAAACGACCAATAGTGGCACATTTCGATGTACAGGTTAGTGTATCAGTTGCGCCCAAGCACCATCGACACGATTTGTGACAGTATAGGTTACAGATCGGTTGTCACAGTTCGGGCTTAGCCCCTGTGTACACCCTGCGTGAATAGACCATTACTTATCTAAGGACCTGCTTGTTATACACACAGAGCGGCTGGCCACAAATGAACTATTTATATATACATATATATCATAATAGTTCGTTGCACAATGTTTCGGACTGTTACAGATCCATCCTCAGGCAATCTTTAAAATTTCGGCCTCCACCACATGGTCGATTAAAATAGTCAATATATGATAGTAGATCGTTGGTTGTTTTATGATTCTTCTTCCTGGATTCTTGCGCTATATAACTCTGCAACTTTACAAAGGAAAGAAAAAATCGGAAAGGACATTATGTACATGGATTAGTCATAATCAACTTTCGCTTCCTTAAAAATATCCATTTAACCAGTTGAGTTTTCATTTGTTTTCCGAACACATGTGTTTTAATAAAAATGCAGGTGAAGCTCAAAAAGAGACCGCCTATTTACACGCAGCCCTGCCATATTTATCATAATAACAATTTGATCAACCTAAAATTGTCAAAATACCTACTGGTTACGTCTCGGTTAAAATACACTTAACATTAATAAAAGTTAATCTTGCTTGCCATGGTTCAGATTCTATTTAAGGTCCACTGTTCTGATTTTTTCTCTTAGCTAAACTCGCTTTTTGTACGCTTGTTTGTTTCTTTTCAGCCTCCGCTGGCTCGTATCCGGTGACGCGGCTGACGGAGGAGCGTGGGGGAGTTCCCAAGACTCCGCTTCCTCTTTTTAATGCAAGGGAGGTGACAAGCATGTGGATTTGGGAGGTCTATGGGATGTTTGTAAATACTGTATGAATGAGCAAGTGAATGACAATTGCAAATATAGTATCAATGAAATCATTTATCACAATTACTTATCGCCCAATGAGGCAGATTGTAATTTTATCATAATAAATCTGATTATATATGCTTGTTTCTTTTATAACAATGCATACACCAGGGTCATTGGAACCCGTATATACACGATAATTTACTTGATTTTACCCTGATCCACTAGCACAGTCATTATACTGCGCCACACATCCGTATAATGCTCCTCGAAGACTAAAGTGGCAGTGGCCTTGTGGTCTTTTATAAATACGTGGCAGTTGGAGTCTAGGCAATGGCCAGTTTCTCTAAACATGTCCTGAACGTTTGTGGCTCTCACTTTCTTCGTCAGCCTCCACTGGGTCGTATCCGGTGATGGGGCTGATGGAGGCGTATGGAGAACATGGCTGCTTATATAGGCAGGCCAGTGGTGGTGGGGGGGGTTCCCACATTTGCGGCTATTTCGTACACTAGTTTCCCCCTCTCTTAACTGATTATTAAAATATGGAAACAGATAGACATTTTCTGTGCCGAGAAGAGGGGAACTTTTAATTATTCGTAATAAAGAGGTTGACAAAACATAGTTTAAAGATGCAATGACATTCGGCTCATCCACCAACATCTGATGCTTTGGAGCTCTCCACTGGTGTAAGGCTTACCCTTGTCCACATCCTTACCGGATGTCTTTGACACCAAGGTCACGGAGAACATCGCAGATTTCCAATGGGACTATTTCTATTTCTATAGGACAAGTTAATAAGAAAGTTTGAACACTTATCGTAAAGTTGTCACGATCAAAATAATCATTCTTTATGTAATTTGTAATTAGGACATCAACGACCCTAGTGGTTAACTTGTCCTTAAAATATTTATAGGAAAAAATATCAAGTATGTCTATATATATACAAGTTATTTTATAAATTATGTAAACAACTTTATAAAAAGAAATAATTTAATAATTAAAAAATAAAATTGTAGACCCTACTGATCCAAGGACTGGCTAACTATTCTGTGCGGATGATGGGATAACAAAAAGGAGTAACTGGTGACTGTCCTGGCGGCAATAAGCCCCTGGAGCCAAGCCGTGCCTCTGAATTAAGCAGTCCCGCAGGTGGACACCTCAGCCAGATGTCACGCAGGAAGCAACGCATCCTTTCCTTTTCCTCTTATATACTGCCCCCTTTTCAAAATGACAACTAGGCTGTTAGACCAAGAGCTGCCCGTCAAAATCGAGATGACTTGAGTACTGTGTTCAAGGTGTATTGCTATATGTGCTAGTTTAAGAGTTATTTTTCCAATACAAACACTTAATCTAAGTGTCGTGTTGTATCTTAATCTCCTAGATGTAGTAGAAAGGAAAGTGGAGTTTTAGAAAGTGTACGCGCGCTGATTCTAGTAGATGTAACACAAGTTAGACAAATTAAATCGGATGACTTACCTTACTATATACAAATCTGATGACATCTCTTAACTGCCGCCATTATGGATAGAAGGTTTAGAAGGCGGGAGTATGGATAAAGAAGGAAAACACAGGTACAGCCACTTTCATAAACGCACTGTCCAACACATGACAGAGATGTTAACGGAGGTACAATACCTGTTGTCCCCAAAGGGTACATTATTTCACTTCTTAAACAGCCTGTACAGGGAGTTACCCGACATCTCCCCGCTCATCTCAACTTAATTGAAATATCTAAATTTAGTTTTGATTCAAAAATCTAATTACAATATACACGACAAGGAAGTAAGCAGGTGAGTATTAAAGGAGGATAAGACATTTATATAAAAAAACTGCACTATAATAATAACAAGAAAACCTCACTGGCAAGGAGAGTACACTAAGTGTTGCTTTAATGAAGGTCGGCGCAACCGCTCCGAGTCAAAGGCACCACGCTAAAATAGGGGCTGAAGGCTAAGTTGCCTCCAGGTAAAAGTATAGCTGTAGTTCAAAAATTGACTATAAGCGTCTATAAAAAGACACTTTAATGATTCTGAGGCCTCAAATCCGTCAACCTCAACCAGCTCCCAATTTTCTGCGTTCATTTCTGCGACGCCTGACAACCCTTTTAAACCCGAATTACTAATTTTCAGAAGATTCCATCATGACCCGGTGTCAGGGAGCAATATACCTTCACCTAAATATGGACGTTGTAAACTAATTAAAACTTATTTCATTATACGAATTTTGAGAATTGCCTGCGACTTACTAAGCGCAATTTGGTTTTACTTCAACCACCTATTTATACTTATTTAAAACAGTTCTCAGACGTCGCATAGAAATCAGATGAATAAATTTGGCCATACCTTCAGCGTTCACGCATATGAACCCCTTGACCAACTAACAGTTTGTGTCCTGTCGTTCAGGATTGTAGAAATATATGTCGTTAGGTTTTTTTATTAATAGTTTTCATACATTTAAATTTGTATACTATTTATTAAAGACTTTATTCGTAATCAAGTCTAGCGGCATTAAATATTAGCATAAGAATAATTTTTATTATGTAAATATGGGAAATATGATTTGTATTTATGGTGCAGACAGTACTCATAACGGGGTTGCTCTATATGCAAACTGTATTAATGTGTGAATCTGAGGATTAGTTAGTTAGCTATATAGTTTTGAAAGTATATCGAAGGAATGAAGTAATGAAAACCTTCAAAGGTACTCAACTCCTCGTCGGTTTCTAAATAGTTATTAAATTATAGAGAAAAAACTATTCGACATTTTTTAATTAAAATACTTAATGTTGTTAAACCAGTTGAACCTACTGAGACCATCTCGAGTAGACTCTTTTTTTCTCCAAAAACATCTATTTACAAGTCAGTAAATAACAATAATAAAAATAATCAAATATTACGTACCTTACAAGCATTCTGCTTGAAGAATCTCAAAAGTTAGCGAACTGGGACTAATAATTCTAACGCTTATTTGTTTTTCTTGGAGTACTGAATTTTAACCAATCCATAAGCACCATATTTGAATGTAAAATATAATTTTAGGATATTATATCCATGGAATTATTTTTGCGACCGCTATCGTAGACCAAACCTATGGAGACAGATACAATTTGTAAACAGGCCTAACAGGAATCCCCTATTGAAGTACTCTCCCATCTTTGCCCAATTACCAACCAAACTTTTTTGCATGATGTATGATTTAAAAACTATGTTTTCAACAAAGATAGGTTGATAAGAAAACTTTAAATACAATTTAATTTACAATTCGATTGATCAAACTAAATTGATATTACAAGTTCCGGTATCCTGATGTTGATGTATTGGCTATAACATAATGATATATTGTAGTGTACCTTGTTTCCTGATGAGTATGCATGGCGTCAATAAGTACAATGGTCCAGCCAGCTACTAGGTTACTTTTAATATTTATAATAATAATTGAAGAGGCCTCCACCATTGTAATAATATTGAAAATAATTGAGTTTTACTTTTATGATATATTGATTGCTTCATTCCGTTGATATAATTTCAAAACTATATAGCTAACTTACTAATCCTCAGATTCACACATTAATTCAGTTTGCGTATAGAGCAATCCCGTTATGAGTACCGTCTGCATTTGCATTTGTATGTATGTATACAAATCATATTTCCCATTTTTACATAACAAAAATTATACTAACAGATCCAACAATCCAAAGATTGTTGTTCAAAAACAAACCTTTATAAAATACTAAAAGAAAATGGGGATAGTTAATATAATCAAAACGTAATTCACTATCAACTTTGTTATACATAACTTGTTGAAAATCTAATTGTTAATATAAAAAAATTAACTAATTGTCTACAAAATAATTATACGAACTATTGTTATACAAATCAATTAAATTGAGCTCCTTATTCCTAATTATTACTGCCTGTTGAATTCTAAACGGATTCAATCAATATTTAAGTAATTCTTTTGTAGTAATTGTTCCTTAAGTTGCGGACCCTTCATAACGATCTTAATATACCCTACATTCTTGAACTCATCCCTTCCAAGTTCATGAAATTCCATCGAAACCTATCCAACTACCCTAATCCCCTATCACAATCATCACACTGTGCCACACATTCCTATAATCCTCCTCGGAGACTAAAGTGGTAGTGGCCTAGTGACCTGCTATAAATACGTTACAGTGTGAGTCCTGGAAATGGCCAGTTTCTCTGATCATGTCCTGAGCGCCTGTGACTCTCGTATCTTGGTCAGCCTCCACTGGTTTGTATCCGGTGACGTGGCTAATGGAGGAGCGTGGGGAACTTCCCAAGAGTCCACTTCCTCTTGTGCATGCGAGGGGAGTGACAACAATGTGGAATTTGGAGGTCTCAATTTACTTACAAACAGTAGGAATAAACGAGTGAATGAAGAATCATAAATATGGTATGAAAGAGATCATTGGACACTGTCGGGTCGTCACGAGGGGGGTGCTTAGTTGGTGACGAAGTGAGGTTTGATTATGTTTATGACCTGGACAATCCTTTCATGACGGTCTTACTATCTGACTCCATTTTTGATAAGTACGTGCCCCGACAATGCACTATGTTCAGGAGAAGAGGTATAGGGTAGGTAGTGTCGGTAGTTTGTGTGGTCTTTGAATGACCACGAATTCACACTCGGTATGTGAGGGTAGGCGAAAACCGTCCGGATCCCAAAGTCGAGTGTGAACCGGAAAGAGACTGACTGAATCGCCGTGGGAACACTGCTTGGTAAGCTTGCAGGGCCACGACAACCGCTGTCCTCTAGGGAGAGGTCTCTCCCAAGGAGGTGCTAGATTTAGCGAGACGAAGGCAGAGATTCTCACTAGGAAGGTGTGAGGTCTGACAAGGCCGGACTAAAACAGTGAGGTTAGGAAAGAGTGATGCAGAGGTTTTCATAAATGGGACGGCCAACTCTAGGAACATCAGTGCAGCTGCAAGTACCAGTCCAGAGAACCGGAGTTAAAATGACTTATCGGTTTGTTTGTTTTTTTAACACTTTTTACAAACAGATGATCAAATAGAATGAACAATATTTACAAAATGTCTCCTCTTGCTGCATACGCAGATGTATTGGAAGGAGGGTAGAATTACAAATACAACATTTCTTTTTGAAGTTAAAATATCAATACAAATAAACAGGACTAGGTGATGGGGCTCACCTTCGGATTACAAAAAGGGAAAACTTACAAACTAAAAATTAAAAACTAAAACCTAGGACTAAAGCGTTCCTGCCTCGGCTGCGTCCTGCCATCGATATGGGAACGGAATGTTAAACACCGGTCTACTGTAGTGAGTCAAAAAATTTGATATGTCTACGTTGAATGAATTCATCCACCGTAGGCAGATCAAAAACCTCGTGAAGCTCACTGTTGCTCCGTTGCTCGTGTGATGTATGTCTGACCACACCAGATCAGGCCTCAGCATACTCTTATAAAGCATGAGCTTTAGGGGCAGTGATAGATTGGGGAAAATCAATAAATGCGTAAGCCGTTAAGACTTTGTGCGAGTTTGCTTCAACTTCCCCGCAAAATGGTTACTAAAACGGAGGTGTCTGTCCATTTTAATGCCCAGATATACTAGGTGAGTTTTGCTGCGTTCTTACTGTGTAAGTAGTAGGCAGCGGACATTTTCCCTTCTGGAAAGAGAAAATCACGCAGTCAGTCTTACTCGCGTTTACAGAGTCTCTCACTACCATATGTACTACCGTGTCTACAGAGTTTAGTGAGTATCTGGTTACAGGCTACTTCAGCCTGTCTAAGAGCTACCTTGGCACTCATGCTGCTACTGCACACCGCTATGTGATCAGCGAAAGCAGTAATTGTTGTGTTTTTATACCGGGCTCCTACAATTTCAGACGTGTACACGTTGAAAAGTACTGGTGATAGCACGGCTCCTTGGGGTACTCCATAGGTCAGTGGCATAGCTTCGGAGAACAGATTCGCATCGATCTGTTTTTCGGGAATCTAGCCAGAATTGAATAGAGATGCTCCGGGCATTTTCGATCGCAGAGTATTTGACACGGCATCCCGTGGGACACCGTGTCAATTCTTGAGTGCAGACTATCTAAATCATAGCCGTGGCTATGTTTCTATTCATGTTATGGCTAGCTTCTGACTGTAGCTTTAGAAGGGGATGTTCTGTGCTCAGACTGGATTAAAATCCAGCCTGTTCTGGCGGAATGATGTGATTTTCCGCACAGTAATTTTTGAGATAATTCAATAGAACTTTCTCTAAAATTTCCCATCTTAGTAGGTAGCAAGCTGATCGGATGGTGGTGGGTTGGGTGCTCTCCGCTCTTTGCTGGTTTGAGTAATGGAAAGAAGATGGCTTGTTTCCATTTGTCAGGAAAGTACTGCAATCTTATACGTTGTTTATGTATAAGTTTGCGAGTTGTACTATCCCTCTCCTCGGCATTTGTATGAGCAGAACTGTTTGTATCCCGTCGTGCCCTGATGCTCGGTTTCCCTGACACTGGCGAAGAATCACCTTGAGCTGCTTTGATGATACAAACATGTGGTTCTGTTCTGTATCTAGTGAAGGACGCATATGGTAGTAGCCCGTCCTAGTCGTAATATCCCTAGCGTATGACTTATCGGCTAAAACTAGGGGGGTATATATAGCCCCTAGTAACCAACGGGCTGGGGTTCTGTCCAATCGCGTTCAGCCAATAGGGTGAGGTTTTATTCTGATCAACCAAATTGCAGGGTTGGGTGACGCTTGACTGTCCACGACACACCCAGCCCCAGGGATTACCTGACGGCTTTTGCAGAGGCCTCTTAACTAGTTTTTTGCAGCTCCGTCTTTTATTGTTTACAATATTTACACTAGTATGATTTAAGGTTTGGTAATATTATTTCCATTTGTTTAAATTAATTTACAACATATTATAACCAATTTACAATATATACACAATTGAGTATAGGGTAATTTATCTTATGTAGTTAGCGGACGCTACAGTCAAGAAATATGAATAATTTTCTAGCATACTAAAACATACGCAGTAGGTATTTTATATGCAAAATGCTACTAATTATAATTTTAGAGCTATGGGGGACAGCAAAAACCTCAAATATCAAGCGTATCCAAGCATTTCAATCAAAAGTCCTGAAAACAATAGTTAATGCCCCTTAATACGTCAGCATCAAAACCCTTCATAACGATCTTAATATACCGTATCTATATTTGAACTCATTCCGTCTAAGTTTATGAAATTCCATCGGAACCTATCTAACCACCCTAATTATCTATCTCACTGCACCACTCATCCCTATAATCCTCCTAGGAGACTAAAGTGGTAGTGGGCTCGTGACATGCTATAAATAGGTGACAGTGTGAGTCCTGGCAATAGCTTGTTTCTCCAATCATCTCCTGAGGATCTGTGGCTTTATATTCTTGAATAATACTTTTAGAAGAAAGATAGATCTGTACATGCTCGAACGCCTTTAATGATAGTAATACGTGTGTTCTAAAAAAAAAAATTATAGGCATTTAGTAAATTAAGTCAGAAACCTTCAATCCTCAATATGGTCAAAAAATAAAAATACCACCAATTGCTTTGTAGCTCAAAGATTCCCTCTCAGCGGGTTGTGTCCGAACGAATACCACAGATGGTTTAAGAGTTTAAACCTCAAAATGACAAAACTTTTCAGCCTTTGAGTTGAACTAGTAAAAGTCTAAATGATTTCGTTGACAATTTAATCTGCCAGTAACCAAAAGTTTCAGCTTGAGGACAAAAAGAATTTATAAGCCCGCTGGCTGCCAAATTCAACGTACTATGAACGGTTAAAAAGGCTCCAAGTTTCTTGTCCAAAAATCGTTAAATGATATTTTTCGGTCTCAACGATTTTTAGAGTAGAGAAAAAAAATCGGAAAACCTAAGGTTTTTTTCCCGTTAGTTTCATTTATGGTCCCACTGGTGATAAAAATAAATCTAGACCCGTGTTAAATTACAAAGTGTCGTTAGTAATAAAATAAATAGAATAAAATAAATTCTTTTCTGTCATATTGCGTAGGGTATCAAATTATATATCTAGTAGCGTTGAGTAATAATATAAAATTATAGTTTCAAACTGTAATCACAAAAGATCAACACAATTGGTATTAAAATGAAATAAAGACGATAGTGTACATATTTGTTTCTTTTGAATGACTTGAATAGTGTCAAAAATAGAGTAATTCTGTAAAAAATCAGTTAATGAGGTGTAATTGTGACGGTAATGAGGGCTTTCATAATCGTTCATCAATTCACCAAGCATCTGTGAAAATATTAGGTGCAACAGGGTGTGAAAAAATAACAATATTGCGATATTATAATTATTTAATTTAATAAATAAGAAAAGAAGTGAACTTTTAAAATATTATACTTATGAAACTATCATAAAAACAAAATGCACATAACAAGTTCTAATGTAAAAAGAAAATGATTGATGAAAAGTTCTTTTTAAAGAATAGATAATAAAACAATAATCATTGGAAACCACTTCATAAATAATAATGCTTAAAGTTCATATGTTTATGTTTAACAATCATCTTTCCACTTAATGAAGATGTAATGAAATGAAAGTTTGGGCAAACTTATGAATTCATACAAATTAAACTCTTCGCTACACAATTGGTTTTTTTATTGTATCTAATTTTTCACTTTCTAAATTCGCTAGACTTTTCGGAAAATTATAAGCAGGATTTTGGTTTCTATTTTGAGAGGCTTAAAACCTGTTCACTTTTCCTCAGCTCCCTTGGTAAAAGTATATGACAAAGAAAATAAATATAAAAAAAAAAAAAAGATTGTATTAATAGGTGTTATACTACAATTACCTTAACTACTTACCGCATCAACGAAACACAAGATAAAAATGAATAATGCTACTGGGTATGCTATGAATAAACTTACTTGATGTGTTAAAACGGCGGTTTATTGAATATCTTTTAATGTACTTGCATGGACTAAACTATAAAATACATGAATCAAATTTAATATAATCGAGACTTGATTAATTTTTATTTATAACTTCGAGCAATATCAGCGCTGTTTTCAGCCAATTTTTAGAGTTTCGTGGTTGATGCTTTTTTAGACCAAAAGCCAGAGGGGGAATTTTGCAAGTCTGACTGCCTGTTCTGGTATATTTCAGCCCCCTGTTAAATCAAGAGGGATATTATACGTAATATCCTTTGGGGTCCCTGAATGGGTTTATTATCTACAGATTTTGTATTATTAAAGAAATAATCAGCAGAAATAATGACCTATTTCCGGGGTTTCACCTTCACCTTAAATATATTGTTAAAAGTGAACATTTCATAGAATGCAAATTTTTAACGTTTAAAAATTCGAAGAAAAAACGGAACATTCTCCATAGGTACAAAGGGTTACTAAGGTGACTCTTAAACCCAGATTTATTAAGACCCGAAAGCTTACTAAGGGCTGGTACGTTTATGACCCTGAAGGGCTCTTGACAGTGACTGAAAAAATTATGAAATATCGCGTCCAGGAATCAAATAGGAGGTTGTACATGCAAGATTATACTTAATTTTATTTGATAATAGCATCACATCCCCCCCCCAGTGCCATAGAAGTTGTCAAATGGTTGCCACATATACTTATCCAATCCCCGGCTAACTCGGTGCTCCTAATGATGCACAAATTAATAGGGTAACGACTTTCCGAAAAAATCACATAGAAATCACAATTGTCTTGGATACTTTTTTCTCAGAAAGGTGTGCTCTATATGAAGTCTAAAGCAGTTAACTCTATGAAGTTCGAGATAACTTGTAAACAGCTACGTTAATTTATGGACACCAAATTATAACTTCGGACCCCTAGGGAGCCGAGAGAGTAATGTTGATTTTATAATTTTGATAACTAAACTGTTTGAATACAAAAAGTTTAAGATTGATAAATATAATCCAAGTGAGTGTTTACGAATGAAATCTGTAATCTGCCACCCCCTCCCCTAGTTAGCTAAGGGCGGAAAAGACAATCAAATCCTGCGGACTTAGTGTATAACTTAATTTCCAAGAGGTAATTAAGTGAGATACTTTGAAAGAGACAGTTGACCTGGGTTTTCTAATCAGCTAGGAAAACGGATCTTAAAACAATAGCAGCCAACTTTTTAAACTGTTACGAGTAAGATTTAATGAAGGCTATTTAGCTGTTAAATCTGAAACAAGGGTAAGATTTTGAAATCAGGATACTTACAGGTGCGTGACGTTAAAAATCTGAAATCTCACGACTAACAATCAGTGATCTCGTGCCTTCATTAACTTATATCTCTTAACAAAAAATGATGACATAATTAAAAATGTATCAAAACAAATACTTTACGGGACAATCCTCTTTTTGGTTTGCTTGATTGTAATAATGATCTACAATCATGTTTATTTGTTGTTGTTTATAGTCATAAACCTGAGTGGTCATCAACGCGTTGGGGTCATAGTAGACCAAGTCCAGTTGAGCGTGCTTAACCTAACACCCTGAGCTCCCAGTAGCCATCCGAGATCCCGGCGGCACACCAGGTCGTGTCCTGGGTCCCATCCTATATAACCTATACACCCCCGATGTCCCCTGTACCCCCAATACCTTCTTGGCCACATTTGCAGTCTGAACTATGAAAACTATGGCAAGGATAGTATTACGTCTATCTGGTCCCAACCGGGTGTCAAGGGCGACCAAATTTGCCGGGCACTGAAAGATGCATCCAGACCAGGGAAGACCTACCATCTATTTGTCGGCAACGCGACTGTGTGGGATCAGATCAAGAAATTATGGAGAACAGAACAACTGGGAATTAATCGATCGTTTGTTTGTTGTCTGTCTATGGTCCAGACACTGCGTGATGAGGAACGGCAGCGGGAAGTAACGCTTGCTTACCATCAAGGGAAGACGAACCACCGCGGTGTGCAGGAGACTTTGCAAGCATTACAGCGACGGTACTTCTGGTGGGATATGAAGAAGACGATCCAAGAGATTATAGGAACGTGCGATATATGTCTTAAGACTAAATATGACCGATACCCACCACAGGGACAACAGGAGGAAACACCCACAGCAGGGACGCCACTGAGTGAACTACAGATTGACACATTCTTAGAAGGGATATGAGTGGATTATGACAATAGATACCTTCAGTAAGGTAGCTATGGCGAATGCCGTACAACACAAGTTATCCAACGCCGTCTTACAGGCATTACGAACGTGGTTCCAGTTTTATGGGGTACCGGAATGAATCTCGTTGGAGGGGGGTAGGGAGTTCGATAATGCAAACGTGCGGTCAGAGATGAAGAATCTTGATATCGTGTGGCATCTCAACACCCCAGGACATCCTAAGAGTCGCGGAGGCATCGAAAGGCTGCACAGTACCTTGAGTGACCACCTGCGGGTGTATCAGGTAGAAAAGGGTCTACAGGCGAACAAGGCGATGCCGAAGGCAGTGGCGGCATACAATCATACCATCCACACCACCAAGGGGTTTACGCCGTTTGAGATCCTCTTTGGACTGCGCGCGAGGCGCCGGAACGGGACAGAGACGGCGGCGGACGAGGGAATGGCGGAACAAATGTTAAGTGCTCACTTAAAACTCGGAAAACTTTAGGGCAAAGTTCGTGACAGGATCGTGAGGGAGAAGGTCAAGAGAGTGGCTCGGGTAAACCTCTAAGTCCGGGATCGAATGGGGGACCTGAAAATTGGGACGATTGTATATCGTAAAATTGGCTCTACTCGGAGCAAAGAGTCGGTCAGATACGAGGGTCCATTCAAGGTGGTGGTGATTAGGGAGCATAACATCGTCACCATCGAGAGTACAAGACCTCCGACGAAACGGAGGACCGTCCACGTCGAACAGTTAAAACTCCCACCAGGGGGGGAGGGTGCAGGACATGAGTGAGTTGGAGTGTCCTCGCTTCTGCACGTAGCCAAATTTGGTGTGGTATACATACGTACACTTTGTACCATTTGTAGAAGTATTTTTTTTTTTGTAGTTCCTTTTGTTGTTTTTTTAGAATGTACACAGGCTGTGTAGAACTATTGATTTAGCGTAGCGTGTAAGATGCCATTGGTTTCTGTGAGTAATAAGCCATGTAATTTATTTTTTGTTTGTTTTTTTTTATTTTGTCACTAGTGGCTGCAGTGTTGGAGGCAGCGTTCTATTTGGACTATAAGTAAGTGTCTTAGGAATACGACCAAATGTAAGGGATTACAGGTTGTGTACTGTTTGGGCTGGCCTTCGCTCCCTATTACGATTAGGAGAGTGATCGTAATATCGCCAAAGTCGTCCTCAATGTAGACTTAGACTTCATAGTTTACGAGGAGGTGTGCGTAAACTGGCAGGGGGGAGTTAAGCTCCGGGCAGCATCAGTACTCAACCTTAATCCCCGAACGTCGGGATGTAAACATCCCGAATGTAAATATACAGGGTTAATAACTTGAAATAAAGTGTCTAGTTCTAACTTTCATGCGTGTTGTTTCTCTGTACCTTTTTTTCATTTGTTTTTGAATTCTAAACCCAATAAGCATTAACTTTTATATATATATATATATATATATATATATATATATATATATATAAGTTATCGTCTCCCAGCTGTAGACGATCGAGAAAAAGGAATGAAGAAAGGAGGTAGATGATATAATAAGAAGGTTTGTTTTATAACTGGCTTTATTTTCCTCCTGATCCTCTATACACACGTTACGGGTTTGTTTACCCTAGGCTACAAGGCATTAGGCTTAACATTGCCGTACCGCTAGACGTAACTCCCCCCTACCAGTTTACGGACATTCCCCGTAAACTCCTAACATGTGACATCAGCTATGTATCTATAGCAACACAAAACAAAAAGTATACTCTGTTAATAAAAAAAAATTTGAAAAGAAAAATGTCTTCCAGGTCCATCTAAAATCACAGCACAGACCCATATAACACAAAAAAAACATAATAAACCAACAAAAAATATATATATATAGGCCTCTCGGGACTGGTCACCTGTGACACACCCCGGAGTTATGTTTCGACGACGGGGCTCCCGGGCTCCACCGCGGGAAACTTGAGCTGTTCCACATGTACCGTCCGCCGTTTGATCGGGGGTGTAATGCTTTCGACCGTGACCACGTTGTGTTCGCGGAGAGCGATCACTCGGAAAGGACCCTCGTACCGCACTAGTTCCTTACCCCTGTTCGACCCTTTTCTCCGGTACACGAGCGCGCCGAGTTTAAGATTGCCCAGAATATCGCGGACTTTGAGGTTGTCGCGCGCCACCCGTCGCCGTTTCTTATCCTGGAGCCTTCCCCGAACGGCCACCCACTGTTTCTTTAGCGCTATCTGATTACTTACTACCCGTGCGGCCAGTTCTTCATCGATCGCCGTACTCCTGCTATCGCGCCGGCATCTTCGAAATCCAAACAGCGTCTCGACCGGAGAAAAACCGGTGGCAGAATGGATTGAGTGGTTATACGCGATGACTGCCTTTTCCATCGCCACGTTTGGTTCTAAGCCCTTCTTTCCATGGTAAATTCGTAGGTGGTCGCTAAGCGTGCTGTGCAGCCGCTCTACGTCTCCTCGACTCTTCGGGTGTCCTGGGGTGTTGAGATGCCAACGGATCTCTAAGGCCGCCGCCTCAGCCCTTATTTCGGCGTTATCAAACTCCCTACCAGCGTGGAAGCTATCGTGTCTGGTACGCCATAAAATTGGCACCATGTGCGTAGTGCCCTTAGGACTGCTTCCGCTGATCGTTCTGCTATCAGATGGGCCATCGCTGTTTTGCTGAACCTATCGACAATGGTGACCCATTTGTATCCCCTCCATGTGAACGTGTCCACCTGCAAATCCTCCAACGGTTGGTCTGCCGTTGGCGTCTCCTCCTGTATTGCTCTGGGGGGGTGGCGATCATATTTCGTGGTGAGGCATGTGTCGCAGGTACCAATAACTCTCGCAATCGTGTCTTTCATACCCAACCAGAAATATCTCCTCTTCAATGCTTGCAGGGTAGCGTCGATTCCCCGGTGGTTTGTCTTCCCTTGGTGGAATGCAAGGGTCACTTCTCTCTGCCGCGTTTCTTCTTTTACTGTCTCCACCTTCAGGGTACATCGGACGAACGTACGATCGACTCCGATCCTCTCCGTCCTCCATAGGCGTTTGATGCGTCCCCAGATGGTCGCATTTCCCACGTACATGTGGTGCGTTTTCCCTGGAGTAGATGCGTCCTTCAGAGCGCGGCAAATCGTATCGTCGTTTATCCCCGGTGTCGACCAGATTTTGACGATGTTGCAGTGGCCGTACTTCTCAGATTCCATCTTGAAGAGCCCAGAAGTTTTGGTGAGCCAAATGATCTGGCGCCTCTTGTCATTTATTATGGCGTCGAGGTCCTCAATGTCCGAGGGTCTATCCCCCACTGAACTCCCGTCACTCGGAACATCATTGGCTGGAGCCCCCTCCCGCTCCCCTTCCTCGCCGGGTGACCATTCCTGGACGAATTGGTGGGTGTCACGTGATGGTCCCGGAATCTCCTCTTCGATCGCATTCACGACCAACGCGCGGGATAACCAATCGGCCACGACGTTCTCCTTCCCCGGTTTGTAAATAATGTCGATGTTGTATTGACTGAGGAACTCCTTCCATCTGGTAATCCGCGCTGATGACTCTTTCATTTTTCCCACCCATTGGAGGGGTCGATGATCTGTTTTAACCCGAAACTTCCTCCCGAATACGTAGGGCCGGAAGTGTTCTATCGCCCATACGATACCCAGTAATTCGCGTTCTAGCGCGCTATATCTACTCTCGGATTCAGTAAGGCGTCTGCTAGCGTATGCTATTGGTCGCTCCCCCCCGTCGCGATCCTGCGAGAGTACCGCCCCCAACGCGTATTCACTCGCATCCGTGGTAATCATGAAGGGGAGTGCAAAATCTGGAAACGCTAGTATAGGCTCTTCCTGTAGCCGCTCCATGCAACGTCTTATATTGTTCTCCATTACCGGGGTAATGACGACTTTTTGTCCTTTTTTAAGGAGATTGTTAATAGGGACCAGGTACTCCGCCATTTCTGGAACGAATCTGCGGTAGTAGTTCAGGGATCCGAGTAAGCGCCGGATTCCTTTTACGTCTTTCGGGATAGTCATCCGCTGGATGGCCTCCACCTTCCCACGATCGGGTTGCACTCCCTCTCTGGAAATTATGTGGCCTAAAAATTTCACCTGCTCTTGTCCCAAAAGCGACTTCTCCGCAGACAATTTCAGCCCGAATTGCTTAATTCTGTCAAAAACCTGTCGCAGATGGTCCTGGTGTTCTACCTCATCTCGACTGAAAACCAGGAGGTCGTCCATATATATCTGGCAAAACGACTCCCCAATCCCTCTTAAAAATTCGTCCATCAGCCTCTGGAACGTTATTGGCGCGTTTTTCAGCCCAAACGGCATTCTGGTGAATTCGTAATGTCCCCGCTCGAACGTGAATGCCGTTTTGTGTTGGTCTCCACGACGCATCCGAATTTGATGGTAACCCGCCTTCAGGTCCAGTGTACTGAATACCTTTGCTCCACTTAGGCGGTCCAGGATGTCTTCAAAGCGAGGTATGGGGTATTTTTCGTCTATAGTATTGTCGTTTAATTGCCTGTAGTCTATTACTACGCGATATTTTTCGTCACCGGACGACCCTTTCTTTTTCACTGCCCACAGGGGACTGTTGTATGGAGACGTACTATCTACTATGATGCCCTGTCGTTTCAATTCCTCGATTTCGTCCCTTATATGCTGTCGCAGCGCCTGCGGGTATCGTCTCTCTTTGATATATATCACTCTCTCCTGCTTCAGTGGGATCTCATGGAACGTTTCCCCCGTCACTCCCAGTTTGTCCCCTTCGTTGAAAAATATATTGGCATACTCTCGCCGAATAGCGCGTTCCCAGTTGTCCTCCCGATCGATCGCTCCGATTCGCTCCTTCCCGTCCCCCACGGTTCCTGTACACCGGCATAACATTCTTCCCAGTCTAATATCCCATATTCCGTTACGGCACTTCACTCTTGCTCCTACCTTTCCCAAGAGATCGCACCCTATGATACCATCGTACTCGCGCGGCATCTTCCTAACCACGTGTATTTTCAAATATTCCCCATTTTTCGCCCACCTATCCAATCCCATCGTCAATTCGCCTTCGATTTTACACGGCCCTCCCAGGGTGATAAGCTTGCACTCGCATGCCTGAATCCGCGACGACCCCTCGCCCACACACAATCTGTCCGCCGCTTTCCTGCTGAGAATAGTACAGGAGCTCCCCGTGTCTATCAAGCATCTCACTCCTCTCGCCACTCCAATAATGGGTATACCGCCGTAATTCCCTCTGACGCTATAGTTTATTAACGTGCGGCCACCCCTCTGCCAGCCCGCTCCTCAGGCCACCGCTTGCCGTTTCCTTCCTCCTTCCGTGCCATATCGTCTGCTTCTTACGTAGTCCCTGTCGTCCTCTGCAGTCTCTCCTCTTCTGCTCCTGGGTTCATCTTCTTCTTCTTCTGTCTCCGACGCTCCCGTAGTTTTTGACGATTCGGAGGGGGTTCTGGTTCTTCTCCATACCCTCTGTGCGTTTACCTCCATCGGTTCCGGCCTATACCTCTCTGTTCGCTGGAAAATGTATGGACACTGCCTCGCGATGTGTCCCTCAATTCCGCATTCAAAACATTTTGTTCGCGGGCACTGCGCCACTAAATGTCCAATTCTTCCACATCCGTGACATTTTCTGTCCTCCTTCCTCCCGCTGGGTCTCGGTCTCCTTTGGCTAAGTCTCCTTCCTTCAACCGCCGCCCCTTTTTTCTCCGCATACCGTTGATCTTTCCTCTTCCATGCCTGTTGCGGCATTCTCGGCCTCCTGTACATCACTTTGGACCACCCTGCCTCGTCTGCCTCTAATTTTTCTTCTTCCTCACGGGCACTAGTGTCCATTAAATCTTGGGCGCACTCAATGAACGATCGGTCTCCCGGTAGACTATCTTTCTTGCCGGTATCCCTGGCCAACTGTACCTTCAGAATGGTCGATAGGAATGCCATCCGGCCTTCCACTTCCGCTAGGTTCACCGTTTCTCTCATTTTTTCTGTTATTTTGTTAAATTTTGCCAAGAGTTCTCCGGCGTACTGCCCTTTCGTTTGATTGGGCCGTCTGGTCTCCCTGAACATCTGGAAGATGTCCTCTTCTGGTGTCCATCTGCCTCCCCCGTATGCCTTCTTTAGTCGTTCTTTTACCACGGTCCATGGGGTGTCTTCGTCGGCCTGTATTAGGTTTAGTACGCTCCGTTTTATTCTACACACTAGGCCCGCTTTGATTGATTTTACGTCACCAGGGTCGAGTAAACCCTCACTTGCCTTCGCCTCTACTCTTTCCATAATCCTATCCCCACCTTTGATGAAATGGTTCAATTCGCCTAACTCTCCTGAGAATTTCTCTAGGTCCGATATTGTTCTCTTCAGGTCCTGTGACGTCGCCGCTCGCACCTTCATCCAAGCCAGGGAGTTTGCATGAGCTTCGGCCATCGTTTCCCTAGGTAATTCGGGCACTTCGAAAGCCGCAGGCCGTAATTCTACCATGTAACTAGGTCACTTTTTCCCAATAAAACAACTGGAAAAAAAAATTAAAATTTTACTCACAGTTGTTTACCAGAATACTCGTAGTTCCCGGGTTTCGGCACCAGTTATCGTCTCCCAGCTGTAGACGATCGAGAAAAAGGAATGAAGAAAGGAGGTAGATGATATAATAAGAAGGTTTGTTTTATAACTGGCTTTATTTTCCTCCTGATCCTCTATACACACGTTACGGGTTTGTTTACCCTAGGCTACAAGGCATTAGGCTTAACATTGCCGTACCGCTAGACGTAACTTATATATATATATATATTGTAACATTCATGATATTTGAGCATATCATGGCCAGGAACCTTCACAGATGTGACCAGATGGTAAGCATCTTCCCTTATGCTCCTAGGAGTGGGGATGAGATAAAGGGTCAGTCTTAGTCCAACTGTCTAGAAGAGCGAACCAGAGCAAGCTCCCGAATTGGCGGTAACCAACAGGAAGAGAGGAGAAGAACCAACAGCAGAAGTAACGTTGATTGGATAAAAAGGAAGAACATCGATTGGGTGATATTAATATTGTTTTTTATTATGGATCCATTAAAAGAAATTGAGCTCAAATTTCATGTTTTTTGTAATTAGTAGTAAATATCCTAATTTAAAAGGAATTGAATATTTTTTTTTACTTTTTGTCAGCACTATATATAATTATAATTATTTGTTATAACCATTTTATTTGAATATATTTCACAATTCCTAGTTTCTCAATTTATTAATAACTGCAACATTAGCCTTGGGATCAGCCAATTCAATTGGGATAAATTCCTATGTCAAAGACATAAAACAATTTGAATTAAAGATCTCATGACGGACCTGCCAAATTAGTTAAGGTAAATTGATCGTATAAAGTAGAAAAAGAAATGGTAAAAAATGAGGTAGGTTACAATATATATATATTTATGGTTAAAATAAGTAAATAAAAGTAATACGTTCAAGTAAATTCACAATTATCTTTTTCTGCGGGCGTACGACTTTGTAACTGTGAAAAAAATCAGTATCTTTTGAACTACAATAGCCAGTAGTTTTTTCACAACCAAATTTAGTATATATTTTATTTTTTTCCTTCATAGCCCCTATAAATTTACCAATAATTATATACAATTATAGATCCTTAGGCGAATCTAAGTTTAGTATAAACTCGACATGTCCCGATTTATATCGTCAACCTCCTATGTCATTGTTGATACCTATTTTATTTATATTTTATGACTTGTTTTTCAAGGATTCGTCATCAGTACAATCCTGATAATTCGTACTGGCAAAGAAATCAGGGTTTTTTTTTTTTTTTATAGAGTTATTGAGATTTCCGAAATAGCGGGATTACGAATTATTGAGAATTAAAAAAAGTAAAAATTTAAATTAACGGGTTTATGAGTTTTTATTAAAAATATGTATGTACTTAGTTATTTTTGATTAAAAAAATACCTCAAGAGTAAAAGAAATCAGTTATTTTTTTTAATGTTTTAATGGTGTGCAATTTTTTTTACACCGGACAAACCATCCACCACTTTCTCTGATATTTACTAAGCCTCTCTGTGAAAAAATTGGCCATTTCCCTCATCACTCAAACAACAGGTGCATTTAATTGTCGGCACTGTGAAAACCACGTGAAAAGTGATCAATCAAGTTCAGGGAAGTCGCAGGTTTTTTGCCGTTTTATTTTACTGCTTGAGGGGATGGTACCTCCAGCAATGGAAAGGTACTCCAGCGATGATCTTGTTCTTTGAATCGACGTCAGTGTAGATGGAGGAATATGAAAGCGTTTTGCCACATCCGTTATTTTCACAAATGGACAGTCATTTATGGGTACGCTTTGAAATGAGCTGAAGTAAAAATAAGGGACATCGAATCCAATGTCAACAGAAAAAAAATGGAAACAAACACTAATAAAATAATTGAAGAGGTGGAAGGAGAAAGTTTTTATTCGAATAAACGGGATTTCCAACAAAGACTTACGAATTATAAGACGTTCAAGTGGTCTTGGGTACGAAAATCATTACGAAATACGGAGGGGACCAAAGTGCATTTTTTTTTTTATTAATTATTAAACCAGCAGTTTATTACGAATAAGCGGGATTTACGAATTACCGAGATGGCACTGTGATAAATTTGATCAATTTAGACTTACGGGCTAGAACTACGGAGGACATTTGAAATCAGTGGAAACCATATATTGCAATCTCAAGCCTTTGAACTGTAGTCAACGTTCTATTCTACATCACTTTACAGTCATCCCACAGTCCTTGCCATTATACTCTTAAGGTATTCCTAAATCTACGAAAACCTATCTACTCATCCAAAATCCTCTTTGACAAGGTTCAACTCCTTATCCAGTAACACTCATTTTTACAATTCTGCTCATTGCCTAAAACGGTGGTAGGTAGCCTCGTGATTTATTGTGTATCATGGGGCCCTGGGACTGGCCATCATGCTCATTCATGTCCTGAGCGTTGGTGGCTCTCTTGCCCCCTCTCGGTCCAAAAGACATACGGCCAGAGAGAGATCCCCACTGCTTCCGATCCTATTGGTATATTGCATTGTATATTGGCATATTGTTATAAATGCAAATTGTATTTTGTATATAATAATGAATGATTTCTTACATGCCAATTAATAATGTTGTACAATACCACTCTAGTTTTTCACATTAAGATATTTAAAAAAGATAATGTATTACATTTATTGTGATGAGGTGATATTTGTTCATTACATGCAATGACTACATTCTCGACCGATATGATTTATAACAAAAATCTCAATGAGTTAATGAAATGTAATCACTTACCTAGATACATGATGACGTTTGATGACGTAGGTCGTAAATGGAAAAGAGGTTGATCACCTTCATCCTATGAATTAAATAAAACAGTTAAGTTAGAAAATGAATACTAATGTCATAATACTCAATGTCACAATTCTATTCTTCAAGCAATCTTGTGAGCCAATATTCATATTGGCACCTAACAGAACTTTCAAATTCCATTGTGATCATTTTCGGTTGGTGCGAAGTGTAATACATCTCGCCGTCTTTTTTGTAATATTTGATGCATATTTTTTTTCAATTTTTGCTAATTAAACTTTTTTTGTTCACATCAATCATAAACTGCGTTGTATTTCTTCAACTACATGTTTTTTTTGGCTATAATTACAATTAAAAATTAGGCAATCAGTAATTGCGATAAACGCTCTCATTCATACCATATTTACAATTCGTCATTCACTCACTCATTCATACAATATTTACAGACAGCCTAGAGACCTCCCAAATACACGTGCGAGGAGAAAGCGGAGTCTTGGGAAGTCCCCCACGCTCCTCCGTCAGCCACGTCACCGGATACTAGCCAGTGGAAGCTGACCAAGAGCGCGAGAGCCACAGACGCTCAGGACATGATTGGAGTAACTGGCCATTGCCAGGACCCCCGCTGTCATGCGTTTATACCAGGTCACGAGGCCACTGCCGTTTTAGCCTCCGAGGAGGATTATAGGGATGAGTGGCGCAGTGCAATGACTGTGCTACAGGATTAGGGTGGTTGGAAAGGCTACTGTAGAATTTCATAAACTTGGAAGGGATGAGCAAATACATATGTATGAAACAAATGCCGCAGATGTAATTAAGGAAGAGTTTCCTAAAATCGAAAACACTGTTCAAAAACTTAATATTTTTAACAAAAAATACTTTATATTATTATCTATATATTGACAAAAAATATTAGCTTGGAACAAATTAAATATGCGATTTATATTGTTGGCTATTAATACTTTATTACTTGGCACCCACCCATAAAAAAGCAATTAATTAAAACTTAAGAGTTAAATTTATTAAGCTCTTGAGCTTGGCTTTTTGTAATTTTAAAAGTGCCTTTTCTCCAGACAGTGGCTTTTTTCATGTTTTATTTTTTTTTTTTAATTCTCTGACTGTTATTTCAACAAAAAAATAATCATTATTTTCTTGAATATACTAATAATATCCTTAAAACCCTGGGAATATGCCACTTAAGAACAAACATTTGCCAAACAAAACGTAGATCCTTTGACAGCTCCACTAAACTTTCAATGTACAATTAAAATATCAAAAAACAAATTAAATAAGAAAAGATACTATAAAAACATTACATATACACATAAAAGACAATTTTCCAAAAATTAAAATTACGAAATATATGTTTACAAGAACCAAATGAAGAAAATGAAACAAGAATTTGCTGGAAAAATAAAATATCTCTACAAAATCACAACACTAATCTACAATTGGATATTCAGAGATAAATAGATATTTAATAGAGCAGTTCTACACATAAAAACAAAATAAAAAATACCCTTAGTAGATATGTATTAAAGCGTAATGGTAACCTATATAATATATACTTTTTTTTTAACAGCAACAATTTATTAAGATAAAATTACAATTTGCCTTATTAGGCATTACGTAACTAAGATAACTGTTATCATTCATACTGTATTTACAATTCATCATTCACTCGCTCATTCATACAATATTTACAAACAGCCCCCCAAGTCCACATGGCTGTCACCTCCCTCGCGTGCGAAGGAAGAAGCGGAGTCTTGGGAAGTCCCCCACGATCCTACGTCAGCTGCGTCACTGGATAAGAGCCAGCGGAGGCTGGCCAAGAGCGCGAGAGCCACAGACGCTTAGGAAATGATTAGTGAAACTGGCCATTGCCAGGACTCCCACTAATACTTAATTGTATTAAAGTGTATTAATTGTAAAGGTCCAAGGCCACTGCCGCTTTAATCTGCGAGGAGGGTTATAGGGATAAGTGGTGCCGTGCAATGATTGTGCTACGGAATTAGGGTGGTTGGATAGGTTACTATGGAATTTTATGAACTTGGAAGGGATGAGTTCAAGAATATAGGGTATATTCAGATCATCGTGAAGGGTTTCGTTGCTGACGTAATAAGGGGCATTTACTATTGTTCTCAAGACTTTTGATTGAAAGGATTGATGCGCTTGATGTTCCACTTTTTTGCTCTTCCCCATAGCTCTATTCCGTATGTCCAGATTGGCTTAAGTACAACTTTCTAGATTAGTAGTTTATTTTCTGTTGAGAGATGGGATGTCAAGTAGTCTGTACAGTTGTCCAAAGCGTCAGTTTAGTTCTTGTCTTTTTAGCCTCGTGTGTGGGTTTCATTTCAGTCTTTTGTCGAGATGGAAGCCTAAATACCTTACTGTCTCAGACACAGGGAGACAAATCGAATTTAAAAAGACTAGCGGACAGGACTTGGGGCAGAGAGAGAAGGTTATGTGGGAGCATTTTGCCTTTCAATGGCCTTGATTCGACATTGGTTGCAACAATACTCGTTCTCATCAAGGTGTTTTTGAAGTTGGGATGCTATATCAGGGTCTGAATGGGTTGACAGGACTGCAGTGTCATCTGCAAATGTGGCCAAGAAGGTATTGGTGGTGGAGGGGACATCAGCGGTGTATATATTATAGAGGATGGGAGCCATGACACTGCCCTGTGGAACTCCTGCTTTTACGGGATAGTAGTTAGAGTATTCTAAACCACAGCGGAATTGGAAGAAGCTGTTTTAAAGGTAGGACTGTAGGACTAGGAATAGGGTCTGCGGTAAACATCTTTTGAGCTTGTAGAGCAAACCTGCGTGCCAAACCTTGTCAAAAGCCTGAGCTATATCAAGAAAGGCAGCAGTGCAATACTGTTTGGTTTCAAGGGCTGAGGAGATGTGATCAACAACGCGAAGGCCTTGTTGAGCAGTGGAATGTCGTTGGCGGAAACCAAACTGGTGTGTGGGAAAAAGGTTTTTGGATTCAACAATTGGAAGTAGACGTTTTAGTAGGAGTTTCTCAAATATTTTTGAGAGGATAGGGAGTAGGCTAATTGGACGGTAAGATGAGGCTTCATTGGGTGGTTTACCGGGTTTGGAGAATAGGACAATAATGGAATGTTTCCAGAGGAGAGGAAAGTGCGTCGTTCGGATAATGCAATTGTATATATAGGTTAAAAAGATTATGGCTTTAGGAGCAGTGCAGTACTGTTTGGATTCAAGGGCTGAGGAGATGTGATCGACAACGCGAAGGCCTTGTTGAGCAGTGGAATGTCGTTGGTGGAAACCAAACTAGTAGGATAAAGGTTTTTGGATTTAATAATTGAAAGTAGGCGTTTTAATAGGAGTTTTTCAAATATTTTTGAGAGTATAGGGAGTAGGCTAATTTGACGGTAAGATGATTGGGTGGTTTGCCGGGTTTGGTGAATAGGACTATAATAGAGTGTTTCAAGAGGAGAGGAAAATGCGTCGTTCGGATAATGCAGTTATAAATGTAGGTTAGGAAGATTATGGCTTTAGGAGGAAGATGTTAGAGAATTCGAGGAGTAAGGAGATCGTGTCCTACATAATATAATAATAATGTAATATAAATCAACACTCTAACACTATTTAGCACTGTAAACAATTATTCATTTATTTGTGATTTCAAATATACCTTTAAAATGTAGTAGCGTAACCGAGGTCCACGCCAGGTGTCGCATATTTTGAGGCAGTATAGTTTAATATTTTAGTCTAAATCATATAAGTATATAATATTAACATATAATAACGTTTTATTCGACAGAATTAATGACTATAATAACTTTGAAAATGCATGTTGGAATGTTTTCGATTGATCAGTGAATAAAAAAAAACCATGTGTGCCGTGAATTTGTAACTGGAAAAAGTCACCTGGTGGTGAAATCCAAATTTTGCGATACTTTCTGTAGAAAAGCAACAGATGATATACTCGTAAATATGGACAAAGTAATTTTAAACTTTCCTTATGAAAAATAATTATACAAGCACGCTTACAATTTTTATATGTGTACAATCTGCTTGAAAAAAATAAATAAATTTCTGTTTGAAAAAAGGTTCATAATAACCTTCTTTATTAATTATTAGTTTGTCGTAAGTTATGGACAATACTACATAAATCCATCCTCAGGCAACACTCCGACGGGCTATCTATCAAAACTTCCAATGTATGAATTTTCTAATTAACAGGATTTTTGTTAACATAACTTTACTTTTGTATTTCCTGGCAAAGCCAACAGTCTATGTAACAGGTAGCTTGTCGTATAGTAGTACGATCTAAATTAAATCTCTAAATTAGAAAATCAGGACTTGGGAGGTTTTGATAGTAAACCGGCGATATGTTGCTTCATTAAAAATAAAAAGTACACAAAATAAATTAAATCAGTCATTAAAATATTTACCAGCTAGGAAATCGTCTTGTCAATTGAAATGATCTTCGTTACTAAGCCTGTAATTGTATCAATAGCAGACAGTAAAACAGTAGAGCATATTAACCAACATAACGATTTCCAGGCCTGGAAAGATTTTAATGACTGGTTATAATTTTTTATGAGTTTTTTAAAATTTGAAATGCAGAACATATGTTGCCTGCGGATGGACTGGTGTCAGGTATAAAAAGTAGCAATAAATGTTAGCTCAATAAACGTGTGGGAAGTGTGAACTTTTAAATATAATCAAATTTCGAATCCTTAAAAACATCATACTAAAGAAATGTATTTTTTTTTTTATGAATTGTTAATAATCACCCTTAATTTATATTGAAATACTACTTCAAAGGACATCCTATATTTCAATAGAAAATAAATTACTAATCTACAAAGTTATACTAAAGCCAATCTGGACACACGGAATAGAGCTGTGGGTAACAAGTCGAACATCAAGCGCATCCAATCCTTTCAATCAAAAGTCCTGAGAACAATAGTCAATGCCATTTATTACATCAGCAACAAAATTCTTCATAACAATCTTAATATACCCTACATTCTTGAACTTATTTCTTCCTAGTTCATGAAATTTTATCAAAACCTATCCACCCTAATCCCCAGCACAGTAGTTACACTGCACCACAAAACCCTATAAGGCTCCTCGGAGACTAAAGCGGCCGTGGCCTTGTGACCTGCTGTAAATAGGTATCAGTGGGAGTCCTGGGAATGGCCAGTTTCTTTAATTATGTTAAACTGTGGATTTGGGAGATCTCTAGGCCGTTTGTAAATACTGTATAATGAAGAATTGTAAACATGATATGAATGAGAACATTGAACTCAACTACTTATTGCCCAATAAGGCAGACTGTAATTTTATCACAATAAAGATTTGATTATAATAGTGCTTAAATTTATATTCACTTGAAAGGGGTGCATATTGGGGACCAGCTCAGGTGGCAAAAGCTGTGGGTACTTCACTGATCATTGTTTCTACCACAATCGTAGAAAAAGTATACACTGATTGACAAACATACAAATAGAAGGGCCTAATTATCTGTTCGAAAGTAGAGCCTCTCGACTAATGAACTTGCCCTGAGTCGAGCAGGTTCCGTTAATCCGAACGATGACGATTTTAATTAGTTCGGATAAGCGAGTGTGCACTGTAGGGCGTAATCCCTAACACGGCCAGTGGAGTAGATTTTCTGCATTCGGACGGACATACATGGTCCTGCCGGTCCGGGATTATGTTAAGCTCCGGCTTTTCGGGATGTTTACCCACTCCCCCTCCCCCCACCTATTGTCATGGCCGTTCTCATAATAATCAATATCACAGATCATTTCTAAAGCCATATTATTTGCATTGAGTTAAAGGGCGGAATATTTTGAATAATCCATTGTATTAAGAGAACAACCGGCCTCAATGAGCTCATCGCTATATCTTCAGTATCAGATCAGTCGTTGATGCTTTATGAATGGTTGTTCCCTCCGATACCTTAAGGTTAATACGGGCCAATAGCAACAATACTTCGGTACCTGAATTATATAAGTAACACACATTAGTTAGCACTTCATACAACTACCCATTTGTTAACAAATAACATAAAAAACATGCTTTGAACACATTTAACGAAGGAGTGAAAGGGAGTTCCAGAAGGATATTGTGATTATGTTGAAGGAATTGTGTAGCATTGCAATTTTATGAGGTTAAGGTTGTTGCGGTATAATTATCAGAATGTTATCACGTTTTGTTTCGAATCAAAAGAAAAAATCCATGGCACCCACATGAAGATTTAGGGCCGAACGACCATTGTCACCGTAGTAGATACTCAGTTATCCTCACGAGGCTTAAAAAAACCCGACTAAACCTAATCCTCAAACAACAAAGTCTAGGGCGTGCCAGAGATCAAAGCTGGGTTCTCCGCAGTTTTAAGATAGCACGCTACTAGCCACAAGACTACCGAGACGGTCCAATTGTTTTTAATAAACAAATCATCAATTAAATTAACTCTTGTATTCTCAGATGGGGACCATTGAGGATTAACAGTTCTGTAAAGTTCCAGCTGATTTCATTTTTACAATAATTTAGCTAAATAAGATTTCAGGTTTCATTCCTTCAAAAACCAGAAACTCTTGTTAAACCCGTGTTTACGTCTATTTTCCCTGATCTTGAGTGTCCCCTGTTGAAGGTAGAGGTGTAAAATTTTGCATTAGAACCCCCCATTCAATGTAATATACGATAAATATGGTAATTTAAATAAAACATGATTGAGTACTTAATACGATAATTATTAAAAAGAATTGTCTTTAATTTTGTGTATGGTAGCAAATTAAACATCTAGTTATACATATGACGTGTCATATTATTTTAATCAATAATTTCAGAAAGTCTTTAAATGGTGGTGTTTGAAACTTTGGCTCGACTGGTGTTGTTTTTTTAAAGCTACGCTATTTTTAATGGCCAGTCATCAGAAATTATTGATAGTTTAAAACAGGAAATAATTTCTAATCAAAACGTGCAAGGCAACAAACTAAAGATCGTGATATGATTCATAATATGTAATATAGACATCAATGAGCTGTTAAATCGCTTTCGCGTAAGGAACCCCTTCATTATGTGACACATCACAGAAGAATCAATAGTTTAATTAGTAGCAAAAAACAAGCGTTCCCCACCATAATAATGAGTGTATTAAATTTAATATCTATTTATCCTGATTAATTACATCAGTTCAAGAGGATACAAGTGCAAAAAGTCATTGAAACCGTTATAGATTAAAAAAGTAAATTTAAAAATTTGACTACATTATGTTTCAAAACTTTTAGAAAGTAAAACAAAAATAAAATTGCCAAGTGTCTTCCGTTTGTCTGTTCTACTTTACATAGATCTGAAGGTTCTGCAATAGTGAATGTAAAAATAATTCCATCATTTTATATTTTAGTATATATTCTAAGGTAGAATAACGTAACCAAAAACAAAAAAAAATTTTGGTAATTGTTAATGTTTCCCTTGTTACGTCTCAGAATATATTTAAGATTTAAATTTCTGATATGTCCATGCGGCTAAGGACATATTAGGATGGAAACGCAAAAGGAAAGAAAAATAGTTAATCATTTTTCTGACAGGAATTTTTCAGTGATTAAACGATACAAATTAATTATATATAAGGCCATACCTAAACCAGTCAGGACGAAGGGGCTTGAACCACTGGGATCAGCGAAACCTTTAAACATCAAGAGCGCATCCAATCCTTCCGTCCTAAGTGCTAAGAATATACTTTTTTGTCTCAGGAATATAACATTCCATTATGACCTTTAATGGTTATTGGGCTTGAAGGGGCCCAATAATATTTAATCATGGGAGAGTTCTCACGCAGGTCTGTTTTCGCCTACCATGACCTAATTCTATATACACATGTTTACAATTTAAATTTATCGATAAGGTATGAATACGATATTTTATCACAGTTGTCTATCGCCATTCTAAGACGGAATATATGGAATATAATTGTAATAAAGATTTATTCAATCGGGAAAAAATGGTAATTAGTTAATTAAAATTTTTGCGCAATTTACTGTACTGATTTATTTTTTCAGTCAAGTGATAAATTCAATGTTGTTCATTGACCTTCTTCGTCCTTTATTTTCATACATTTTTCAATGAAATACAGATTAATTTTCACCGGAAGAAAAAAGCATAATGGTTAGATCAGTTAGCCATTAGGTTGCCCGTTGCAGCATACTTCTTTTTTAACAACAAAGCCGAAACAAAACTGTTTTGTGCGGGTAACAACCCCGTTAGTCCGGCGGGACCGCAGACATCCAACACTCCTCATTAGCGAGCAGCTTACTCGGCGAGTGCTCGGCATGTGGGGGGGGGGCGCATTGTCGCAGTCCGCTGCAATTTGTTTCGGGGGTACATAATAACAGATCCCCTCCAACCCCATGCTCATAGAAAAAAAATATACATTAGTTGAAGAATGCAGGGCCTGCTGAGGGCAAGCAGGGGTGCTCATGAACCGCTGCCAACGATGCATCTTCTCCTGTCATGGCAGATAAGACACGCTCATTCGTCATGAGCACGATCGATAATGCTCAACGTTGTACCGGTGTGGAATCAACGCATTTTTTTCTTCAAATTTTCTTTGTTGATAAGCAAAATTTTAAAGGTAGATTACTTAGGCGACAAGAAGTATGTAACGTCACTGTATATATAAACTAATACATCAAAGTATTACACTGTTACTACATTTCTGCTCATTGGTGTACAATTATTATATGAATGAAAGAGAGAGATTTTCATTTCATTTTATGACACACAGGCTCATTGCATGCAACTGGCAGATGACAGAGCGCCTCTAAACTAAAGCTAAAATACAATTAATTCATAAAACTAAGATGTCCACTTATTAATAGGTAGAAAAGCAGAAATACCAAACTTTTTGCGAAATTATTTTTGCTATTCTTAAAATTTTCAAGAAACCTTTAAGTGCTTTCATTTACGTTATAAATAGAATCCATATGCTTTAGATAACTGTACAGACTACCTCAAAGGACATCCCATCTCTCAATAGAAAATAAGTTACTTATCTATAAATTTATACCTAAGCCAATCTGGACATACGGATAGAGTACGGAGAGCTATGGGGGAAAGCAAAAGTTGAACATCAAGCGTATCCAATACATATATTCTAATCTATAAGTTCACACCTAGATGTGAAATCTCAGTTCAATATTTTATTTATTGTTGCGAAATTAACAAAAAAATGTTGAGATTTGAAAAACAAAAATGATCATTTACTCGAATTAATATTTGTTCATTTTGACAAATATTTCTTATAAAAAAAACAAAAAAAATTTCTTTGTGGGGATTCGAACCCCGATCTCCTTCAATGAAGTAAGGCGTTTTTCCAGACGGTACCGTTCATAAACTACCAAAGATTATGAAACAGAATTTGCAAATACGGCCTCATAGCATGCGTCCTCTTAAGTATGCAGTTCCTTATTTGTGCTGTTAGTTTAATTCCAGCATGTTTATGTTCTAAGTTTAAATTTCTTGAATTATATATGTCACTGTGAAAGACCGAAATTAGAGAAGGTCACTATTATTCGGTGAATGTCCATTTAAACGATGGTAAATGTAAATAAGCAATGTATTTGGCTTTATAGACACACTCTTATGTCAAAATCAAAATCAAAAATCAAATCGTTAATACAGCGAGTGAAACCGCAAGTCCTCGGAAGTCTTCTGTCATCCGTGGTTCGATTCCCGCGAGGGATGGAACTTTTTTTTAAATTAAATTAAATCTATAAATGCACTTGGGTTGTTAATCATGCGTAGGTATCTCCAAAATAGTCTTTTATTGACAGTATATCATTTAACAGTCAACGATTCGCTTGTTCAGGATGCATGAAGACTACAATTTCGAAACAAGTATATCCTTCTAATCAAAATTCCTAAGAACAATAGTAAATGCCCCTTATTACGTCTGCAACCAAACCCTTCATAACGATCTCAATATACCCTACATTCTTGAACTCATCTATTTCCTAGTTCAAAAAATTCCATAGTAACCGCTGGATAGGTATTCCGTATAGTCATTACACTGCGCCACACGTCACTATAACCATCCTCTGAGACAAAACTCTGCGGTAGTGGCCACGTGCCTGATATAAATACGTGAAAGCGGGAGTCCTGGCAATGGCCAGTACTTCCAATCATCTCTTGATGCGTCGGTGGCTCTCGTGCTCTTGCCCAGCCTCCACTGGATCGTATCCGGGGACGCGGCTGATGGAGGATCGTGGGGGAACTTCCCTAGACTCCGCTTCTTTTGCATGTGAGGGGGGTGACATGTGGATTTGGGAGGTCTCTGGGCTATTTGTAAATACTGTATGAATGAGCGAGTGAATGAAAATTGTAAATATGATACGAATGAGAGCATTTATCACAATTACTTACAGCCCAATAAGGTAGATTGTAATTTTATCACAATAATGATGTTTCACAATTAATAAATAAAATCATTGTCAGTGGTATCATGGAGTCGGTCGGAGATGAATTCAGTCATTAATCTTAGAAATTTATCCTGTATTCTCTGCAGTTTAAGGAAATTACTAGCATAAGTAGGCCATAACCCAGGATGGTGGTGCGTGGGTTATTATAGCTCTGACAAGCATCCTATAAACCATTGATTTATATTTTATTGGCAGTTAATACGTTTTACAATAGAATATAAACAGCCGTGAAATGGCCGCCTTGCCGCTCCTTCTAATAGGATTTATGTAAGTTGTAAACGATAAGCCTTTATTGACAATTACGCGTAATTTCTTCACACTCTAGTACCATTTAAGTTATATATATCCTTAATTAATTTGTGGTACTAATTTGAGCCGACGTTAGGTGCTATGCACCGGTTCTGTTCTCCAATGTTTATGATTAATTCTTACCAGTAGAAGAACTTTTCCATTCAAGTGTCACATCGCCATGAAGATGAGATAATTGTCATATCCTCTGCGAACATGCACAAATGGATTAGGTCAGCGGAGATAAAGTAGTTAATATAGACAATGAATAAATGAGAAAGAGATAACCCCTGTGGCACCCCCGGAGACATTAGCATTGATAGTTATGTTTACGTGGAAGGATTTTCCTGTAACATAAGGATTTACGAGCATAATTAAATAACTGGGCTCTCGATAATGAGTTACCAAATGTCCTTCAAGCCACACAGTGTCAAACACTTTTTCTAAATCTATAAGTACCATACAGCTATGATTTCGTTAATTAAACGTTTTTGATCGCGTCAAAAAGATTTAGCAATCATAAAATGGTAGAACGACTCCCAGGAAAGCGCATCTGTTCATTTCTGATCGTTTTTTTATTTTCTTCAATGAGTACATATATAAATGAGTAGAATAGCTCACTCAAATGTCTCAAATTGTCAATATACTGTTCTATCTCGCATGGACCTGATGTAGGGAGACATATCATACCAAAACGTTGACCATTTTTATAAATTAGATGAAAACATAACTCAATCAGAAGAATCAGAAGGAAGAACCATTTTTTCAACTGTATTTTTCAAATGTTCAATAAACGGGTTGATACGTATGAAATGTCGGTTCCTAGGGTATGAGGAAAATTAAAGAAAAAAACTTTAACGATAGTACTTTTATTTAAAAATAATTTTATTCAAAGTTCCGTTAGCTTCAATATATTTCTCCCAACGCCCAACAAAATTTGATAGGTTACCACGACTGGTCCATTTTTTTTTTGTTTTCCCGGTGTCGTATAACAAAAGTATGGCTGAGGGTTTTTAACGGTCCTTTACTCGTCTGAAGTGAACTGGCTTCTACTGAAGGCTTTAATTCATCATCATCGAGCTTTGTTTCTGGCCTTCCACGAGATTCATTCTCCAGAGTTGCACTATTGGATTGAAATCTAGAAAACCACCGATATACAGTTCTTCCATTCATTATTGTACCATCCCCGAAAGCCATATTGATGTTTGAAAGGCTTCGAAAGCATTTGTCCAAGTTTATATTCATTTAAGAATATAACTCGTAATTGCTTAAATACCATTGATAATAAAAAAAATACACAAACAGTTGACAATAAATCGAGAGATATAGAATGAAAATAAAAGAGAAATGTCTACAGATTAATTTAATACCTATTAGTGTTTGTTAACAAGAGAGGGATTCTTACTTCAATGATTTCATCAAAATAAATAAATTTGACATTTCATCCCTTCCAGCCCAATAAATTCACAGTAAACCGTTTTTGTAGCTAATTGTGTGCAAATGTGTCTATTTGTCCTAGAATTTGTAGGAGTCTAGAAAGCTAGGAAAACTTTATTTTTACAAGGTTCCTTTTCATATAAGGAATGCCTGAAAAATATACTCATATCCATAAAACACATATGCAATCAATTGATTAATGGGTAGTAAAAACAAATAATAATAAGTAGGGTAACAAATTAAATGTCTTGACAACAAAATACAAACTGACTGCAACTTTACATCAGCATCTGTGTCTTATTATTCGGCATGGTAACTCCATTTTGTAAACTGATGTTTAAAATAAACAAAACAATGAAGAACAATAGAGGGTATTATGAAATGACGTAGTAACAAAATGCTGAGTAGGGTACCAAATATTAGACGAGAACGTGCTGATTAATATTTTGTAATAGCTGTGAGGGGCTCGTAATACAATAATTGCCATTGTTAATAATAATTAATAGCCTTAAAAAGTATATTTATTATATTCATGTAGAGGGGATCATATGATCATATGCTAACATGCAACCATGTTAAAAACAGCGAATCACAACAGTGACTTGCACCACAACCAGGGAATGGGCTGTAGCTTATATTCCTTATATTACCAAAGCTAATTTTATTGCTTTATTTCGGAAGTCTCCTGAGTCGTTGATGAATGTTTTCAGATAACTCAGGTGTAGACTGTCATCGTATGAGTGGGTTTGAGTGTCCGTGCAGTTTGTCGCAAGCCTAAGGAATTTTTAGGTCAGTGTGAAGGGTTTGATTTCTCACATAAAAAAGGTCACCTGTTATAATTCTTAGAACTTTTGATTGATGAATCCATACAAGCCTTAAACGTTATTTTCCTATCATATGAAGTATAGTCAAAGATAATGTGATATATAATATTTCGAACAACGCAAAGGTTTACAAAAATTAAAATATGAGCATAATATCATCCCGAATTTCATTAATTATTAGGTTTTTTTTATTACTACATTTTGGACCGATTTCAGTCAATTTTCATAAAACATATTTTTAATAAATTAAATTTTGTAATCTGGTCAGTAATTCTATGGCAGGATATATAAATTGGGATTTTAATGGATCGGGAGTCATAGAAAGTCTGGGTAAAATAATTTTCACAGCCGCAACAGAACCCTTATTGTGTGATTGAGTGCCTTACACTTGTCTCTTCCCAGAAGCTTTGAAACCCGAGCCACAACCGCGCTTGTGCTGCCATCTCTCCGCCGTCCGACTCTACTTCCTCCAGGCATGGAATGTTATCGCCAGACCTCACTGGTTAAATAAACATTGATAGGGCTTTTTTCCTTCTCCAACGGATACATATAGGATGTACCCCCCCCCCCTATTCCGTTTGCTCATATAGAGTTTTCTCGTATTGTCACGTGGTGTTGAATGAGTCCTGCAAATATTTTCTAGCGAGTTGTCATTTATGTGTATGTATGTTCAACGAGAGTGGTAGTGATAATCATCAAATGTATCTAATAATTTAAGAAAAGGCCACACATCTCGTAATATAGTACTAACTTTTCGTAAGAATATTGTATAACAAAATTTTTTAAAACCATCCTGGTTTTTTTGTTCACTTAATTTGAACTTTCAAGGCTCTGAAAATTCCAACTCTAAACCTATCTACTTATTTATTTTATAATTTTCTTACAGGGCAAAATAACTATACAAATAGAGCATGAAGCCCATCAATGATAAATAATTAAGATCTTATCTGTACAATTTTTCTTTACTAATGACTTCATAAATAACACTATAAAATTACCTGTATAGGGAATACAACATAGATACATTCTTTTTTAAGACATTCATTAAAAAAAACAAAAACAAATAAATTTATTATATTTCGTTAATAATGTATTTATTTCGCAATGGTTAATAATAACAATTGTGAAATGAAATCACAACCAGAAAATGAGAATTTTTTGAGCCAAAGGACGTCCAATGACACTTCCTTATTATTTTAATTGGATTGGCAGGTCATCTTAATGGATCCATATTATATCTTCCCTTAATTGTGTGGGCAGTTCCTGCTCGAGTGGTTTCAGATGGTCTGATGATCTGTGATTAAAGAAGTCTGTATAATTTATTTACCATCAGTCAGTCGGGTGGAAATATAAGGGTTCCTGATTTTGAAAAAAATCAGCAATACCCTAAAAAAACAAAACATGACTATTCACGCCATAGGGTTGGAGATATCTTCATCCTACATACGCTTTGTACATGTACAATGCTGGCACTGTAATCGGTAACTTATTTATAAATACTGCCATTGATCAAGAGAAACTGTAATCAACCATACATCGGTTCCTCCGTGTAAACATAGTGGATTCACGTATCTTACAATGAGCAGAATTGATCAATTATTTTCTTAGATTTATACTCGGGATCCCCAGTGACAGTCATTTCGCAGCACTGCTTCGAGTTTAGATGGCTTCACCCTTCCCAACCGTAGCCAATACTTGCTTGGATCACTCCTCTTCAATACTATCATGACTAAAAAGCCTCCTTACCTTCACGACCTCCTCCAATTCAAATTCGAATCAGCGATCAAATCCCAAAATACTAGATCTGTATTTTCCTTCTCACAAATCTGCTTATTTTGACCTTTCTTTTCTCTGAGCCACTACTACTAACTTCAACAAGCTCCTGCTCACTACGATAGCTCATGACCGAAGGCACGTCATCGTGGGTGACCTAAATGCGAACCACAGTTGGTGGAGCAGTACGAGGGCTAACGCCCTCGGCCGTTACATCACAAAGACACCATTTACGGTCATCCACCCAGGATTGCCGACCTTCCGTCATTTCGCTAACCCAGACAGAACCTCCACGCCAGACCTGCTCCTGACACAACAGCCACACCGGGTCACCGGATGCTCGGCCTTAGATTTCACCACCTCCGACCATCGGCCTGTTCTCTATGAACTAGAAGGCGACATGCCAGAGCCACCTGCTTCTAGGTACAGGTACGATGAGGCCAAATGGGACCTCTACAAGCATCTCATCAAGACCGAGTTGCCCACAATCACGCCCCTGAGACACACTTGGGACATAGATTACGCTATCTATCAGCTACAGGACGTCATCGATCGAGCTGCCGATGCATCGATCCCGAAATTTTCTCCGAAGCCCCCTTCTCTGAGAAAACCTCCGGATCACATCCTACAACTGATTAGACAGCGTAATAACATCAAGAACAGGTGGTTTAGGACCAAAAACAGGGACTTAAAACCGGTTTTAAATGCTCTCACAAACCAAGTTAAGTCCCTGATGGCCCAGTGGAAAAATTTGATTTGGGAAGATCGCCTCACCAGTCTCCACGGTGACCACAAGCAATTGTGGAAGCTTGTGAAGACCTGCAGGTCCAAAAAGAACGGTGTAAGGCTGGCCGTGAACGGGCAGTTCATTCCCACCACCGAACAAGCGGACATCTTGGCGGCCTATTATGAGGAAGTCAGTCGTGGCCAGGGACAGCCAATAGGAGCCCTCGACCACCCCTCCCCCACCCTCCCTACCACTACCGAAATCTACACCTCACACCGGCAATGCGCTGCATTCATTCGAAGAACGACCGGCAAGAAGGCCCCAGGTCAGGATTCCATCCAGAACATCCTACTCAAGCAGCTGCCGAGGAAAGGAATCTCATTCATAACGAACGTGTTGAACTCCTGCTTCAGGCTGCACTATTTCCCCCAGAACTGGAAGCACGCTGTAGTGGTCCCCCTTCTGAAACCAGCAAAAAGCGGTTATGAGCCATCTCATTACCGCCCCATCAGTCTGCTGACTCAACTCTCGAAGCTGTTCGAGAGAATCATCCACGTACATCTCTCCGGGCACTGCGAGTCACAAGAAGTCATCCCACCAGAGCAGACTGGTTTCAGCACAGGCTTAAGCGCGAACAACAACCTGGTGAGATTGCAACACCACGTCGCATCGAACGTCCGGAGCAACAGAGCTACCGCTATGATTTCTCTGGACTGTTCGAAAGCTTTCGACTCTGTGGACCACTACATCCTACTTCAACGTCTGAGGGAATACGAATTCTCGGATCAGCTGCAGAACCTGATAAGATCCTACCTTACAGGCAGAACTTTTTCGGTTCGTATAGGCACTACGTTTACGACCCGAAGAAACTACACTGCCGGTGTCCCCCAAGGATCGGTGCTAGGCCCCCTGCTGTTCAACATTTACACCGCCCACATCGTAGGAGCCTCGTACCCCAACTGCGAGGTATCCGCGTATGCAGACGATATAGGTGTTTACAGCACTAGCATCAATCCCTCCAGAGCCCTGAAATTCGCTGAGAGCGCTAGTCAACGGATCTCCGAGAAACTCGATGCCGTCCACATTCAAGTCAACCCGGCCAAGACGCAAGGAATTATATTCAGTTACAAATCCGGAAAAAAGAAGCTCCCGAAATCCTTCGTCTTAGGCGGCAAAGAGTGCCCTGTAAGCAACAAGCTGTGCTACCTCGGGATTACCCTCGGTAGGCACTTGTCGTTCACAACTCATCTCGGCAAGAAATTAAAGAGTGTTAGGAAGAAATTCTTCAGCCTCGGACACCTACTTCACAGCCCGGCTTTATCGGTACGCCTCAAGCTGCTGATATACCAGAGCGTCCTAAGACCTGCTTTGATGTATGGGACCCCTCTCTTCAAGTATCTGACTCCTAACACTCTCCAAACGCTCCAGCAATTTCAGAACAGAGTTCTCCGCACCTCCCTCAAACATACCCCGTTCGACCGAATGAAGGCAGACGAGATGCATAAAAAATTTGAAGTGCTCACCATTCAAGATTTTATCAAGAGAAGGCACATCAAATTTTCTGACTCACTCAGACATAGCCACAACCCACTATTCTCCGACCTTCAACCACCACCAATGCCCGTCAGATGGAAGCACTGCTGGACCGCCGAAGCCTGGAGGATGATCGACGTCATTGAACCCGATGACTGAACGAACTACACCCAGCCGAGATATCGAGGCCGATCTCCCGGCCGACTCAACCGAAGCTACAAGACCCCATCTACCTGTTTAAGCAGGGTAGACCTTCCGGCCGAGTGGCCGACTTATTTCAGCCCCCTGCCGGGGCGGGCCAGGCTTGACCTGGCCGACAACAAACCATTGCCTAGGTACCCCTAGGCTCCACCCTCGGTAGACTCTCACTACCTTCCCGAATCCACCCGCCTCCTTCAGGCATTCCACACCCTATATCCTTCTCATACACCCTTCAAATGGGGGACTCCCCTTAGTGAAAGGCACTCATTAGCCCAAAATAATTTTCCCACATCCTAATTTATAAGTTTGAGAGCTAAGAAAAAAAAAAAAAAAAAAAAAAAAAAAAAAAAAAAAAAAAAGGAAAAAAAAAAAAAAAAAAAAAAAAAAACTAACTTCAACAACTCTCCCAATCTTTGAAACTAGACTTTACCAGTTCCTTATCTAACAATTCAAAATCCATCATCATAATTCTGTTTATTTATTTACTGTCCATTCATCGCAGCAACCTTCCACCCTCTTTTCCCCTTTGTAAAAATTCCTATGTTTTCTTTATTTGTTTTTCATCTCTACTCAATTATGTTTTTGTTACAATCTCGTTCTGTTGGTTCTAATATTACCTCATATGTGCACAATCCCTTTATCATTTATAACTACTTAGGTGTTGACAGCCTTCACTGGACTCTCACCACTGCACCGCAACATTTCCACCTCCACCGAGGCTTCCCACACTCCTTAATTCCCTCACTCCACCTTCAAACAGGTACTCCTAGTAAAAGGATCCACTCACCCCAAATAAATTCCCTTTTTTTTCCCTTATCTATAATCTTAAAAATTTGAGAGCTAAGGAAAAAAAAAAAATCATTTATAAGCCAATGAAATTTCTGTAATGTTATATAACGTTCCTAGTTTGTTCCTCCTTGTTCTAAGGGGGCAATGTCCCAGTATAAGTTGTTTTTTTTTATTTAATTTCAGAACTGACAAATACATATCATAAACTGTAACCACCTGTTACCCTCCTCTATCCAAATACCCGATGTATACATTGGTGTATACACCAATTTGACTGATAGTTTGACCGTTACTCGCTACGGCATAACATATACGGCAGTTGTATCATCATACTTGACACATTAAACAATATAATGCATTTATACGGCACTATTGACACATGGCACTCCTGGAAAGGGACGAGCCACAATTTACAACGGCGCATTTAAAATGTCAAAATCAAATCATTCTTTCGAAAGTAAATTAAAATGCTAATGGCATTAATGAAGGGAGGCAGGGACACCGGACCGGCATATTGCATAATGGATGAATCTTTATTTATGGGCCGGTGGGTCCCAGTCAACAGTAATCAGGTCACCAATGACAACTCCGTACTCCGGATTCGGCCCCAATCCAAATGTCCAGTTTATCCTTATATAATATGAAACTGGGAGCTCATTGTCAGCCCTCAAGTTCTCTATGAGTGGATGTACTTGTCAGGGTACAGGCTGAGGTTGAAGATTATATTATTGGTGGGATTATGATAAATGATCTCATTCATACCGAATATACAGTATTCCATCCACTCTCTCATTCGTACAAAATACACGCATTCAATATAGACATCTATACAAAACCCTTGAATCCTCCAAAATCGTCAGTGGTCACCTCCTCAGCAATGGTGAAGGAAGCAGTGATCCAGAAAGCTCACAGACGTCGGTCCTGCCATATCACTGGTATATAGTAGCAGGAAAGACCTAAGAAGTGCCTGGCATTTCCACTTCAATCTCCTAGGGGATTGTAGGGATGTGTGGATGATTTTAAAAGGAAATTTTACAATTAGAAGGATACTAAGATCCAGATGGAGGGTTTTATTTACTATTGTTGTGAGGACTTCGGGTATGAATGATTGGATGGGCTTAGTGAGTGAGGGCTTTGCTCCCCCCTCCCCAGAGTTCAATTCTGTAAGTCCACATTGCTTTTGCAAATAAGTGTTTCGTATAATAATGCTGAGGGTTTTATTTTTGACGTAGAATAGGGCATTTACTATTGTTGTGAGGACTTCGGGTATGAATGGTTGGATGGGCTTAGTGAATGAGGGCTTTGCTCCCCCCTCCCCAGAGTTCAAGTCCGTAAGTCCACATTGCTTTTGCAAGTGTTCCGTATAATAATGCTGAGGGTTTTATAAAAAAATTTAAAAACTGTTTATTCATTTCGTTGTCAACTGGCTGGGTTATTGCCAATTAATTCGTAAGATCAAGTTCAGAATTATCTATAGCTCGGATATTGTTTTTTATTTCGTAAAATCGATTTCTTGACATAAATGTGGGAACTGATAGGTCATCAGGTGATTTCACAACTAATAAAGCATCCACTCACAAATTATGAAACATTGCGAGCATATCAGGCACATACCTAAACAAGATAACAGCAATGCATTAAGGATTTCATAGCCATTACAAAAAATGATTTTGACAACTATAGTGATTTTATATTATTAATTTTGTATTCATAGCCCACTTAAGCCCCTATCGGTATTATATATTATGGACAAGATATTTGATTTGGTGGTCTACTCAATTTGGTTGGTGAAGATTTATTTTTTTTACAAGTAATCCCTTTAATAACTACCCTACCTTATTTCATAGGGATGCCTTTATTTTCATCATAATTTGAGTCAATAAGAATCAACTTGTATTTATGCGAAATACAATAAAATATGTGGGCAGCAGGAAAATGATAATGACCAATTAGTCTCGAGATTAATCTTAGTTAAACAAAAAAAAATTAGGTCGCATGACGGTCACTAATTTGTTATAATAATACCAGCAGCTTAATATAAATTATTTTTACTTTTAATTCATGGAACTTTGGTAGGCGAAACAATATTTTTAAGAACAAGTGATAAATCAAATAATTTAAGCAATATAGGGTGGAATTTTAAAAATAAATCTTTTTTACACCTTGAAAATGCAAGATACGGTGGTGAAACATCAGTCACTATACCATAAAATATTTGTTTAGTAGATAGAAACTTCTTTATTGTGATGAAATAACGATAAACGAGCCAGTGGAAACTGGCCTAAAGCGCGAGAGCCACAGCCGCTCTGGACATGATTGGAGAAACTGGCCTTGCCAGGACTCCCACTATCAGGTACTTATAGCAAGTCACGAGGCCACTGCTGCTTTAGTTACCAAGGAGGATTATAGGGTTGTGTGGCACAGTTTAATGACTATATTAGGGAATTAGGGTGGTTGGATAGGTTTCGATGGAATTTTATGAACTTGGAAGGGATGAGTTCAAGAATGTAGGGTATATTAAGATCGTTATAAAGGGTTTGTTGCTGACGTAATATAATAAGGGCATTTACTATTGTTCTCAGGACTTTTGATTAAAAGGATTGGACACGCTTGATGTTCGACTTTTTTGCTGTCCCTCATAGCTCTATTCCGTATGTCTAGATTGGCTTAAGTATAACTTTGTAAATTAGTAATTCTATTGAGAGATGGGATGTCCTATGAACCAGTCTGTACAGTTGTCCAAAGCGTCTGTTTAGTTCTTTGTCTTTTTAGCCTCGTGTGTGGGTCCATGTCAGCCTTTTGTCGAGAGGGAAGCCTAAATACCGTACTGTATTGGATACAGAAAGAGGAAATTAGAAAATATAGGATAATTTTGGAGAGTAATTGGCTATTATCTTTTTCCTTCTGCCCATCTCAGGCTGTAAGTCTCAACACAAATTTTAATAATGAATTAAAAAGCTGGAGGTTTGAGCTCCTTTTTGTTAGGTAGTTTTTATTCTGTGATTGAGAAATCTTTTTGTCCAACTGTGGACGCTTTTAAATGAAGGTGGTGGTCGCGGGAAAAAAATGTACCCACAAGGGGTTGGCCAAATGAAAAAATCAGGATATTGCTATTTATTTTGTTATACGGTGAGTAATACGCTCTTAATACTTTCCAACTCAAATACCACGTGTTATTAATTTCCTTTAGTATCGGTTAGGCTTTAATTAATCAAGGGGGAGAGCAAACGTTTGCCTGGCGAGGGCTAAACTAACACCGCCCTGATACAAAAGCGTCCAATCTCTCTTTCATACTCCAGCGCCACAACTGCTGTGAGGCCTAGATTATTCTTTGGACCATGAAATGGCTTTCTTCCATATCTTATCGCATCGATGGACGAGAACCATCTTTGGACCCTCCCTTTGCATTATTTATGGGGAAAACTTAGGGGTATCAATTTTATTAAAATGCACTTTTAAGAAGTCCCATCGTTTTTCAAGCCGATAAACACACATAATTTCTTATCATTTTCCCGGTCCACGAGTGTGAGCTTAAGAATTTAGTTGGTTTGACTCTTATGTATCTTATGTAACTGTCTGTCTGATCTTTTCTCTGAGTGTCCCTAGTTCAAGATTTCGTATGAAAACTTCCGATATTCTAAAATTTAACGCTTAATATCAAAATTAGAAAGGAAAGGGAAACTGTACTCATGCCTGTAAAAATTATTATCCTTTAATAATCAATTACTTAATTATTTAATAATCAATTACTTAACTCCGTAATTTCGAGTAGGAACCCAAGTCCCATACCGAAGGATATTTTGCTTAATGTGCTAAAAAAGCAACCCAATAAACAGTAACGAAGGATATATCATCATAATATTTTTCTTATTGCGATAAGCAGGTTTTCAAATTAAATATCTTGACGTCTTAATCGATAATACCTAATATATTATTATGGCATCTTTGCAAATCGAATTGTAAATGTAAAATAGTCAAGGAACAATTAAAACCATCCCATAGTAATAATCTTCAAATTATCTTATCTTCATTTACCATTTATGTTAATGGTACTGAATATTCAATCCGCTTGTTAAATGTAAAATTGTGTGAGGTGAAATAGTTTAAGACATGTGAAATCATGGGGAAGTGAGATTTGTTTCTTTGCGTTTATGACGGTTATGTCCAACTCTCACATCAGATGGCAGCAGCGACCGAGGCAACTTAACTAGTTTTCAACCCGCCACGTGGAAGGGGAAAGAACCACCAATGAGATTTGAAAAGAGTGGGTGAAAGAAATAGTGAGTGTAAACGAGGTAACACTGGCCTTCCGCCTCCAGCCGGAGTCAAATCAACACCTGACGTCTTTCTTGTCTCCATCTGCAATCCCGGAGAACGCCTTTAAAGATATACAACCTTCGCTGTTAAATGAGTAAGCGTACAATTTTATTTTCGAGATTTCTCAACGTAAACGACTAATTTCTAAGACAATTATAAGTTTTTAAAATAGTTATCCATAAATAGTTAAGTTAGATTGATAAAAAATTTTTGTAGCATAATTTCGTTTATAATATTAATTTAGGCCTTCATTTTTGCAATTCATTCAATTTCAAATTTCCAAGTATTTAATAAATAGTAATAACTAATTCAGCTCTTAATAAATCATTCCTAAAATTCTATTTATTATTGCATCCTCTTGTCTATTAATTACTTCTAATTAAATACTTAAGAATTGAATCAAGTCTTCATTCAAGGGACATATTTCTAGACTAAGCCAAAAACTATACGATAATTACTAACGTAATAAACAAAAGTTAATTACAATAAAAAAATTTAATTTTAAAAAAAATAAGGGAAGACAAGCGGGCTTGTAATAACATACACTGGCGTTTTAGTGGACTATAATTTTCCAACGGTCGTTAAAACTGTCATTAAAATCAGCAGCTGTTATCCTTCCTTGTTCGATGAAACAACTTTATTTTATTTTTATTAAATATTGCTACAAGCTATTTAATATATGTTAAATAATTAAACGTTAAGTATTTTTTTAAAAAATCAGGTAATCTGTAAAGTAGTTTAAGGGGTCATATACAATTTTCAGGTTTTGAGAGAAGCTGTAGATTCTGAACTGATTACTACTTCAGGGAGAAATGGTTTCCATCCTCACCACATGATATATTTGGTTTATCTAGATGATTACCGAGGTCACAGGGAGATACTTTCATTCAGGTTGTCATAAGGTGAAACGTAGTTGCCATATCTTCAACGTAAAATAGTAACTTACTCTTGGCAGTAGATTTGTCTACGTATAGGTATACTTTGGTAATCTAGCCCTGAAGAGCAATCAATAGAAACAAACCTTTCTTTTAAAATATAATTGTAGAGGGACTACATTGTTGGATTGGGACCTATACTGGGTGTGGAAAACTACTGGACGACACCAAAGGCAGATGCACCCATTTGTGCAAAAGAGAGAGATTGTACTTCAGAAGGCTGCCATCTGAATACTTAGGCAGCTCAGGGCAGAAGAGAGAGACCCAGAAACTAGTTGTACTTCAGGAGTCTGCGTTCTTAATGCTTAGGCAGCTCAGGGCGGAAGAGAGAGACCCCGGAGCTTTGTTTTAATCGTCCACGAAGGCACCACTATCTAGTTGAAATCGCAAGTCAGAATTTAAATCATGGCATTTTTAAAGGAAAACATAGAGCCAGTGGTAAAAGATATTACTAAAGTGCCTTATATTAACTAAATATTTAAATAATATTTTATGATATTTACAACATTTATACTCTTTCAGTTATATTTTATATACATATAATTCATGGGTTTGGGTATAAAATAAAACCACCAAAATAATGTGGTTCATGTTTTATTTGCTATTATATCGTATTAAATATTATATATATTATTATTGTATATTATATCGTACCTAAGCACCTAAATTAATCTTTTATATTTCATAAATATCACTTAAATGATTCCATGTTATTAACACGAGTACTTTCGGAGAAGAATAAGGGACACTGAAGATAACTGGGCATGAAGCCTTTTACATGTTGGTCTCAGTCAGTAGACTGTGGATGATCTAACGGTCAGTCCAGTTGGAGTATTTGGGGTGACATCCTAATTCTTTTGGTTGTACTATTACATTAATTAAATTAAATTACAGTAGCCCTGCGAACAAATAGTTGTATAAAGCCAAGAGTTTGAAGCTAAGTGGTAGCATGTAATTGTGGGGATCAATTGGTGTGTCAATTTTTTAGGAGACTTGATAATTACCCTGCTACCTCCCAGAACTAGTCAGTTCGGGCGAGCTCTGTTTTACCGGACGTCACACGGTATGTTATATCACTTAACTCATAAAAATGACAAATCTATCTGAAATTTCACAGGTATATTACACATAACAATTCGAAATATGCTGATTAGTTTCTGATTAAAGTACAATTACAAGAAATATTGCGTTGTGTTGTCTGTATAATTACATAGTCAAATGAGTACTCGCTTCTCTACACAACTATTCTCTTATTCAGTTGTTTCAAATTTACTATCCTGGGGACAAGAGGATCAATTCGTGTGAAAAAATTATGTAATTTCTTTGGGATAGCAAAAAATAAAATGAATATCAAAATATATACTATTATGTATTCTATGTTGTCCATCTGTTCCTAAATCCTTTTCACAAAGAAATTTCCTGTTGATCCATGGAAGTTTATTGATACGTATGTATAATTACAAAAAAGAAAACAAATGACATTAGGTTGATGGGAATAATTAAACTGAAAATCATTTTCAAAAAATTATATTTTAATTAAGTAAAAAAAGGAAGTTGTAAAAAATAAAACCAGACATACCCACATATTCTTTTATGTTTACAAAATATTTATATCTGTAATACATAATTAATGTGAATAACATATACAAAACAATTAACGTTGCCTCTAGGATTTCCCAAGTTCCTTAAGTTATATACTTTATTATTAAAAGCTCTGATTTTTTCCCGAGGTTGAGAACACATTAAAAAAGGTAATGCCACAAATAATTTTAAAACTGTTCTAAAAAATAAGTGTTATAAGAAATATTCTCTAAAAACCATGAAGTATGTTAGTGATTCCCCAGGCAATAGATTTTTTAACTAAGATTTAATTAAGCTCCGTTAGAATTTTTTATTGGATGTCTCACTTGGTATCTTTCGATATTGTTTTTTTAAATCCTGAGAATATGTTTCTTAAGAAAAAAAAGCCTTTATTTAACATATAGTTGGCTTATTGGCAGTAAAGGTCCACCATATCAATTTAAAGAGAAATAAAATATAATAAAAACATAAAAAAGGTATAATAAAAAATATACATATACACATAAAATACACATGTTAATACATACCTACATTTACACATAAAAAATAAAATTACCCTGCTGTACTAATGCGTAATAGTGACCTACATAATACATGACTGTAATAAAAATCAACATTCTCTCATTAGTTAGCACTACTCGCTTGTTTATGGTAGAAAATAACTAAGCAATGTTGTTTCGAACACATTTAATGAAGAAGCGTGGTGAATGGAGAGGGAACGGAGTTCCAGAAGGATATTGTGATTATGACGAAAGAATTGTTTAGTGTTGTAGACAATGGCTAGATTATCCAATCATGTTCTGAGCGTATGTGGCTCTCGCACTCTTGGTCAGTATCTACTCGCTCGTGCCCAGTGACCCGGCCGACGGAGGAGCGTGGGGGACTTCCCAAGACTCCGCTTCCTGTTTCGCGTGCAAGGGAGGTGACAAGCTTGTGGATTTGGGAAGTCTCTGGACTGTTTGTAAATACTGTATGAATAAAATTGTAAATATAGTACGAATGAGAACATTTATCACAATACTTCTTGCCCAATAAAGCAGATTGTAATTTTATCACAAAAAAAAAGTGTAATGTACAAATAAAAAAAAAAGTATTGTAGTACTATGGGGTTAAGGAAAGAGGATTGTCGACAGTTTTGGTGTAATGGAACTTCTGGTTTGGTGATAAATATGGAGAAGAAGACGGAAGATGGAAGTTGTTGGGTAAGGAAGACTAAATTGTAGACTAATTTGCCTGCAATACTGAATAACATAATCCTTCCAGGAATGATTGAATTACAATACGAATTCCTTATGTCCTTCAATTGGTTTTTTTCAAAATGTAAAGATTAATTACACAATGAGGGACAATATGTCTACACTACATAAACGGAAAGTTTCAACATGTTTATTTTTTTCCTTTTCGGATAATAAATATCACAAAGGGCAAAGGGTCATCATCAGATTGATCAACTCTGCTACAGTCGAGGAAGGCCCTTGACAGGTGTCGATAACAAGGTGAATTGGGGGTGTAGGGCAAAAAGGCTGTCAGGCAATGTCCCGGGCAAGGGTCGCTTCTACCCGCTGCCCTTAAAGAAATAATTGCATAGAATATCTTCGACTGAATTTCATAGGTAACATGCAATTTTTTCAAACGGGGACCATAAAAAGCATAAACTCAAATTACTACTTATATAGCAGACAAAAAAACAATGGAAACAGGACCGGGTCAAACTCTGATTAATTTATTCTTCCTATCGGACGCTCTACATATAGGGTTCAGATCACGTCCCTCTACCTTATTCCGTCCAGGTAAACACAAAATTGCTTCTTACTGAAAAACCAATGAAACTAAACTCGGGTTCTTCGAGCCATCAGTAAAATTAATTTATTTGATAGTCCCATGAATTATAACTTGTCGATCAGAGAATCTTATCCGTATTTTTTTTTCTACCACTTTTTTTTATAACTTTTATGATTGTATTTTTTCAAAATATCCATCGACAAAATTGACTTTATAGACTTTGCTGTAGATCACTGTCAGGCAAAGTTTACTCAACGGGACTAAAAAGGTGATTTTCACTGACATTGGCATTCATATTTAGCACCTACATTATTTTCTAGTTATTAGTACCAGATGCTGACATACACATTGTATCGGAAATGTGACCATTAATGAATTTGATGAAAACCTAACAACTCTCTCAAATCGATTTGAGCTAATCTCCCGACAAACTATTCTACTCATTTACAATAACAAGAATGTTTACTCAACTGTAGTCTCATATATAGGACTATCATTGACTGTACAGGTCAGTTACATTCTTGACATTGTCGGTGTGTATCCGAAATATAATCCGTCAAGATAAAATACAGTAATCTCCGTGAATGATCATTGAAAAAAGAACCGTGCATTTTAATTCTGAAAACGTTTGCTCACATTGACGAGAACCGTGTATGTTTATTTCCGTTGGAAAAAAATGTTGGATGCCCAATATTTCCCAGCGGCAAAAACATAATATTAGCGAAAAAGGAATGATACACCAGTGACTGTGAAATTAGCGAGTGTACTTTCGTTGAGGTTCCACTTCAGAATTCGCTGGATACAAAACCGAAGGAGGAGCTGGAACAATTGAACGTCAAAGAACTGTTAATTACCTCAAAATGCGGCTTTGTTTGAGCCTCCAGCCATCGATCAATCAATCAATTTAAAAAACAACAACATAATTTTAAGATAAAGTTTAATAGAGTTACCTAACCAAGATGATTTTTGTACCAAAATATGCACAAAACCAATCTGTAAAACCACCTACATTTCCACTTATTACTTATTGCTGTAAATCGACCACCGAGAATAAGAATTGTGAAAAACTAGGCCGAGCGAAATGAGAAAGCTGTAATAAAGGCAGAACGGCTAAAAATATTAATCGATTCTCAAATTGACTCCAGATGAGGTCGTTAGCGAGAAACAGATTTTTTTCCGGAAAACCAATGATTCGTGTCACTAAGTGTCATATTATGTCTTATTTAGAATCGATTGTTTCTTTTTTTTAGTTCGAAATGTGTTAGTTTTGAATATATTTAATTTAGTTGCGAAGCTTGTGTTTTTAATACATTTTTTCCCCCTTTTTTATGTTCCTAAACTACATGTGTTTTGGGTTGTTTATTGTCAATAAATGTTATGCATTATATTATATAACTGTTATATTGTATTGTTGATGATGGTTAAAACTGATACAAACTACTATTCAGAACTAGAATTATTTTTGTTGAGATAATGTCAGACGTTAACGTAGGTGCACCTTTTCGAGTATTTGACTTAATGTAATTTTAAAAATACACATTTTTATATACTTTTGTAGGTGTGTATCTGTGAGATACAAGCGCTGAATTTCGTCTTTTCACCATCCTCCACCCATGACCACTTGTTTTTATGCTTATAAAAAATATTATAAATCTATCCCCTTTTCACCTTGATATATGCTGTATACTGTATAGTATGCCGGACAAGCACATACGATGTGATCATCAGCATAGTTGGCAACATTGGGTAATTCTGTGCATCACAGGTTCTGAGAACCTGTCCACAACGAGTTGGAGGGAGGGATTCTTATCTTAGTTTTGTTTATGTCTTAGTGTACAAACAAGCAAAGTAGATTTCTAGGATTTATTGCCTGTGTGGCTTATAGTTGCTATGTACTGCACACCTATAACATATCCACAATTCTTAAAATGTCTCCAAATTGATAATTTAGGCGTAGTGAGTCAGGCAGGTACAGTTTACCCACCGGTCAAGGCATTGGAAGCCTAAAGACTGGTGGGTTAAACAAAACAAATTCTAAATAACTATAAAGTTAATAAATATTACTGTCAAACAATGCACGAGGATGGGTCCTGTTTCGTTCTCCTTACCAGGAAGGTCGCAATACTGCAGGTAATTTTTTTTTTGGGTGGGGGGGGGTCCTGGGCTGTGTATATCTTCCTGTAAAGTATGTATGTATATCGTAAATGCTGTAATAATGAGATAATAAATGCAATATTGTAAAATGACATAACTTTTGTATGTTTTGAAGCGGCAGGCAAGGTAGCCTGCGTAGTATAATGTACAACATGTAAAGGCAGTGGAAATGCTAGTTTCTCATTGGCTGCATTGCTCTCCCCCCTTTATTTCATCTTTCCTTCTAAATACTGCATTTCAACCATTCATTATAGGTTTTTACCAGATACTTCAAGGTAAACTTCATTATTTTTATTCATTTACTTTGCTCATCTGAGCCTAACAGAAAACATTATTTATCCATTTGCTGCCATTTCTATAAATGTATGCTATCTATCAAGAGTATAAATGGGATCGTTTATTTCAGTTTTTCTTTATACTATCATCAGTTTTAGGTGAATTATGTATTGGTTTTCAAGGGATGTTTTTTTAGGGCCATTAAATTAAACTATCATGGAATATATAGTGCCTGGTTGCGTTCAAGTAGTAAACCCTATGTTAATGGGAGTTTTAATGGTATTTTCTAATAATAGGAAAATAAGATAAAACACACTGTTGTTCAGGGCGTCGAGATAAGTAAGTAATTAATCAGTGATAATAATAATATATATATATTACATGGAGTGCTTTTTCCAGTCATCACGAATGGGTGTGTAATTTCTTCTTTCTCGGGGTCAATTAGCGAACTCGCAAACACCTGAACAGTCAGACAAATGCATGAAAATATGAAGCGTTCTTGCTTGAAACCAAATAAAATCCAACAAAACCCTAAGGTGGTGAAGCCTTCCTTGAACCTTGATGGTGAAGGAAATCTTTCTTGACACTCTTACAAGTCCGACGTTATCTCGGAAATAGTTGAGGGCAGATATCTATGAAGAAATATGACGACGGTAAAGTTTAGGACTTGCACCGCGGGCATTGGCTGTGGTGACAGTAAACTTAGTGTTGCTTGCAGGGCGTAAGATAGATCAGACAAGTTAGGCTATCACAGTTAGGGGACTGTTTCCCTTACGGCGCCAGTGCAAGGAAAGGTGCGTTTCACTACTCTCTACTACAGGGCAAAGTTTAGTATTGTATTATTATTGTATTTCCGTTACAATTTATTCGATTCACCATTGAAGTCCATTATAGAAAATCAAGATAGCACAATAGCTACCCAATATAGGAATCCCTGGAATGAACTGGTAAAAAATTAGAATTAAAACAATGGTAGCTCATAAAAATAATGGATCAGGGGAGTATGTACCCCTCACCGATGTTAATTAAAAAATGTATACCCACTGAAATAATTTTTTTTTTTGCTGTACTCATGAAATATAATAACGAGTAACAATCAATGTGCGAAATAACAAAGGATTAAGTCAGCGTAAATAATGAACAGCAGGCGACTGTGATCACATATCATGCAATATCAGCACTTTCTGGCTTAAATTTACCTCAATCACACAAGTAAACAATATATTGAAAACGGATTTTCACACAAAAATTTAATGAGTATAGAGATTTTTATGTTTTGATCCAATTTTCGTATTTTTCTTTAAGGCCCTTACTTAATTGTGTACACTTACATTGGGCATTCTGAACCCAAAACCGTTTTTAAATTTCAAATACAATTAATAGATCCTTCGTAATTAGCAGTGCTTACCTGCCTTCTTCTTATTAAACCCCCCTGTGTATGCCCCTGTATAGTATTAATCAATATTCCATTAAAAGTAACTCTGTTAATACGTAAACAATTTACAAACCTATGATGTATGAAAAACCTCTAAACTTGGTTGTATGTGAATGAATCTGAATTTAATGATACTATAATTTAAAAGGGTCTCGTTTTATTCTTTGGATTGTTGCCAACTTTTTATTTTTTTTTTTAGAGTTGAGTATGTTTTTCGCTGAATTGTAGAACGTAGGCAAAACTGTTGATGTAATATCAGTAATAAAAGATATAAAAGAGACTTCAAGTTTTTTTTTATTTTCACGGGGTAAATATCATAATGCTAAAGTTACGAATGTCTCTAATTACTTTTCAACGGGGCAGATCGTAATTTTTATTTTAATATTAAGATTTCTTTCTCTCATTTTTTATGATTTAAAAAAAAAAATAAAGTTACAAACGCAAAAGTAAATTAATAAAATTTTGTTTTGATATTAAAATACAAGGTAAATTAATATTTCTTTTTATATTTTATTGTCAGTAACCATCTGCATTGTGAAGGATTAGCAACTACTAGTACTATGACATCCACACAATGAGATGGTAGGTACCACATCCACACAATAGGTACCAGTTGAGCAGTATCAAAGCTCGAACGCGCGTCCTCCTCAACATCTAGGCTGGGGGTTCACCAACTAAGCTAGCCTACCTTGAGTTCTGAGCTTCCAAGTATGCATCTCATTTAAATATTTACTATTTTTGGTGTAGTTTAATTTATTAGGTATTTAGAAAATATTCTTTTACCTATTGAAGATATGAAATGTATTATTTGTGTGTGTTTTTGAGAGAGATTCTCATTTTTATTTTATACACCTGGACTAATAAGATAGTCGTCAGACGCCAGAGTGCCAAATGGAGGGGGAACTGAGTTCCAGAAGGATATTGTGATTATGACGAAAGATTTATTTAGCGTTATAGACAATGGCCAGATTATCCAATCATGTTCTGAGCGTCTGTGGCTCTCGCGCTCTTGGTCAGCCTCCACAGGCTCGTATCCAGTGACACTGCTGGCAGAACAGCGTGAAGGACTTCCCAAGACTCCGCTTCTTTCGCATTTGAGGGGGGTGACAACCAAGTGGATTTGGGAGGTCTCTGGGCTGTTTTGAAATACTGTATAATTCAGTAAGTGGTCACTCACTCACTCATTAAAGAAAAGCGTCAAATCACTTCGCAGGACAAACAGTAGCATTAGTGGCACTCTCTGGTAGTAGTTTTTGCAACTCGCATACAATGCACTCCAGTTTTTTTATTAATTTTGATGAGGGTAGCAATATCACATAGGAATCCATGCCTATTGCGAAAGCCATGTGAGTTTTCTCTCTGCTGAATATAAACGACTTTATTTTCTCCACACAGGCTTTTCCTTTGTAATGCAATGGTTTTTTTGTTTGCCAGAAATTATTTATATTAACTTCATGTCATTAAATCTATAGGGGGTCTAATAATTCGATTAACCCGGAATAATTTATTTCCATTCTCATGAAATGAATAGACACAAGATTAAAGGTGAAATAATCAGGATATGCACCCAAAACGAAAGGTGGTCTAACTTGTCATGTCACACCACAAAGTGAATGAGAATTCCGACCCCCTATGTGATAGGGGGAGGGGGGTTTCCCCATCTAAAAATGCCATAGATAAGGCCTAGGCTACCTTTTGCCATAGTTTAAGGTCTAGGCTACCTTTCGAAGAGAACAAGAAACGTAAACTTTCAATTAGGCTGCATAGAGTATATTTAACGGAGGTAATATTTATTGACGGCTGGGGCTTTCGCCCCGACGTGCTTTTTCAAAATCAAACAGGTAATTAATTTATATCAAACAATATGTCCTATAAGTGTGGCACACTGTAGAGAATTACAATTCAAATAACCCATTATATGGGTTTAAACCCAATCAATATTATTGTTTATTTGATATGTAAAATAGTAGAAAACTTAATACAGTGACTTTGATTTACGGTAATTAAAGAAAAGCCCCAAATAAGCCCCAAATCAATCTCGAGAACTCACAAGTACTAGTACGGTGTCGCACTCTGGTAGTCGGAATTGCAACCCGTTCGACAATATAACCGTTGCGATACAAAAGTCAAATTGGACTAAATTTTCTTTATTTTTGCTATTATTATTTTGGGATCGGTATTTTTTTGACTTCGTATTGCTGTTTTTATTTCATGTTTTATTTGTTGGTTTTTGGAGGTATGGTAAAATTATTTTAGCTTATATGGTAATAATGCCATTCAGTTATGTAACTTAGCCACTGTATTGCAATAGTCATATCTTGCTTCATATCCAAAGGGGCAAGATTATCCACGCAAAAGTAGACCAGAGGAATATTTTTTCTTTTTTCCTTTTTTTTTTGCTCAAATTCTGAAGAGAAAAAGGATGATCGTAGAATAGCATAAGCAAATGCTCTCTCACTCTCTCTCTCTCTCTCTCTCTCTCTCTCTCTCTCTCTCTCTCTCTCTCTCTCTCTCTCTCTCTCGCTCTCTCTCTCTCGCTCTCTCTCTCTCTGGATTATCCACAATTTACTTTATTCTGATACAAATACATAAAAGTTTAGAAAATTAAAATTAAAGACTCCTATTCTATCAGTTCACAGATGTGACTGCGCTAGAATCGGAGACATTATTTGAACTATTTACTTTAATTGTTTTAACTTATATGTCTTATTCCAGCATTTTAATTCTAAGATACTTGAGAATGGCACTATAGACACCCAAAACCGCCTGTATCGGTATGAAATAAATTGTGGGTAGACCACAGATAGGTGTACATTTATTATTTATTAACAAAATTCGTTGTAAGTCAACCTATTCGACTTCAAAACACGTCCCCATTACGAAGAAATTAGGTTACCCATAACACCGTATGAGTACCATTATTTTTATTGATGGAAAATGAAATTTTATACAACCGTCAATTTTACCCTTTAAAGCCTTTTAAATCCTTTAAGCTTGAACACCGTCCTTTTATATTATATTTTACTAAGCCTGATAATAAATAATTCAGCAATCTTTATTGCGATAAAATTACAATCTTCATTCTTGGGCAATAAGTAATTGTGATAAATGTTATCATTTATATCATATTGACAATTTTCATTCACTAGCTCATTTATACATTATTTACTAACAGCCCAGAGACCTCCCAAATCTAAATCGTTGTCACCTCCATCGCATGCGAAAACGGAAGCGGAGTCTTGGGAATACCCCCCACGCTCTTCCATTAACCGCGTCACCAGACACGTTAAGGCTGACCAAGAGCGCGTGAGCCACAGACGCTCATTATAATGAAGGAAATTTAAAAAAATCTACTAAAATATACTATTTCATAGTTATTGGGAACTTAAAATCTACTGTAACTAAAAGAAGGCTTAAAATCTATATTTTTAAAAATCTATATAGCCTCAGCTGAATTGCTACCGATAAGGTAATTTGTACTACCTTGCTAAGAAAAAAAACTACTGATTCTTTTCTCATAAGATCACTTATATGTGACAAACCATCTTGTGTAATGCACTGATTTTGGTGCACTGAAAGGAAACATTAACCAATCCTAAAAACATCTTTTGAGTTATCTGTCTTATGAGTGGAAAATCTAATCTTACGGAGTGTTTCTCTGTGTAAACCAGGCATGCGTGATGAATGTCACCTTCCTGTCTAAATAAATCACCAGGTATTTAGTGGGAGGATACCGATGGAGTGCTATAATTAGGCAAATGTATAAATAATCATTTAGAAATTAGCCAAATGAAATATTAAAAAGGGTAGTCGAACTTTTGATGAGAGAAACCTCAATTCTCTCGAAAGATAATTAAAATAGCTGGAAGGAAAGGACCGTGTGCCTCTATCGCGAATCAAAAAGGGCCGTGAAAGGGATCAAGCAGTCCATTCATGGTCATCGATCTCTTTTCGAGTGGAGCCTGCAATTCTTTTAGCCTGATGAAAAGCCATAGAACTTCCCTCACACTTTTTTTTTTCCGGCGAACACATTTGTTTAATAACCTTTCATTAATCTATCATCCCTTCAAAATCTCTTACCCATTACCAGCATCCATCTCTACCTTTTTTTTTTTCGTTTTTGTCTCGGTTCTATAGCGGTAGATTCTCCCCTACCTATTTAGAAGTAGCTACATAATGCATAAATAATATTTATCCAAAAATTGAATGAGATGTCTGAATTGTAAATTCTTAATTAATACGCTAAAAATCCTGAAGAAAAAATTATACTAGATTGTTTTCATTAAGGAGTTAATAATTACCTAGCCCGAAGGGAATCTACTATTATTTAGGTAATGTGTATGGTCTATGTTTCGGCTGCAGCTATAAATTATTATCATATTCTTTGGATCAAACTGAATCTATTTATTAAAACTAAGTTGATTTCAGGGAGTTAGTTTTTGTTGGATTCCCTCCATTTTGTATCGATTCGTAAAGTAGCTATCATCAAGTGGATTTGTTGACTCACACCATCTCATCGGCACATCAAATGGTGGTCCTCCTTGAGTCCAGTACCAAAGTGTCTACACAAAGTTTTTACAAACTCTATGTGGCACCCAATATTATTCCTGTTGTCGAAGTTATTAAGTAAAATATGGTTGATAAGCTTCTTTAACGAAGTCATTTATATGCCTTCGATGTTTTTCTTGACGGAATTTCCGACATATGTAGCAAAAGTGATCGGGATCGTTAGCAAAATACTTAAAAGAATCACTCGTGTTTCGTCTTCAGTATTGCAGTGTTTATGGTAGAAAAATAAAAATGGAATTTTATTGACGCTTCCGGAGTAACAACAACAAACAGTGTTTTTACTGGTGCAAGTATTAACTGGGCAACCTTAGACCTTTTAGAAAAACTATTTATGATGGGGGGATAGATCAGACAAGACAAAGCCTAGAGTGGCTTCAGCCCGCCTTCCAGCGATATATGCTTGCTCTCAGTGCAATTAGACTTTCGTGTTTATTTTGGAGCATTGTTTTCAGACATCAGAAGAGTCTAATTCTCTTTTGAAACTTGATTGCTTCCAAAATCTTTCTATCCAATGATTACAGCAGGTAAATGATTAGACATTGGATATTAGAGGTAGACTAATTAATCTTATTTTGGCTAACTTTTTTATTGTTTCATCGTTTAATTTCATGCTCCAAAATTATTTCTCAACTAGTGAGCATATAATCTACTATAGTCGTCGTAAAAATGACCACTAGTTCTTAAACGATAGCAGTATTTTAATTTACAATTTTTAGTAAAAATACAAATAATAAGTATTTAAAATTAAATTAAATGCGAGAAAATGTTAAAAATTATAATTTTTACCATGAGAAAGGACTCCTTATAAAAAATGAGCCTATCAAAACCAAAACCCTTATGTTTTCTCCTGTGAGTCTGTGTCTATGAGTATAGTATTGGATAGCATTAAATTAAATATTTCGACGTCTTAATTAGTAATAATTATTAATGTAATATAAATGACATGGCCAGTATACTCAACTATAAACAAACCAACCCAATGTGCACTCAAACGATTGTAACGTTTCCTTATCAACTATAACTGAGCATACATAACCCAGGCCAACGAAAGTACTAATAAAGGTTGAGCCTTTCCTACTTTTTGGTTTTCCAGGTCAAATAAATATATAACAGCTATCACGTTCACTGTCCTATTAATTTTAAAGCTCACCCGTTCACTAACAACAATAGTATTTAGAAATTATTTATTATCCTGAGATTATGTCAATTAAGAATATTTATTTAACTCTTAATAGAGACTATCAAAATAAACATATCCTATTATACCAAATAATTTCAATCGTTATTCCCTTCAATAGAGAATATCAAAGTGAACGTATTCTAATATACCAACAAAAATATTATTGGTTTATAATATGTATAAATAACCTTTATAAACACTTGGTCTTTACTATTGAATTTCCTTCTACGATATATTCAAAAGAACTGGCATATTGGATTTAATTGACTCTAAATATGGCAAGGGGGTAACATCAATGATCAACACTAACAGAAATCTAGTGGAGGCAGGATCCAGTTCCATCCGCACCCGTCTAAGGTGTGTGTCCTCCCTATTGCCTTAAACTAGAAAGTGCCTACCACCTTTCAGTTTCAGGGTCAAGATGGGAAACATACAGTCCCTCTTGTTACCTACCAGCCTTGATTATTTATATACATATATATACGATTCGATTTATAGATTTCTCTTGAATTGCTTAAGTATAACCTAAAGATATTAATAAGCGACGGGAGGAATGGGAAGACGACCACCTAGGGGTAGCTATCTGTCAGACCCTAAAATGAACGCCAAAAACGCCGTGTGAAACTGCCCTTTTAAAATTACAACACATTTACAATTAAAATTACAACCTTCGGTAATTATTTACGAAACCAAACATTTACAATTAACATAAAATAAAATATTCCTTAATTCTGTATAAGATATGGTGACGCATATTTCACCATATCACATTACCCCGGGTTAGAGATGAAAACATGTTTCCTAATCTATAACGAAAAATGTTTCAGAAATGATTAATCATTAACCATGGCTTTACTACTGGCCCTGGTGGCTGTTTTTCTACTCGAACTATGGATTTCTTATTTAATTACCTCCGCACCTCTCTATTACTAACTCACTAGATTCTTTCATCGTCCACACCCTTCCCAGTGAAGTTTCCTGCCTTCTCCCCTCTAAACTAGCATAGCCTTGATGGGATCACTTCCATGAGATCCATTATCCTCTGCTGGGGCCCTATAAAATGTACCTGCTAGTGTCTTCCCCAGGTTTCCAGTCTGCCTCTTTCTGGTCCAAACTCACCTTTGGTATCCGGACGGGTTTCGCCTACCCTCAGATACCAAATGTGAACTCTTGGTCATTCCAAGACCACGTAAACTACCTAAAACACCTAGCCTGTACTTCTTTTCCTGGACATAGGCGGGGCACTGTCGGTACCCACACCTTCTATGTTGGATCAATAGACAAACACTAACTAAGCTGCCCGCCGTCTAGGCCCCAGCAAAGGTCAAAGACCACACGTTTATCTCTTTCTGTCGCCCTCTGGCCAGTGGCTAGATCGACGAGATATCCCCTGGTGGGCGTGCCCAGTAATCAACTCTAAATAGGATTACGGAAACATCGTTTATGTTTCTGCGAAAACACCTCGCTTTGCTATATTAAATGCGGCTCAGCACACAAGCATTTCAACTGCCGCATTCCAAACGAGCTCTACGCTGAGTTTGTGCTGAATCTGGGCTTTCCCCCTCGCTATTTAGAATACATAATCTAGCAATCTAAACTATATACCCAGCCAAACCACCCTTTCGCAATGTATAACTTTAGCCTAACATTTGTAGCCAAATTCTATAAAAAACTAACTTGACATTACTTCAAGCAGAAAGAGTCTCATTTGCTATTACCGAACTTAAAAAAATGCACCTATATATACCAGATGCCGATATTCACCCTTGGACATACCGACCTCCAAAAGTACACCTAAAACTATAAAAAAAATTTAAAAATAGTACTGCCCCATCAGAGTATAAATACTTGGACAATTGATCCATACTCTACCGCATCTTCTAATTCACAAAGAGGGATCCAAGGCATCAGAGACATCAACGGCTTCAGTCTTCGCTACTGCAAACTAAACTCACAAAACTAATCTCTGCCGCCTCTGCAGTGTTTATTGGGCTGAACTAAATGGAATCGGGTCAGCTCTGTGGACTGGGCTGCTTGTTCTCGTATTCAGCTCTTATTCAGCGGATTCAAGACTATGTAACAACGTTAGCTGAAATGAATACGTCAGTCTATTACGCATGGGCACCCGGACATACAGGTATCACGGGAAATGAAATTGGAGAACTACCAGAGAAGCATAAAATCTCCCAGGACGAAGTCTAGCCGTCCTTGCATTGTCAGAACTTGCAAGCCCCCTGCATAAATAGCTAAACGGTCGATGTGGGGTGAGAGCTCACAAAGTAAGCTCAAGTACGTCAAAACATAATTCAAATAATGGAGTAAATCAAACCGAGACGACCGTCAAGAAGAAGTAACACTTACACGCCTTGGATTAGGGCATTGCAGACTCATTCAAGAAGATCTCCCAAATGCCGAAAATGCAACCGAAACGTAACCATCACTCATAAATTGAAGGAGTGGCACTTTTACATATCTATTTGAAACAGCCATTCCATTACGATTGACAGCAGCGTTACAAAATGACTAACCGACCATAACTACCATCATACAATTTCTTTAAAATTACTTCGTAATATGCAATAGTTTATATCAATTTTACCACACATATTATAATAAATACTATTTTTCCCCCTTCAAATTGACATGAGCCTTTTAGCTTTCTTACGAAACCTAGTTGTACCCATAAGGCAATAAAAAGCTCCTGCTGCTCTGAGTGGTGGATGGTTAGGACGGTCGGTGTCGTGAGCACCCTCGGGTCGTTTGCCTAGGGTGGTGGAAACATCCCTTGTCCCATGGACCTTGGTGGATTGTACTGATGTATTTGAGCTTGATACATGGTTATTATCCACATCCTCAAATCAGGCCATGTGTCTTTCAAAACAATATCTATAACTGCCTGGCATGTAAGACCTGGCTTCTTGAAGAAGGCCTGGCATGGTTCCGAGGAGCCTGTGCTCTGCTCTCATCCTTATACTATTTTGGGCTCCATCGGTGTGCTCCCCAAAATCAAATTGAATATAAAAACAAAGAAATTGATGACCTGAGGGTTTCACGCCAAAATAAATCCCCATAAAAGAAACAAACTATTGGGCACGCACACCTAAATATATAAATACATACAAATCTAGATTAACAAAAGTAAAGTAAAAAATATATACTACTACATAATAGTAACCTACATTATATACGTAATTATCTTGTTGTAAAAAAATTTCATTAGTTTGCACTACATGCAACTACTCATTTGTTTGTGATAGCAAATAGTCTTGATTAGAATACATTTAATGAAGGGTCGTATCAATAGAGGGGGTGGGGGCGAAGTTCCAGAAGGATATTGCGATTACGACGAAGGAGTTGTGCAGTATTGAAGTTCTGTGGTGTTAAGGACATGAGATGGATTGTCGGGAGCGGGTTTACGGCTGACGGTTTATGACTGATAAGCAATAAAAGTGACCGTTAATAACCTTAAGACCTGCCTACACTTCCTCACTTTACTTTCAAAATTAATATCAACGCTTCAGTTCTAATTTCGGTAGTGACTATAAAATAAATAATAAATACTGGCATCTTATCGGTTTTAATATTATTGTCACTCAGAAAAATAAAACGTTTGAGAGATTTTAAAATAAAAAAAAATTGGAAAGGAAATAACTAGATCTTCTATGGATATGAAAATATATAATGAATATATCCATAATCAAAGTAATAAAAATTTCGTACCGTTCCACTGGACCTCGTGAAGAGCGCAGGAGCACTGTAAATTAGCAGTAACTGCCCCTCTTACAAATAACTATACATTTAATTCAAACCTCTACAGTCTGCCTAGCCAATCATAATTAATTAGGCTTGAATAAGAGGGGGAATGGTTTAATTCGGTTTGAGGATTTGCTATCTGTGGAGCCATTGCCAAAGGGAATAAGGTTATTTATTCCAGCCCTGCTTTCAGCCAATGGCTGCCAAACAACTCTATATTTTCTTTGATCTCTTTACTTACAATATTGTAAGTTTATATCGGAAATGGAATCAAAATGGTGATGGTATAATAGCCTTTTCATCAAGTGTTTTAAAAACTAAAATTTACTACTATGAAATATCAGAAAATTGAAGTATGAATCCGATGTCAATGATTCAAGATCTGGGCCTTCAACTAAACAAACGTAAACATTTAATCAATCGAAATAGCATTCACGTTTCCACGTTTGCTAATATATGAAAAGCTTTTCTACACTTTCCAAATAGAGATTCATTTCAGTAAAAATATATGTGCTCGAAAAAGGCAATTTTCAAACCTTTTTTTTATCAACAAGTCGTTTTCCTAGAAAGGAGTGGTCAAAAAGTGGTAGTCAGTAGGTGAAATGTCTGGAAAGAATCTCACATTCGTGATACCATTGTATACAAGTCATTCAAGTCATGAGAAACCAAAGGTTTATTTGCCAACTGAAATAGCAAGCACCTTGCAAGTTGCCGAACTATCTTTTTAGATTTTCTTCAACCAAAGTTCGCAAGATGAATAGAACAAGGACCAAATAATATTGTTTAAAATTTAATTATTTTGTGTTAAAATTATATTTAGTTAAATTATCCTTCCAGTGGAATAAAATTATAATATACCGTATTGTGCAATAAACAATTGTGATCAATTATCTCATTCATCTCATATTTACAGTTCAGCATTCGCTCACTTATTCTTACGATGTACGTATATACATACAACCTATACTCATAACTCCGCATGATTGCCACCTGCCACGCATGCAAAGGTGACCCACTGATCCACCTCGCTTTTCCAGCTGTCGCATCACTGGATATAGGCCAGTGAAAGCTGATCAAGAGCGCGAGAGGTCCAGATACTAAGAACATGATTGTAGAAACTGACAATTGCCAGGACTCCCACCGTCACATATTTATAGCAAGTCACGAAGCTACTGCCGCTTTAATCTCCGATAAGGATTATTGGGATGAGTAGCGCAGTGTAATGGCTGTGCTATGGGATTAGGGTGGTTGGATAGGTTACTACTACGTTACTATACGTAGAGCTGTAGATACTAAGAACACGATTGTAGAAACTGACAATTGCCAGGACTCCCGCTGTCGTGAATTTCAATACAGGTAACGAAGTCAATGCTACTTCATTCTTCCAAAAGAATTATAGGGTTGCGTGAAGCTGTCTAATTACTATGGGATTTGTGTGTTTAGATAAGTTTTGATGGAATTTGTGAAGATATGGTGAATGGAATCAAGAATATAAGGTATATATTAAAATTGTTAAGAGGAATTCTGCTATTTGCGTAATAATGGGCATTAACTACTGCTCTCGTACTTTTGATAGAAAGCATTGGAGATACTCGTGATAAATAGTTCAATAAATAGAATATTAGTTCTATATTGTATTAAAATTATTTTTTTTGCATGGCAGTATCCCTATGTACATTCCTGAAACCATCAGGAGTAATGCTGCCTGAGGATTTAATGCTGGAGTCTGCATGTATAAATTTAATACTGACGAAACGGGTACTCCCTTTAGAAACTACTGGGCCAATCATGATGATTTAATTAAGCTGGAATAACAGTCGTAGATGGTTCAATGGTCCGGCCCCAGCGGGACGGAGGCTCCGCGGGGACAGCCAGGGGTTCAGGGGTTCTAAGGATGCTGTAGGAGGGTGGATTGCAAACAATTAACATAGAAACAGCATTTAAACAGAGGGCACAAAGGCGGTCTAAGTTCCAGCAGGAGTGAGGCCACCGTCTGCATTCAAATGCTACTCCGACGTCGACACCAGCCACGACTTTGCATAGACCGGTAGGGGATTCGTTCGTTAACCTCGAGCAATCTTCCCTAACCTCTGTTCGTTAAAAAAAAAAAAAAAAAAGCGTACGTTGCGGTATGGTGGAATATGTATCCCCATGTCTTATAAAAGATTAAGAAATATTTTACTTTACGGTAATTGTGTAATTTTGTTAATAATTACCGGAGGTATGTAATGTGATATAATGTACTGTGATACAGGTAGCTACATTGTAAATAAACAGTTTAAGGGAAATCTATACATGAAATTTGGAAATATTATCATTGAATTCCTTTTCTATTGCTCAATTTCCCTTTTATTTATATATTATGGCTGGTAGATGGCTAAAACAAACTGGGACTATTTGGGAGAAAATGGGGCCTGATTGCCCCCTCTTAAAATTGCTGGCCAACTGAAAGAATAGCTGTGTACCACTTCTTAGTTGAAGCTGGAACATAGGACATCTCTTGGAGGAGTGTGAATCGCATTAGGACTAACCTGGATTGATTGCTCTTAGCGTTGATCAAGAGAGTTTTAATTAATGATGTACTTTTAACATCATGCCATATTTAGATCCAATTAAATTTAATATGCTAGTTCTTTTTAATATACCTATGAAGAAAATTCAATAGTTAAGACTAAATGTTCACAAGTGGTTTTTTTTTTAATATTTTGTTATCAACTAGTCATATTTTTGTTTTCTGTAATAGTGATAGCTTCATTTTGATATTTTCTATCAGCAGGGAATATTGATTGGAATTCTTTAATATAATAAAGGATCTGTTAATTTTGATATTATCTATTAGGAGAGAATAATGATTAAAATTGCTTAATATAATGAAATATGTTCCTTATGATGTTTTATATTAGAAGAGAAGGATAATTAAATCTAATCTACATATTTATAACTCTAATTTTATTCATTTTTCAATTTATAATACTTTTCTTTCCTTTAATAAAATCTTATTGTTCATGTTTCTTCGTACATTGTGTTTTTATTTATTTCTCAAGCACATTTATTCCTAATTATGTTATATCATTCCAGTAGCTAAGAATAATAAGTGGTAAGATTAGAGTTTTTGTTTATTAATTGAAGGCATAAATAATACATGTTTATCATTCTCTCACGATATACCTATGGTGAACGAAAATCTAACTAAATTATCGACCCCAATCAGACATATTTTCTGTTTGTTTTATTTTTATAATAATTTCTTTTTTTTTAAATAAAAAATCTTTATTGCGATAAAATTACAATCTGCATTATCACGCAACAAGTAAACTTCAAAAATAGGAACAAAATTTACATACCACATTGAAATTGAAACTTCTTTATTGTGCTAGAATTGCAATCTGACTTATTAGACAATAAGTAATTGTGATAAATGTTCTCATTCATACCATATTTACAATTTTCATTCATTCACTCATTCATACAGTATTTAAAAACAGCCCAGAGACCTCCAAAATCGGCATGGTTGTCAATTCGATCGCATGCGAAAGAGGTAACGGAGTCTTGGGAAGTCCTCCACGCTCCTCCGTCAGCTGCGTCACCGGATACGAGCCAGTGGAGGCTGACGAATAGCGCGAGAGCCACATATGCTCAGGACATGATTGGAGAAACTGGCCATTGCCAGAACTCCCACTGTTATATATTTATAACAGGTCCCGAGGTCACTGCCGTTTCAGTCTACGAGGAGGATTATAGGGATGAGTGGTGCAGTGCCATGACTGCTACGGGATTAGTGTGGTTGAATAGGTTACTACGGACTTTTAACAGATAAAGAGAGACTACTCAGGAAAACAACGGACGCCCTGCTTACACGTAAGATCACATGCGTTTTTTAAATGCTAGAAGAAATGGTGGAAAATTAAACAACTGAGCAGGACCTATCCTTAATGTCCAGGACCCCTTTTCACTGCTTCGGCTCCAAATTTTGTAAAAAATTTTGAACTAGAGTGCCACAAGCTTAAGAAAATTTCCATCACAATATCAAAAACCTACTCTGTTAATAAGTTTGCTTCCTTAATTGTTTCCTTTGTTCATTCTTGGATAAGTTAATGATCGTCAAAGAAAACTTTAAGGAAAAAAGAAAGAGGTTGAACGTAATCACAGATCGAGAGTTGTCACAAAACTGTTTTTATTGAGCCTTTTAAAGCCTCTATAAATACATTCGGGATGTTTACATCCCGATGACTTCAGGATTAGGCTGGCTTCCTACGATGTCCGATCCCTAACTGGTATACAGAGATATATAAGAACTTTTTTTTTATTTGTACATGATTTTACGAATAAAATAAAAAAAAACCTTCTTGTCTTCGGAATATTTTATAAACCTAATTCCGGTGGATATTTTTTAACAATACATTAGAATAGAAAAAAAAAATATTCAGTTCCCTAAGAATATCAATGACCAACTGATGACTAATCTATTTCTAGCTAACAAAAAGAAGAAATACATCATTAAGAAAAATGACAAAGAAGAATAAAGTATAAACCTCTATAAATAGGTATGCTTAATGAAGTATTAACCTCTATAAATAGGTGCGTATGTTTAATAAATTAGTATAATGGCTAAGAAAACAAATTCACACGTTTAGAGAATAACAGGAGACTAAAATTAAATCGACAAACAAACTATTGAATTCAGAAATCTTTAACAGCCGGTGACTTTTTGAGCTACTGACCTTTAGTGGAATGTAAACGATGGCTTAGAATGCATTGGAAATACAGGAAATTGTAGCGTTTAATGCAGATTTCCACTTGCACGAACTCGGGCATGCCATACAGCAATTAAAAAATAAGAAGAACTTTGAATGTGATAAGATTACGGCGAAATTTGTGAAAAAAATAAACTTCTTAGAATCGGCATTTCAACATGGCTCGCGTTACTTGTTCAAATAACGCATACGAGTTGATTGGACTGTATCGATCCTTTTAAATAACCCTCTCCTGAAATATACCTACTGTTCAAAACAAATATGACTCCGGATCAAATATGTTTATATAGTAATGTCACCGTTTGTCATTTGTCTAGGATTAAATTTAGGAGTAATTTATTTATTTACTATACGGGGGTGACTTTTCTGTTGAAATGACCTGTATTGAATGTTTATGGCCTGTTCAAGTACCAAGGGGTTACCCTTCAACCCTTTTAGAACTCCACTTTTATTTGTGGGGCTATGTGGTAGTGAATAGCTGATTGGGATGACAGCTGGCAGAGAAGTACAGACATTCACTTAAGCAACGTGTGGTGTACTCTGCGCAGTTAGGTTTAAGTGTTTTATGAGGGTGTAGTTTTTAGATATCAGAAAATTCTAATCCGTTGTTAATACTAGCTTTCTTGCTTCCTAAATATACTTTCTATCCATCTATTTTTTTTCAGAGTACTTTTAGTAGATCCGGGATAGTAGATCAAAAAGAGATAGTAATGTCTACATTCTTATATTTTTGGTATTTTAAGTTTTAGCCTATCCAACCGATCATTTCATTAACAAAACAACTTCTGCATTCAACGTTTCTCCTATTCAGATATAATCAGGGCTACAGTTTAGAATATGATATATCAAAAAATACTTTTTAGCATAAGAAACAGTAGACTCTCTCATAACCGACTTTAATAGACTTATCCGGACAGCCAAATGCATTAAAAAAAATTTGTCAAAAAAGCGTTTCTATTAATCGTTAAATTTAAATTCAACGTTCAACGTCATAATTTCAACGCTTCAAAAATGTTGGAACAAACCGCTCAATGAATTACCAGAGTAAACAGATGACAACATTGATAGTGAACTAACTACTATTGTCAAAGGGAAGTTGTAGAGTGGGTGACATGTAATGTCGGACAAGAGTTAGCAGATGACGAAATTATAGACTTTTTTGATTGATATACTCCTTTATAGTGGCATGATTACAATCTGCCTTTTATAAGGCAATAAGTGATAAGATAAATGTTCTCATTCATACCATATTTACAGTTCATCATTCACTCGCTCATTCACACAATATTTACAGACAGCCCAGAGACCTCCCAAATCCACATGCGAAGAGAAAGCGGAGTCTTGGGAAGTCCCCCAGGCTCCTCCGTAAGCCGCGTCACCGGGTGCTAGCCAGTGGAGGCTGACCAAGAGCGCGAGAGCCACAGACGCTCAGGACATGATTGGAGAAACTAGCCATTGCCAGGACTCCCACTGTCACGCGCTTATAGCTTATGAGGCCACTGCCGTTTCAGTCAGTTCTTTTTTAAAGGAAAGGAAGAGCAGCCAGGCAGTGACGCTTCTAAAGTCATTGACAAAACACGCATTTCTTCCCAAAAGGGATTCCAAGCATTGAACATAAGTTTATTCATAAGGAAACATTTCATTATTGTCCTATTCGCCAAACCCGGTAAACCACCCAATGACGCCTCATCTTACCGTCCAATTAGCTTACTCCCTATCCTCTCAAAAATATTTGAGAAACTCGTATTAAAACGTCTACTTCCAATTCTTTAATCCAAAAACCTTTTTTCTACATACCAGTTTGGTTCCCGTCAACGAGATTCCACTACTCAAAGGCCTTCGCGTTGTTGATCACATCTCAGTCCTTGAAACCAAACAGTATTGCGCTGCAAAGGTAGCTTAAGCTTTGGACAGGGTTTGGCACGCAGGTTTGCTCTACAAGCTCAAAACATATTTACCACAGACCTTTGCCCTAATGCTACAGTCCTACCTTTCAAAGCTCCTTCTTCCAAGTCCGCTGTGGTTTAGAATATTGTAACTACTATCTCCTAATAGCAGGAGTTCCACAGGGCAGTGTCCTGGGTCCTATCGTCTAAAACCCATCCTATAACCTTCAAAAACACCTTGACGAAATTGGTTCAACCAATGGTGGGTCAAAGTTAATGAAGCAAAATTACCTTCACCTCTATCGCAAGTCTTGTCCACTAGTTTATTTTAATTCTAGTATCCGAGACAGTACGGTACTGGTGGGGGACAGCAAAAATGGTGAACATCAAGCGTATCCAACCCTTTCAATCAAAAGTTCTGGGAACAATAGTAAATGCCCCTTATTACGTCAGCAGCAAAACCCTTCATAACGATCTTAATATACCCTACATTCTTGAACTCATCCCTCCCAAGCTTATGAAATTACATAGTAGCCTCTCCAACCACCGTTATCCTGCAGCACAGTCATTGCACTGCACCACTCATCTCTATAATCCTCCTCGAAGACTGAAACAGCAGTGGCCTGGTGACCTGCTATAAATGCGTGACAGTGGGAGTCCTGGCAATGGCCAGTTTCTCCAATCATGTCTTGAGCTTCTGTGGCTCTCGTGCTCTTCGTCAGCCTCCGGTAACGCGGCTGTCGGAGGAGCGCGGGGGACTTCCCAGGACTTCGCTTCCTCTTTCGCATGCTAATAGCGGAATAGAGCTACGAGGGACAGCAAAAACGTCGAAAATCAAGCGTATCCAATCCTTTCAATCAAATTCCCTGAGAACAATAGTAAATGCCCCTTATTACGTCAGCAACAAAACCCTTCATACCGATCTTAATATACCCTACATTCTTGAACTCATCCCTTCCAAGTTAATGAAATTCCATAGTAGCCTAGCCAACCACCCTAATCCCCTAGCACAGTCATTGCACAGTCACTGTACCACTTATCCCTATAACTTCCTCGGAGACTGAAACGGCCGTGATCTCGTGACCTGCTATAAATGCGTGACAGTGGGAGTTCTGGCAATGGCCAGTTTCTCCAATCATGTCCTGAGCGCTTGTGGCTCTCGCTCTCCTGGTCAGCCTCCACTGGCTCGTATCCAGTGACGTGGCTGACGGAGGAGCGTGGAGGACTTCCCAAGACTCCACTTCCTCTTTCGTATGCGAGGGAGGTGACAAACATATGGATTTGGGAGGCCTCTGGGGTGTTTGTAAATATTGTATGAATGAGCGAGTGAATGATGAATTGTAAATATGGTATGAATGAGAACATTTATCTCAATTACTTATTGCCTAATAAGGCAGATTGTAATTTTAGCACAATAAAGAAGTTATAGAAGTTTATTCATTCGTTCATTTAATATTTATTTTGATTGTAAGGAATATATATCTAGTTCTATCATTCATTATTATTTTTAAGGTTGCATTAACATTTGTGGTACAGCACGATCATTCTACACCTGCTGACGTGCTCATAAGGCACTGACGAATCACGGCTCGGGAACGCTTGACAAAAAACAAACAACTTAAAATGTATAATTGAAGGGTTTGCTGCAAAAAGGAGGTAGCTCCATCCCATAGCTGTTGGGAGTTAGAAACACTTTCTTGTGTAAAAAAAAAACCTCTTTTATTTGGCACAAAAAGGATGCAGCTCCAATCGTAATATGTAAACACCATAATTGAAAGTAAGCAACAACAATATTTTTACATAACTTAAAATTTGAATTTTTTAAACGTTTTGTTTGGTTTCCCAACAAATGGAAAAATTGGAGCTACCTCCTTTTTGCAGCAAACCCTTCAATTATGTATAGTAAATTTATAAGTCTTTAATTACTTACATTTTCATTATTTCGTATATGTCCTAGACACTCCCCCATATCCAAATTTTTCAAATATCTACTCCACCCACATAATTCCAGATATAGGAGAGTCTACTGCATTAAGGAGTTTAGACGTATCATAATACATTCAAGAAACAGAACCTCTTGCAATTTAATTTACTAAATAAAAATCCTGGTAAACAATAAAAAAGGTATAACAACAAACTTGTGAATATTATTGTCTATTTTATTATATATTTTTCTCAGAGTATGTACCGAATTCATAACTTCACGGTAAAAACAAATTAAAATATATAAGATGGTATATTTAGTAGAAGGAGCATTATTAAAATAAAAACCAGCTTATGTATAAAAAAAATACTTAATATAGAAAGAAGGTTTGCAAGTTTTTTAAGGTGTTAAGTTTTTAATTGGATGTTTTTACAAACAGCTACTCTGTTGAAGGAGGTTTTGCAAGCCAGAGAAGAAATATTAACCTTGTTTATTTCAAAATAAACGACTTATGATATTTTTTTTTAAAAACATAATATCAAAAATTAAACAACCAGTAATTTATTTAGATATTTTATTAAAGGAAACGAAAAGCTAAAAAAAAATACTTTTACCATTGATTTGACAATATCAAAGTGATCTGCGTGGTACTTTTCATGATGCGTAAAAATTATTTAAGATTTCGGCCTTGAAAATATTTTCTAATAACTTTGATATACTGCTTTAATCGTTTTGGTAAATCTCGCCTCAAGATTTACTCCGAACGGGGGAATAGGGGGAAAATATACCTCCGTACAGATACGGTGCTTAAGCGAGAATCGGACCAAAACCGGTAGAAGTGAAATACGACCGATAGCCTGTTTGATCATGGAGCGTCAATGATCTCGGGTGGGGGGGGGCGGTTTTGCCGTTCAGGGCACGTATAAAAATCTTGAGGTGAGTTAGCAACCCCCCGGCGGTAGGCTCTAAGGGACGTTTATCTTTTCAGAAATCTACGATGATACAGCGAGAATACTAACGGACTAACTTTGTCTATTCCGCAAGACCGCACATCCACGGTCATATCTCCGCTCCATCCAATCCCGCCGAAAATATTTTAAACTTAGAGTTTGGGTTGTGTGGATTAACTTTCTCTATCTAGCCAACGACGAGAAGGCATTAGATAAATAAGCTGGTTGATCCTTGCATCAGTTGTTTCACCATATTTTTTTCCCCCTAATAAAATTTTTACAATAACCATCGGTGCTTTTTCTTCACGCAGGCGAGGAAGTTATTTGGTAATAAGTAATTGTGCTAAATTTTCTCATTCATACCATATTTACAATTTTCATTCACTCGCTGATTCTTACAGTATTTACAAACAACCCAGAGATCATCCAAATCCACATGTTTGTCACCTCCCTCAAATGAGAATGAGGAAGTGGAATCTTGGGAAGTCTCCCACGCTCCTCCAGTTAAATAATCACTGTAAAAGAAAGTCTTTGTTTAAAAAAAGCTTTATAAACTTAGCTCGGGTCAGTGGTCCTATTGCATATGGCTGCCTACCCCAATTACCATCTTCACCACTTGGCTCCAAAGTAGATTCCCTTACAATAGCATTAGAATTAAAAGCTTCAAACGATTTAACAATATAAAATAAACGAAATAAACATACCTGTAAAGATTAATTAAATTACACGTTATATACCAGGTATTCTAGTGGATAGTCACAACACGAACAATAAGACTTATCCTGAAAGTATCCTTCACGCACCAAACACAGCTAAGTATCCTTCACAGACCAAACACAGCTAAGTATCCTTCACACATCAAACACAGCTAGCTAGATCATCAGATGGAGTTTACATCTCCTCCCCCTGAGATCGCTTTTCCCGGAGAACGAGAAAAGTGACCATTTGCTACTGTGAAAGTAATTGGATATTTTCTTCTTTTTTCAACAGCAAACTATATACATAGATGATGATATCCTCTTTAGAATCCTAAATGGTCCAATTCGCACTTTATCAGTCTTCCTTTTGTTCAGTTTGCTTCCGTTTTCAAAATATACTTTATCTTCAACTTTGAATTCGTGTGTTCTTCGGTTCTTGTCAACTCTCATTTTATTTATTCTAAAACTCTTCATAGAGTTTAGAAATGCTTCATCTCTATCTTTAGCAAGATCATTTTGATTTAGTGCATCATTCGGGCATATTAACGATTGCTTTCCGAAAAGTAAGTATGCTGGCTCAAATTTCGTTTAAGAATGAATTGTCCTATTTTATTCTGACACACAATCTTCAGTTATTCTTGACCCTGCACGCCTGTCACCGCTATTTATCTTACACCTTATTCTGTTTACTAAAGTCTGGTTTAGCCTCTCGTTAGGTCCATTAGACTGTGGGGAATCAATAGAGGTGAATATCAATTGAATTTTCATCTTTGCTAAGTATCTTTTAAGTATTGCAGAATCCAAGGCCGTATATTGGTCTGCCAGGATGACATTGATTTTATTTTTCTGCGCGATGGGATCAATAATTCTTATGAAATCTCCGGCACATTGACCTATCGTAGTAGAAATCCATGCATACCTACTAAAATGATCTACCAAGATATGCATAAATTTCTTAGGCAATCGATTTCCACCAAAACCAACAACAAAATCGATAGACATGATCTCATATGGATCACGTGCAGGACCTAGTTTTGACATTAAACCAATGGGTCTACTAGTACGTACTTTATTGTCCATACAAATGGCACAATTTTTACAAAATTGACTTATTAATGTATCAAAGTTCTTAAAATAGTATATTGGCCTTATTTTCTCTCTCATTTGAGCGACGCCAATGTGGCCATAATAATCATGTACGCGGCGGATAATTCTGATACCAACATTAGTTGAAACAAATATTCTAGTTCTACCTCTTAATTTCTTAAATATAATGTTACGATTTTTTACAGTATTTTTGGAGGAATTCAGCTCTTCAAGGTTTTCATTTTGATCATTAATTATCTCATTCAATTCTATTAAATTTACTACTTTAATTGCATCTTCGTTTTCAAAGTATTCCAAAACCGGTTGCCTTGACTAAAGATCTGCTAAAACAATTTCTTTTCTCTTTATATTCTTCCTGAATTATATGACCCAGATATTTTACTGAATTAGCCCCATATTTGCACTTTTCCAACTTCAGTTTGAAACCTTCTTCTTTGATCACCTGTAAATGTCTCCCAACATGTTTAGCATGGTCTTCCCATGATTTAGAAAATACCAATATGTCATCAATATAATTTACACAAAATTCGTCTAAATTCCTTCTCCTTATAATGTTTGATAGAATCCGTTGATTGCTGGGGCATTCTTAAGTCCAAAAGGAAGAACTTTGAACATAAATTTACCGAACTTAGTAATAAATGATGTTTTCTCTCGATCTTCTGCTTTTAAAAGAATGCTCCAGAAGGCAGAACTTATATCAACAACACTGAAGTACTTGCAGTTGGACACTTCATCTATGAAATCGTCTATAGTTGGAAATGGATAACATTCTGGTATTATCAAGTTGTTCAATTTTCGAAAATCAATACAGAGTCTGGTTCTGCGAACGTCGTCTTTCTTAAATGCAAGGGTCACCGGGGATGCAAATGGCAAATCCAACTCCTCTATAAGATCAGCTTCTAGTAATTTTTTAACTTGCGTTTTAATCTCTTGTTCATCTGGTATGGAACATTTATATGCTCGGGAAGTAACCCATTCTTCGCTTATTAACTTTATTTCAGCTTCTCTTGATTTAACTCTACCAACATCAAATGTATGTTTAGCAAATACATGTTTATATTTTTCCATTAATTCTAAAATCTCTAATTTTCTATATTCATGTTTTATATGATCTAGATTTGTTCTACATTCTTTTAGATTTATTTCTTTATTCTTCTTTAAAAGTGTACATGTATCTTAATTAATGGATTCAATTTCTCTTGGCATTCTACTTTAAATTTTTTTCATTTTCATCAATTTTTACAATATCTATTTCTCCACATGTGTTATTAGGATTATCAGCTGATAATGATGTTTCATTTAGATTAACTAATTTTTTTGTCACAAATAAATTTTTATTTCTGCATTCTTTTTCCGGATGATAACGATTTGGCCATCCTAAATTTTCACAAATAGAACAGGGCTTCTTTAAAGGAGAGCTGGTTACTTTATTTATTTTATCGATTTTCTGTTGGATTTTTCCAATGTTATGTTCATACGTTGATTTGTTGTATCGTTGTCCTTCATTCTGGAAAATGAATCATCCATTCTCCTCAGTTGTATAAACAGTTTTTCAATACTTGTTATTTCTTCTCTGTCTAAATCATCTGTACTGCCAATGGTAGTCCCACAACAATCATATTGATTCTTGAAAAAACTGTACTTTGGCTTTCCACTTACAAACATAACCTTTCTTTTGCTAATGCATAATCAACCAATGAGCCTCCTAAATATTTAAAAACTATATGCTTTCCTTTGACCAACCTTTATCTATGAAAACTGTTAAAAAACATTTTCTCCATTCAATTTACTAGACCTATCTTTTTTAAATTTGCCTCATACCAATCTTTGGCTGGGCAGTCTACAAAAAAACGAAGGATTTCAATTATCTTTGTAACATTAGTCACGTTGTGCCTGCCTCATACATTCAGATTCAAAGCGTTCTAACCAATCTGAAGGATTTTGTTTTTTAACAAATGTTTCTATAATAAATTTCTTTTCTACCTCCTGCAGTTTAATTTCATTAGAATTTAATTTAGCTTCTAATACTTTGAATTTCTGAATAATAAAATTGTCCTGATTTGAATTGGATTCCTTTAATGGAAAGTTGTTAAAACAAAGGTCATCTTCATTAAAATACACTTTCTTTAAATCTTCATCTACTTTAACTCCTACTTTCCGATATCCTTTGAGTAGTCTTATTGCGGAGACAGCGTTTTTAATAGTTGATTTTGTTAATAATACATGTAGATTCCGAAAATCCGCTGGTAAGCTGAACCATAATGTTTTATCTTCTGAAATTTCCACTAGTTCATAATCAACTTAGTCTGTTTTGATTACATGTACAAATAATTTGGATTCCCTTGTTTTCTGATTCATTTTTTAATCAACAACTTGTAATTTAATTTGTAAATTGGTTTTAATAATTCAATAACTGATTTTATTAATCTGTGAAGATTTACAATGGCATTAGAATTAAAAGCATCAAACGATTGAACGATATAAAATAAACATACCTGTAAAGATTAATTAAATTACACGTTATTTACCAGATATTCTAGTGGATAGTCGCAACACAAACAATAACAATAAGTCTTATCTTGAAAGTAACCTTCACACACCAAACACAGCTAAGTAACCTTCACACAGCTAGCTAGATCATCAGCTGAAGTTTACATATAATATATATATATATATATATATATATATATATATAATAATATATAATAAAGGCTGAAAACCCTCACCCTCTACCCAAGAGAAGGTAGAAGCATACTGGGCTGTCATTGGCCACACTGACGAGTCCCATGATTGGGCACTAACGAGGGACGCCAACTATAAATAGACCCGGGTTTTGCCTGTAATTCATTCTCACGACGACTCTCTAACTGGTGACTTGCGGCTGCATTGATGTTGAAGACCTTCTCATTTATGAAAACCTCTGGACCTATCTTCCTAACCTCGCTATGTTTTAGTCCAGCCTTGTCAGACCCCAAACTCTCCTAGTGGGATTCTCTGCCTCCGCCTCGCTAAAACTAGCAGCTCCTTGGGAGAGACCTCTCCCTTGCGGACAACGGTTGCCATGGTCCTACAAATTTACCAAGTAGTGTCTCCCACGGCAATCCAGTCTGCCTCTCTCCGGTTCACACTCGCCTTTGGGATCCAGACGGACTTCACCTATCCTCAGATACCGAGTGTGAATTCGTGGTCATTCCAAGACCACACAAAATATCTACACTACCTACCCTGTACCTCTTCTCCTGAACATCGGGGCACACGCCTATCAAATATGGAGTAAGATAGTAAGACCCTTCATGAAACGATTGTCCAGGTGTCATAGCCTAATCAACCCTCACTTCGTCACCAGGTAACTAGGCACCCCCCTCGTGACGACCCGACAACTGGTGACCTCGACGTGATTGAGAAGATAGAAAAAAACATTTCTAATGATAGCGAACCCACCAGCCCCATCTGACGAAGCATGCTGTGCAACCGTACACGCCATTTCTCAGACGTGCAAACTGCCTGAGTTTCACGAAGAAGACCCAAGACTGGGTCTGCCTATGGTTCCTGCAGGCTGAAAACATTTTTTCAACAAACCGGATCTCTTCGTCTAAAGCCAAAACAGAGCATATTTATGCTCAGCTTCTTTTTAGGGTACTCACACAGGTCGCAGACCTAGCATATTCTCCGAGTGATAGTCCCTACGAAGATTTAAAGGCTTTGAAGATTTAAATTGATCACAGTATGACATAACTTCCCTCAGCCACGTCACCCGATACGAGCCAGTGAAAGCTGACTAGGGTGACAGCAAATAAATAAATAATCTTGAACACATTGAAGGAGCATGCTGGGGGGAGGGGTGGCTCCAGAAGCATAATGCGATTATGATGAAGGGATTGTATAGTATTGTAATTCTATGGAGGTAAGAACATAGAATGGAATGTCGTAAATAAACGTACAATAATACAGATTGCGTTTACTCTTACATTTGGTATTTCACTGGGGCAAAATCTTTATCAAAAAAAGTTATAAACATATAGAATATTACAGATGATTATTTTTTTCTCACACTAATATTTCTCCAAAAGCCACTTCGATGCCAATGAGCAGTACGGATATGAGAAACGGAATAGAAATGAGAAGGAAAAGGAGACAAGCCTTGATTACAAGTTACACGCCGTAGGGGGGGGGGAGGCCTGAGAATGCCATCACCGAGGGGAAGGCCCTGTAGGAAACAGAGAGGAAAATAAAAACACAGTAAAAGGGTGGATCCAGTGTCGGCAACTCACCCATCTCCCGGAGCATTTACAGCTGAATATAAACTGAGATTTCTTCATCTGCGGTTTTGGAACAAATGCCACTTTGGCCCAACTCCGTGGGCCCTGTTGAAACATTGATGCCCTCAGAACTTGCCTCCATTGATTCGGTTATAATAGTGTTGCCAGTGATGAGCGGGCCAACTTCGTGCCGGATCTGAAACCGGCCGAGGTCCTGAATAAGTGAAGGCCTATTGAATTGCAAGGCCGCCAATGACAGGGAAATACAGATTAATTTCTACTCTGGTAAGGGTATGTAAGTGTTATATCACGGTATGGTGTAATAGTCTTTGAAACTCGATCCACACCAGATCGTGTAGTACTTGTGGAATCCCAAAATAATCTAATACACTTAACATCGGTGGTGGTTTTAATTAAACGGATCTTGAACTCACCTCTTCCAAGTTCATGAAATTCCATCGAAACCTATCAAACCACCCTAATCCCCTAGCACAGTCATTACACTGCGCCACACATCCCTATAAACCTCCTCAGAGACTAAAGCGACAGTGGACACGTGTCTGTTATAAATATGTGAAAGCGCAAGTCCTGGAAACGGCCAGCATCTGTGGCTCTCCGGTGGCACTGGTGATCCGGATGGAAAAATTGCATATACATCAATAGAAGTACATGCAGCCATAATTAAAATGGAATATTGTTCGGGCCAGTAGCATTAGAGCTTTATTTCATTACAGGTGATATTAGGTACGTGGCAGAGATATAAGACAATATTATTGCAGTTCATGGATCACAGGAAAAATAAGATTAGGGTTTGGTGAGGTGGTTAAGAAGGCCGGTACAAAATATAAATTTAATACAATTCACAGAATACATTGCGCCACCCATCCCTATAATCCACCTCGTAGACTAAAGGGGCAGTGGCCTCGTAACCTGGTATAAATACGTGTCAGTGGGAGTTCTGGCAACGACCAGTTTCTCCAATCATTTTCTGAGCGTCTATGGCTCCTCTAGTGCTATTGGTCATTCTCCGCTGGCTCGTTTCCGGTGACGCGCTTGATGGGAGGAGCGTGGGGGACATCCCATGGCTCCGCTAACTCTTCCCCATGCAAGGGGGGGTAAAAACCCTGTGGATTTGGGAGGTCGCTGGGCTGTTTGTAAATACTGTAGGAATGAATAATTGTAAAAGTGACATGAATGAAAATATTGAACACGATCATTTCCCCAATAAGGCGTATTGTAATTTTATCACAATAAGATTTGATTTGTTCAATAAAAAAAAATTGAACGGCGTGCCACATTAAGTAAGTGCTGTCACCGTTAGGAGCTAGTTGCTAATAAAATAATAAAAATCATAAATAATGAATACCGCGAATAAGTCAGCTTCAAATTAGAAAAAAAAATGAATTAAATTTTGGATTTACTACTATTCTGGCTTTGAATTCCGCATAAATCGTGAGTGTATCATTATTGTTTTACGTTTTTCAATGACAAGTGAAGAAAATTATGATTTTTTAGTTAAGCAATCCAAGTTTGGTTTATTAAGAGTACAATAAGGCCTATGATAATGATAATGTTAGGGTTTGTTATGTACGAGTATATGCTTATCGGCAACAATCAATCAACCGATCAGGATCAATCATAAAAAAAATTCATCCGTACGGGGATTTAAACCCAGGACGTGCACTTCATTATTCGGGTATATAAACGACTACAATGCCATCTACAGGTAAATTTCTGTGCAAAAATAGCTTCATTCGTGACTGAAGCCCAGCTACTCGTCAGTTATGGTCACAGAATTATACAAGGCATTTAGTGACTGCCCTGGTGGGACACGAGAAGGCAGAGACCTATGGAGCAGATAAAAGTCTTGGAGGAAGGATGCCCCGTGGAGGAAAGATAAAGCCGGAAAGAGCATTCTCATTTCCGGCATAAAGACTATTGCATTTCATCCTTTAGCAAGATGTTGGTGGTTGGTACTAGGCTCATACTTCAGAACCTCAACTTCTCGAAACAGAATTCTCTACTTATTTATTCTAGTAGCTACTCGTTTCCCCCCAGGAGACCTTATGAACCCTTTCCAACCCCAAGTAAAAATACTAGGGGAAGTAAGCGTGCTTAACACTAAGGGGGCAGCTGGTTATGAGGGTAGATTGTGTGGTCAAACATTAATATTTTATCATTTTAATCTTTCAAAATTAGAATGTTGGAGTAACATTTGCAGATCCAAATTTGAAGAGTGAAATCGGTGCGAAATGCCTGCCTTTAAAAATATTTTTAACAAAGTACGGATCCAAAGTTGATTTCAAATCTGCCATTGAGGCAATCACTAATAAGAAAGGGGCTAAGCCTTTCTATATACTTTATTGCCGGCAGTGCTTGTCTAAGCTGAAAAACGGGTCTTTTCAATGGGTCCCTCATTTTACGGTTCGAAGCCGACAAGCCAGGAAAAAGTGCTTTAGAGGCCCCGCAGCACGAATTCCCCCTTCCTTATACCACTGCTAAGAGGATTAGAGTAGAAAAGGATATAAAAGCTATGCTTTGACAAAAGGCTACAGAAACATCTAGATGACCAATCCAGCCTCGTCCCTGAAAACAGAATGGACATGATAGCAGAACGAAATAAGTATACATCTTGTTTCAGACATTTTTTCTTTTGGGTCTAATCAGGAGTCAATCAGCCTCTTGTGGATGAATAAATTACTTTTTGAATAAAGATGTGACGGATCCGATTCATAACACCGAAATTAATCTTGAAACCTTTTTTTACATAACTGGTTTATTTATTATTTATTGGGTTTGTCGTTTTATTGAATAAGTTCAGCACTACAGATCTGCCTAATACATCAAGGGACATAGGTAGGAAAAGATAGTACGAAAGCACATTGATTTCGTAAACATAAAAAAAAAAAAATATTGTATGTTGTATATTATTGCCAACAAAGCGTTCCACGATAGTATGCATAATAATTTGGGTCATGTGTGATGCAGCTTACAATTAACGGTTTCGGTTGTAAAAACGATTCTATTGACACTTTTCATGACTACATATAATCCCAGTACAGAGATTATTGAGATAATTAATTGGCTAGCCTACTTAATATGATAGAAATATATTTATTTTGTTATAACAAATAATTTCTCCTATCAACAATCGACTTGACGGTATATTGACTACTGCTTTAGTATTGATATTTTGTAATTTGTTATACAGTTTAAAGAGTGTTAAAACCACGAAGAGTACGTGGTATACTTAGTCTGATTTGAAAACATATATTTTTAAATTACAAGTAATTGATAACTAACCGCTTAACTAATGCACTTAAGGTTACTTTTGCAATGCTGGCGTATCGTGTAAAACATTCATGCAAAATATCATTCTTCTATACGAAATTGAGGTAGCGAAAAAAAATACTGTTCATGAAAGTGATTATGACGTAATTACTATCCACTTAATCTTGAACTATTGATCAAGATACCAAAACCTTTTATTTAATACAATACTTAATATTGTAGAATAATGTTAATTTGTTTAATAATAATTAATGTATTAATGACTCTTAATCAATCCCATAGGGCTGGTATAGATAAATTATTCTCATTAGGTCATCAAATGGAACATTTACATTATCATCCTTCTAAAAAAAAATCACCCGGTTTAGTGTAAAGTTTGGAACAATATGTTTTAATCTGACTTTTCGTAATTATGGTTTGAACTATAAAATAGAAAAAAAAAGCATATTAATAATCAGGACCGATTTTTAAATCTATATAATCTTTAACCATTTAATGAAAATTATTTGTTTATACATTTGTTTGTCAATACCATCTAATTAATTAATTATTGACACTTAGTCGTATTTTTTCTGGAGATGGCTGTATATGTAATTTATTTTCAATACTAAATGGGACCTCCCTATAATAAATATTTTATGAGTCTTACTTGAACATAGGACTCACAATGTCTAGGACTGACAGACACACTGGAGTGGGGGGTCAGTATAAATGTTTCAGATTTCAAAAAAAAATTAGCAACAATTAATATATTTAAACTATTTTCAACAATACCTTCAATTACGTTGTATCTCTTATCTACAGTAAGCAATTTCGGAAAATATGCAAAATTTCTTATCAATTTATAAACAAAAATCACAACCTCATAATCAATGGTGTGTATCTCTTCATTATTCGTATTCTATTTAAAGTTTTACTCACTAAGACAGCATGTATGCTATTTAAGCAATTAAAACTTCTGATTTTGCCAAACATTCAAAAACACCTTAAATAAGATAACGCTGGAAGGATTTCAAAGATTTTCACAAGATATTTGGAATGCTATCGAAGAACTCGTGAATTTAGTGTCCTCCTGAATAGGTTTAATTTTCAAGTTGGTTTAACAAATCAAATGAAACATTTTTAGTGCATATTTCCGAGCAGTTCGTTTCATATTCACGTTTTACACGATAATTTAATTTTCTAAGACGTTTGATTCATTTAAATATATTTTAAAATATACTATATATCACATGATTGATGCAACACAATTTTAGGCTCTAAAACTTTCACTCTCAGGTCTTAGGATGAAATAGTTGTGTATTATTTATATAATAGTTACAAATTAATGATTGTTTGGTAAAACCTTAATAGAATTTGACAAAAACTTACTAGAAAATTTGGTTAGGTTCTACAAAGGTATTTTAAATCTACCTTGCATAACTCCCAGTTACGTTATAGGAGTAGATCTTAAGTTTCATCATACTAAATACATTATAATCTTGAACTGGTGGATCAAGTTGCTTAGAAGGAAAGGTTTTCAAATTATGATAATATTCCCCTTCAACTGGACAACATAAAATTCTATGGATCAATCAGATCGGTGTATTGAAGACTGGCCCATCACAGAAAAGGAGGAAATCTGACGCAAATGGAAAAAACCACCCCCTTGAAATTGCAAACAAAAATGGATCCACTTCGAACACAACAAATCATTTGAAGGGGTTGAAATCAGAGCGGTGTAAGCCATATTTTCTTCATTTTGAGAAACAAAGGGTTTTACTAGAGTTATTGTGAAGAATTCTCAAGTCACAAATTTGTGCCGGGAACCATTTAATATTGAAATGAGACTTGATGAGAGGTAATTGTGAAGTAAAATTTATATTAGTAATATTAAACAGCACAAAAACAGGACATTTGAGTTTGTGACAAAAATGGATCCATTTCGAACACAACAAATCATTTGAAGGGGTTGAAATCAGAGCGGTGTAAGCCATATTTTCTTCATTTTGAGAAACAAAGGGTTTTACTAGAGTTATTGTGAAGAATTCTCAAGTCACAAATTTGTGCCGGGAACTATTTAATATTGAAATGAGACTTGATGAGAGGTAATTGTGAAGTAAAATTTATATTAGTAATATTAAACAGCACAAAAACAGGACATTTGAGTTTGTGACATATTTCTCGTTTTCTTTCAACAGTTTAGCCACCCTAAATTGTATTCCTGGACTTAAGTCAGATTTGTTGAAAATGTTAGTCATGAATAGTTAGAATCATTGAAAATCATTCTGACTTTAACCATATCATTTGGTTCTAACTGGTCCATCATTCAGACCTAAAGATTATCAATCTTAAGTATCAAGTGAATTATAATAAAACAGAATTAATGCCCAAAATCGACCTGATCTTGCACATTTATAAGCATACCATAATGGAACAAAATTAATATTCTCTGGTTTTGGGAACTATGCCTGAATTGTAATTCATAAACAGGCATTATCCTTTGTTCTATAAAGAAATTTCCAGCACTTAAGGATGTGTCGAAAACCAGTAAACAAACCAGACAACCCAAAAAAGATTACTGTTTTACCACACTTTTAGTTTCTTCCATATATTCCATGGACCGAAGAATTCAGTTAAATAATGAAATATATTGAATAATTTTGAAATTATTTTAAATGATCAAAGTATTTTTTTATATTGTTTGTATTTCCTACTTAGAATTTATAATAAATTATTTCATATGGCTATTTTTTTTGTTACTATTGCACAATATGAAGACACTGAAAAAAATAACTCGTTCCAAAAAAGCGCAGGTTGCTTAGATGCGACGAAGAATTATCTACCTATTAGAATATAAGAACCAGTGCAGTTTTGACGGGGTGGTTCCCACCCCCAATATAGGGAGACCAACCCCTTTGGAGCCATATAGCCAATTAGGCACTGCAGCTTTTAGCCACCCTCTAAAAAAGCAAACGGTTCCGCTCAAATTTGATATTTATCTTCTAAGGGTGTTGTCGGGGTGGGGGGGGTGCTTCACCAAACGCCTTTAAGGGAGGAACGGGCGGCACCGTTAACACCGTCAATTAAATGGTCAAAGGACGAATTAAAAGTAAATTAACTTTTTTAAATTTTACCGGGAAACTTCTGCTTCAAAGTAATCTAATCAGAGCGTAGCCGGTTAGTTGGGCCCCAATTTTTAAAGGAAATGAAGGTGCTCCATCCCGTTCTTAACTACAGGGGGACCTCTACCAAAATACTAAGAAAATGGTATTTCCCGCCTTCGTGTTGTGGTAGATAACAGAAATCTTTTGTGCATGGCAAAGAAAAATATCCAGCTTTATATTGACATACAAATAAATAATCTCTGAGGTTGTTTAAAGAAGAAAAATACTATACTCGATCTCAGTTTGAATAGAAAAATGAAAATTTTCATACTGATCTATAATAAAAAATTAAATAAGCATTTTATGGCAATATGTTTTATCATATAACCCAGGTATGGGCAACCTTTGACATGTTATGGGCCAAACTTTAGTGTGCAAATACGTTCGCGGGCCGCGTTTAAAAGTAGTGCATTTTAAAGTAGTGTTCATAATTTTTAGCGATAGATATCAGTCAGCCATGAAATAATACGACAATGTTATTACAACACAATTTATTAAAATAACAAAATGAAATGAAAAAATAGGTACCTACAGCATTAAATTAAATCGTTAAATTTAGAATTGTTACAAACTACGAAAGTTAAATAGCGACACCGAAATCAATGAGACACTTGAGCTTGAATTTGGGAAACTAATTCATCGATGTTTGGATTAATTCCACTGGTACAAAGACGTAAAGAATTTTCCAAATTATCGTCAGTCAGCCTTGTACGATGTTTTGATTTATTAACTTTCATCAATGAAAAGAACTGTTCGCATTTATAAGTACTGCCAAACGCACAAATCAATCTTCTTGCAAATTTTCTAAGCTGCGGAAAATGGTCTTCTTCGAGGTATTTTTTGTAGAAATCGCACAACTCCACGTCTTCAAATTTAGATTTTAGGAGTGAGTTTTCTTGAATCTCGATCAACTCCATTTGCAAGTGTATTGGAGCATTTTGTACATTACTTTTTGTTGGAGTAGCAAATAAATTGAAACAGTCTTCCATGTGTTTGAAATCGCTAAATCTGATCGAAAATTGCTCCGACAGTAACTTGAGTTCTTCAGCATATTGAGCGTAAGCAATATTTTCATACGCAGAGAGCGTGGTGAAATGGTAACTGTTACCAGACAGCATATGTGCCTCCCACAAGCGGATTTTGTTCTGAAACGCTTTCAAATGGCTGTACAAATCATTTACTAACTGTCCTTGTTTTTGAAGTTTCAAATTTAAATCATTCAAATGGCCTGTAAGGTCGACAAGAAATGCTAAGTCACATATCCATTTTGCGTCACTCAATTCAGATAGTGGTTTATCTTTTATTTGCATAAATTCTGCTATCTCATTTCTAAGCTCGTAAAACCGTTTCAGCATTTTCCCTTTGCTTAGCCATCTGACTTCACAATAATATGTTACGTCGTCATACTCGGCTGATATTTCATCCAAAAACGCCTTGAACTGACGATGGTTAAGCCCTCGGGATCGAATAAAATTGATGGTTTTTACTACCACATTCATAACATTCTGGAGTCGAATGGACTTAGAACACAAGTTCTGTTGGTGGATAATGCAATGAAGGACTATCAAACCATCTTTTTGCACATTTAATTCAGTTGCTTTTTCATTCAAAATTCCGATGAAACCTTTACGTAAGCCGACCATAGAAGGTGCACCATCTGTGCATACTCCAACTAATTTCGACCATGGCAAGCCAAAACTTGTGAATACCTTTTGAACTTCATTAAAAATGTCCTCTCCTGTAGTGGTTCCTTTTAGCGGCTGTAAAGCAAGCAATTCCTCAGTAATAGTGAATTCTTTATCAACACCTCGAATAAATATAGCCAGTTGAGCTATGTCAGACAAATCGGTGCTCTCGTCTAATGCTATGGAAAATGATTCAATACCAGTCATACGGCCAGTCAATGTTGTTTTTATATCATTAGCCATCATTTCTATACGTCGTACAACGGTTCGTCTTGACAAACTAATTTTTTCAAATTCATTTTTCTTTTCAGGACACAAAACACTGCAAACTTCTGACATACACTCCTTGATAAATTCTCCTTCGGCAAATGGTTTCAATGACTTTGCCAATTTTGAACTAACTATAAAACTAGCTTTCACAACATTATCAAGTTGTGTTCTTTGTCTATGAAATATTTGCTGCTGTTTTTCCAAATTTGCGGTAAGTTTCTGGATTTTGTCTTTTCTTATTTGTCCTGTCAGTGAGAGCAGCGTAGGATGCTTAGTTGAGTAATGCCTCTTTATATTGAATTCTTTCATCACCGAAATGGATTCATTACACATCAAACAAATAGGCTTACCATTGTGCAAGATAAAGAAGAATTCTTCAGTCCATTTTTCTTGAAACTGGCGACCCTCTGCATCTACTTTTCGTTTCCTTCCACCAGACATCATTTTCATTTACTTATCGTTCGATAAACTTAATAAGAAAATAGGTATAATTAGTAAGCACTCAAGATGCACACAAAGTCACAAAGCAAACTTATCACCACGGTAGCTCGAATAGGACTGAACTAAGTTCCGGCCATCCACCCGCTTATATAGGCAAAATGAAGGAATGATCTAGAATCGTCTAGTGTAGAACAATACAATTGCGAAGCAATAATCCTTTGTTGCGCCGCCAGTGTGGCGGCAAACATCAATGGCTTTGAACTTTGATGTTTGCCGCCTCACTCTTTGATGATCACCGCCACTCGGCTTGCTCGCTCACTTGATTCCATGAGTATGAGTAAGTAGTGTATTTTTTTTTTTTAAATTGGGTTTTTCAAAATGTCTCGCGGGCCGGATAAAATCTTACAGCGGGCCGGATCCGGCCCGCGGGCCGGCTGTTGCCCACATACGATATAACCAATAATCACATGATTAGGGGTTGCATGGTCTCACTGATCACTCCCTCTTAAATATTTTCTAATTTTTATTGAATTGTTATTAAGCTCAGCCAAGAATATAACTACATTGAACATTTAAACAGAAGTAATTCATGTTATCCGACCAACCATCTGGGTTTCTTAAAATCGTCTATCAAAATATATTGGACAAAAAAACTGATTGAAATCAAGACTTTTATTAAACACGTGAATGCTATAAAAAAAACTTTAAAATTAATACTGTCCACGTTATTGATGTTTAAAAAGAGACCTTAAAGTGTATTTATTTACACTGTGGGTTGTTAAATTTATCTCTAGCACCTTCATAATTGTTTTATTGACCCAATAAATTCGCCTGTTCGGCCATAATCAACGACTGCAATTTCGAAAACAAGATATATATAAATACATTAAATAAACAGGATCTATAGTACCTTTTTGAGTTTAAAAATATAATATAAAGTAAAACTTAAAAGGTTAAATATTGTTCGTAATTTTTTAGCAAAAAGCAACTCGTGTTACCTCAGCCACCATACTAACCGGACATGTCTCCCTGTGACTTCTTTTTGTTCCACGAAGTTGAAAAAAACCTAAAAAGTACGACGTTTCGACACCATTGATGAAATAAAAGAAGAAAAGGAACTAAGTGCTATATCTTAAAGTGAGTTTGAAAAGTGCTTCGAAGATTGGAAAAAGCCCTGGCGCAAGTGTATTATATCTGAGGGGGGTTACTTTGAAGGGGACAAAATTTCTATCGATGAATAAATAAAAACATTTTACGATAAACAAAAATTCAAGTTACTTTTTAATCAAACCTCGTATATAAATAAGAAACTATCATAATTTTAATCATAAAAAGCTTTTAACTTGCTCCTTTAAGACTTACTTTTTTCCCTTTTAATGAAATCTATGCATTTCCAATATTTACGTAATAAAAATAATATTACACTAATACGAAATGCATCAGATAAAATCACAAGACTAAGATCATCACTCTTGATTATGAATAAAGTCCTAATTACTAATCTAACAAATAAATAAATTTTAATTTAGGAAAACTCTCTTTTCCAGAGTTTCTCTGTATTTTATATCTCGTTTGCTAAATTTGAATTCATCCAAAAGGCAGTAGCAATAATTCTCTATATAATGAAATAAAATCCTTAAAACAGCAATATTTTGATCATGATTTAATTATTTGTATAATGTATATTTGACTGTTATACTTACAACTAGATGTCCTTCGAAGGAATGACGAGACACAATTTACATTGTACGCCCTGAAAAAAAAGAAATTGATGATTACTATTCACGTTTAGCTCAGTAATATTTAACACTTTTAAGTATAGTCCCCCAGTCGGGTCGTCACGAGGGGTTGCCTAGTTACCCTAACCCTAGAGACGAAGTGAGGGTTGATTAGGCTATGACCTGGAGAATTGCTTCATGACGGGTCTTACTACTGTACTATCTGACTCCATATCTGATAGGTATGTGCCCCGACAGTGCACTATGTTCAGGAGAAGAGGTATAGGGTAGGTATTGTAGGTAGTTTATGTGGTCTGGAATGACCACGAATTAACACTCGGTATCTGAGGGTAGGCGAAAACCGTCCGGATCCCAAAGGCGAGTGTGAACCGGAGAGAGGCAGTCTGTCACCGGGGGAGACACTACTAGGTAAAGTTCGTAGGACCCCAGATGACCGTCGTCCGCAAGGGAGAAATCTCTCCTATGGAGGTGCTAGTTTTAGCGAGACGAAGGCAGACATTCCCACTAGGAAAGTGTGGGGTGTGACAAGGCCGAACTAAAACATAGCGAGGTTAGGAAAGAGAGATGCTGAGGTTTTCATAAATGAGAAGGCCAAACCTAGAAACATCAGTGCAGCTGCAAGTACCAGTCCAGAGAGCCGTAGTTAGAATGACTTATAGGCTAAAACTCGGGGGTATATATAGCCCCAAGTAGCCAATGATCTAGGGTTTTATTCTGACCAACCAAATTGCAGGGTTGAGGTGACGCTTGACTGTTCTAGACCAGGACCCACCCAGCCCCTAGGAGCTACCTGACTCCCTCTGCAAGGGCCTCTGACTAGTTTCTGCAGCTGCGTCTTTTATTGTGTACAATATTTACACTGATATGAATAATGGTTTGGTAATGTTATTTACATTTGTTTAAATTAATTTACAACATATTATAACCAATTCACAATATATATGCAATAGAGTATAGGGGGATTTATCTTATGTAGTTAGCGGTCGCTACAATCCCTTTCAGAAATAAGTGTTAAACATATATATTCCCTGTTCACTCTCTCTAGCACTACTGTTTAAATCAACTATTTATTAGCTTGTAGTATCATCAGCAAAAAAGAGAGGGAGAGAGAGTGTGAGAGTGAGAGAATATAATAGAATAGATAAAAAAACAACTATATTCTCAGACCATGTACCCAATGAATAAATATGGTAAAATAAATGGAAGTTAAATAAATCAAATTATGGCTAAAAAATAATTAGTACATCACAAAGAGAAAAAAATGAAAATAAAGTGTATACCTCAGTATGAAAAATAAACCAAAACCTCAACAAAAATAAAAAAAGAAGACATTCCACAAAAACTTTCATTGAATAAATACATGAATGGTCTAAAATCAAAGAACAAAAAAAAAAATACAAATACATTATATAAATAAAGAGGGTACGAAAAAATACATTGTACGTACAATGTATGAAAAAAGTATTGCGTAAATAGTAGTAAAGATAAATTAATAATTTACTTGCTGGGAAACGTCGATTTGGATGGTGAGGAGGTGTTGAACAGAATAGTTTTGCCACATAAGGATGAACCATGATATTAGGAGGGAGAAAATTCCTAAAAAAGTGGTGGAATAGAACATACCTGTATTTCTGTGGGAAGGAAAATACAGGTCAGAAATACGTGATCTTGTGTTCTGGAAGTAGACTGCAGATTTGAACTGTGGGGGATTTGAAATACAGGGATGTCGCTGATAATGGTTAAGTGTTTAGAAGTGGGGCGGAAATTGATTAGAATTACTTATTTAATTAGTGAAAAAAATCACCATTGGCTCTGAGGGTGGCACTGGAGCCTATAACAATATCCTGATTTTTTTTTTTTCAATTTTTAAGTTTAGTTTATGCAGCTTTCCTCATGAATCTGATCTAGGTCTTGGCCAGACAGTTAATAAATCCGAAAGGAGAAAGGACACATAGATTTGGAAATCGTCGCAGTAAAAGTGTTGGGAACACTCATGAATGGGTTTAGATATGGAGACATTAATGTAGGAACTAAAAAGAAGATGAGAAATGCTCGATCCCTGGGCACTTGTAGCCTGAGGACATGAGTGGAGCTGATAGGAGTTGATAAAGGGTAATAAATGCTCGAGTTAGGTTTGAAAGAAATGATTAAAACCAGCTTTGGTAAAATCGAGGAGAATGTTCATTTTTGTGGATCTACAGGCTGTATTGTGAATGTTATTAGTGATCAACTAGCGCCATTTGTATGGAATGATCAGACACTAGATTGGAAAGTATCAATCTCAAATCAAAATAAGAAGGATCGAATGAATTTTCAGGTCATCAAGGAAATTAGGGACTTAGGATTACACTAATCGTTCAACAGGTTTTAAGATTGATAACGGGGATGATTGGAGGGATGGCAGGAGACCTGAAGAGTTCTCTTGCCATACACCATATTTTTTTAGTTAACTTAAACGTTTTCTAACTTACACAAAATATACAATAACTTCTACAGCCTTCAGTAAAAAATTTTTGTTAACAATTATTATTGTTCCAATATTCATATTGTGTGTAGAAATTTTGATTTCTCTGAATAGGATTCCACCCAGATCAAAAATTACAATATTGTTTCTAAAATTAAAATAATATTTCGTTGATCCAAAACAAGAACATTTAGATAGTGTAGAGAGTTCTGCCGTGAAATAAAAAGATTCTGAATATTATTCGAAATATTTTATCGAAACTATTGTATATTATTAAACCATCTCAGTCGTAGAGCATACATACAAACACACTAGAGCTGGAAAAAGCTTCTGTCGGGACAATAATTTGAGCTGGAGTGGTTAAGATCAGCCTACATTTTTAAGTTGATATTTCTCTAAAGGCTCAAACCGGGCACTTTGCAAAACTGCTAGCGAAGCGGGAAATCTAAGTACCTCACGGGCTATCGGTACTAAAAGTCTTATGGAAGGCCCATCGACTCCAAGAGTCTTCCAGGTAGGAGTGGTTTCCGCAAAAGGGATTTCGCGAAGTCCCATGCCCCTACTTCCGGAAAGGTAAATGGCACGTGTGATAGCCGTCTGTTGAATCGATTAGAAAAGTTTTCTCACTTCAACTTAAGAAGTCTCAGTTTACAAACCTTTAAATCTGGGGGAGGGTGAATAGATTCGCCCAGTGATGCGAACGATTTAAAAGCTGCATATGAGCTTTTACTATCCTTTAGCTGAAAAATTGTACACATTTAAACATAGATGGAAATTACGCCGTGAATTGACTATGGGACAGATTGAGACACTATATTACATTTTTTATTTGGCTCGAACTGGTAGAAGAAGTGCAATAAAGCATTTTTGGTCAAAGTATTTAACAAACTAACACGGAGTCTCCGGGTGGAATCCGTGCACCTGTCTTAACGTTATATGTACAATTTAGTTAAAAATGGATGTTAACAAAGTTTGGAGTAATAGGGACAAATATGCGTGAGCTGTTGTCAATTTTTTCATCAGGTAATATTTAATTTTTAATTATTAGTGACACAAACAAAATATGACTCAAATCTTTATTTAATTTCAAGTGTTGGTGTTGGTAATAATTTCCATTATGTAATAATTTAAGAAAAAATCAGCCGCATGGTAGAGCACAGACAGAAGCAGCATAGTTTACTATCCATGGTCACCTCTGAATAAATATACTCCCACATATAAGTTAAGATCCGGGCATCCTCAATGCAGCCTTAATCCCCAAATGTCGGGTACTAATTATCCTGAATGTATATATATGTACATATTCACTTATCTTAAAGGAAGACTGTCGGGGGCGTCACTAGGAGAGTGCCTAATCACTCTAGCCCTGGTGACAAGTGCGGATTGTTCTAGTTAATAACATGGACCATGTTCCATGTTGGCGTTAATATCTGACTCCATTTTATGATAGGGATGTGTCCCGACAATACACTGTGTTCAAGAGAAGAGGTACAGAGGTTTCATAAAGAATAAGACCAGTTTTCAGAGTTCGGGCGAGAGATCGGCAGCGTAATAGTACAAGCCGTCAGAGGGTCTGCCAGAGGCTGTGAGACAAGGTGCCGGCGCAGAGGTGTGGCAGAGAGAGTGTAGACCAGTAGAAGGCTGAGTGGACTTACTCCCAGGGCCTGGGGCCCTGGCGTATCGCGACCGAGTGATAGCGGCTGTCTAGATGAGGAGACTGGGAAAGAGTGTCTCTACAGGGCGAAACTTCCTGATTTAAATATAATTTCCCCTTCCTAGTGGAAGGCGGAGCCGGCTGAAAGGGGGAATGTTTTATGATGCCCAGGTGGCCAATCCCCCTTGATTTTATGACTGTTGGCCTAAAATGGTGTGTTTTATGGCTGCTAGGGACTCACCTACATAGGTTTTATGACTGCTTAGAGGCGACCCTAGGTCTGCCAGGTTTGGTTTTTTGACAGTCAGGTGGCTTACCCTCCCAGGTTTTATTCCTGGACCTTCGACCCTCTGTTACTTGTTTTCCATCTCCATGATTTATTACCAGAAAAGCATGTTTTACATCTAATTACAATAAATTAGTTGCACCAGAGTATAGGGTAATTTACATATATGGTTGGCGCTCGCTACAAAGACCAACTTATTAAATTATATAAACTATATCTACTATTATAGAAATATTTGAGCAGCCCGATCATGAATATGCATGTATATTATTTTCTTGGATAAAAAAAAATTACTTTTTTTACCATATTCAATTCATCATTTTTCCCCTTTTCCTACCACAATGGTGCTTCTTGTTGATCAATGGAAGGTTCAACCTGACGAACTATTGATGAAGCTGAAAAATACTTAATATTTCAATTAAGTTTATGAAATTCCACAGTAGCCTTTCCAACCACCCTAATCCTGTAGCACAGTCATTGCACTGCGCCACTCATCCCTATAATCCTCCTCGGAGACTGAAACGGCAGTGGCCTCGTAACCTGCTATAAACGCGTGTCAGCGGTGGTCCTGGCAATGGCCAGTTACTCCAATCATGTCCTGAGCGTCTGTGGCTCTCACGCTCTTGGTCAGCCTCCACTGGCTAGTATCCGGTGACGCGGCTGACGGAGAAGCGTGGGGGACTTTCCAAGACTCCGCTTTCTCTTCGCATGTGGATTTGGGAGGTCTCTGGGCTGTCTGTAAATATTGTATGAATGAGCGAGTGAATGATGAATTGTAAATATGGTATGAATGAGAGCGTTTATCTTAATTGTTTATTGCCTTATAAAAGGCAGATTGTAATTATAGTCCAATAAAGAGTATTATAATTAAAATATTACAATTAGCATGATTGAAAAAAGTTGATTAGATTACTTAATGTGACAACTCAGATCTCTGACATATCGAAAATCAAAATTGGCACTAAAAGTACATTAGATCAGAAAATTCAATTCGATACCACTTTCCATGTCCAATGCTGTTAAATACTGAGGTTTTCGTCAGAACAAATGCTGAATGCTCTGCATTGAACACACGCTTGTGGCACTTACAGAGACAACTTAACAGAAATAAAGTCCTGGCACTGGCAATGTAAATGTAACAGTAATAATATCAGTAGAAGTAATATCGTCCCCAGAGCGTCTGTGTCTCTCTTGACCTCTCTCTGGTCTTCGCCTTATGGCGAAACAGTCGAGAGATTGTGGGGAGAGCTCCAATGCATCCGGATCTTCCACCAGCTTGCTGCTTCTTATAAAGAAAAAAATCTGCTTCAACGCTAATTCTATTTCACAGGGGTGAAATCTCTCGTACATTACTTTAATCGATTTAAAATTATGAATATATGAGGGTGTCATTTATAAAAGGTTAACAAATAAGAGTGGGTATATAAATTATTGAATAAGGATTAACTGGGGGTTGACTACCCGAGGCGGTGACTGCCAGGTAGAAGTACAAAGGACGACAAAGAAATGAAGAGTCAGGTGGGCTAGCGATTCGCGGTTGTCCCCTTGCAAATAACTCACCCCAATTCAAAGAGCGTTCCTTCCCTTTAATGTCCATCATGCTACATTATAATTTCTTTTTCCTTCTACAAATTCACTGACTAAACTCACTATTCTATATCCTTTTCGGCCTTTGTCCCACTTGTACACATTATAGTTTGTTTTATTAAAGATACGTTTAACTAATTTATCTTATTCATTCAAGGCTCTATATATAAATACTATTCATGCAGTCAAGTTTTTATTATCCCAGTTGAATGTGATACATCATCCAACTGCGCACGTATTCAACACTATTCCATTATTTCAATATTGGCGGTTACAAACTTTATCCATTAGTTCGCTTGTGCATTTATGTCTTCAACTTCAATAACAGTATGATACCGTAGCCAGAACAACTCCTAGTTGCGCCTAAAAAGATGTTCACGAGCCTTTTTTGAAAACGATGTAGATCTTTAAAATCACTATTTATAACTTTTAGAATTTCTCACACTCAAAACATCCACCAACACTCAACGCAGGAAACCTTTCACGCAAAGTTGAGAACTGACCACACTAAGTATTTCTGAAGGGTGTGCATTTTATTTAAAGTAACAAGTAAAGGCTATGAACACCCATTTACTTCTGAGTGTAGTAAATCATCAGGACTCGCTTATACTCAAGAAGTATAAGGTTTACCCTTGAATATTATGAATTCAAACTCAAGAGATTTCTTTCATATTTTTCCATTCATTTGCAAAATATTTTTTTTATTAATACGGTTCTTTGACTTTACATCTCAAAATTAAACGTTGAAGAGACATATTTCAAAGAGCTTTAATTGGTTCAAATACTGTATGCTTTCTACTTGAATAACACAGGTATTGGAACAAGAAGTATTCGTTTGCTGGCCAGTGAATGACCCAAACTGAACCTGCCACACCAATTTCAAAGCAATGAGATTTTACAATCGGAACCCTACTATATCGCAGGTGAGAGTGGACATTAATCTATAATCCAGCACTCCCTGGGGACTTCTGGGGGGCTGCCCAGGTAAGCCCATAAAGTCCCTTGCTTCCGAGGATCCTTTTTTTTATTTTTTTTTTCCATGCCAATACTAATCTCCGGATATTTTTGGTTGAAATGGAGTTAGGGCTGAGAATATTTGCTCAGCATTATTATCAATAAAAATAAATTCTTTTGAAACCATAGTAATGTCAAGTGTGATACAACACCTAAATAAGGGTTCTGTTATGGTCTTATTGACACGTTATGTAACTTATCTGTAATGTAAGCCTCGGAGCATTATACATATTAATCATGAAGTCTAGATCTTTACTTTCATACCTTATTTAATATGATGACCTTTCAATTAATTAATAATTTACCATTAATTGTTTTTCAAAGGCTGTCCTTTATATGAAGCCGGAGTTATGCAAACATTGCGTATAATATTTTGGTGACAGTTTTGTAAGTATCATAGCCCTCATATGTCTCATTACACATACCTATTGTTGATCATCAAAGCCAAAATCATAAATTTGTTATATTAACCTATATTAAACTGAGGTTATTGGAAATACAAAAAATAATTTTTAAATATTACAGTCGGTAATTGTGATAAATTTTCACTCGTTCAAACGATATATACAATGTTGCATTACCTCTCTCCTTATTACAGTTGTTACAATATACAAACATACAATACACACATAAATATATGAAACCTAAGAACCCCCAAAATCAGCTATGGAGGATTACTGTCACTAGATACAAAAGTATAATGCAGCCCCATTAGTAGATTGTGTCAGGACAGACAGAGCGTGAGAGCCACAGATGCTCCCGGATTGAGGGTAGAATATTGGCCGGTGCCGTACTCACAATAGTGGGTTAATTATAGATGATTTTGTGGTCATTGTCGCATCTCTGAGGAGGTTTATAGGAATTATTGAACTATATAGCAATTTTGCAGTGGGATTAGCACATTTGGACAATTATGTATGGAATTTTAAAAGTCTAAAAGAAATATGTTCAAGGATAATGGGTGTATTAAGGTTATCTCGGTGGCATAGAATGGGGCCTTAACTATTGTGCAAAGGACTTTAGATTGCATGTGTGGGCATCAAACGAATACACATTTCATGACAATTTTAATGACTTTAAGTAATTTCATTCCTCGTAAGCACCATTACATATTATGTACCTATGATTAACTAAGAAGTCGAGATATTTAATTTTAAACCCTAATTAATATCATCGTAAACAAATAGTGTACAACAGACCATCTAACTCCAGGGGTGCTCCGCAAGATGACGCGCTTGTCACGTATTCTTGGATATCCAGCTCTGCTTATTGGTCCAGTCTGCCCCCCCCCCAAACACACGCATATATATATTTGTTTTTATGTTTTCTTTTTGTGTAGTAGTTTAATGTTATAATAGTTAGTGTTTTTGATGTTCGGCGTAAACCTCCTTACAACACACACCTACATTAAAATATAGATAGTAATAGGCTAGGTTTATTAGATATCGGAAGTTATAAGTTGTAAGTTTTTGAGGCGGAGGAAATGTCATAAATGGAACTACTGTGTAAAGGAAGAGGCGTCGAACAGCGGATCAAGGCAACATAGGACTTGGGAAAATGAAAAGTACAACAGCAGCACAACCTAAAAAAGCGCGACAGAATCGCTGGTGGAGATTTTTTAAAGGGCTTTCACTTATGATGCCGTTGCTCCCCGAAATGAATAGAACTCTCCATTAGGGCCTGATTTGCGGAAGAAGAGTAGCTAATTTGGGCGGCGCGACTATAGTTAGGCTTCTCTTAATGAGACACTGTCACTCGTACATGAGTACCCTGTTATAAGTGAATGAAGGCCGAACTGTTCATAATGATGTGAATATCAAAATATATATTTTCTTCAATATCCTCACTAATATCCCTTTAAGCCCTTGAGGAGACCTGTATTAAATGTCTGACGGATGTAGGGGCTCCTCATAAAGGTATCCATTGTGGCTCGTTTCCCGCTGTTTTTTTTTGTTTTTTTAATGAAATATATACAGAAAAGGTTGTGGTAACGATTCTAATGGAAGTTTCAATGATTTACCGTAGTTAAAGGCCAGTCAAGTATAATCGTGAAGTCGATATATAATTGGTGATCGATGTGACATTTATTAATTTTTTTTCAATGTCAAATGTAACTTTGTTAAAAGACTAACATCATGTCTATAGATCTTGCATGGTACTCACAACAAACGAAACAGATTTCCAAACAAAACCCATAAAAAAAAAACCTTGCGATGACAGCATTTATAACCAACCATCAATGGATATATATGAGTCATACTTTTATAGTGAGAATTGATTTTACATGTGTTTATTGTGCGAAATTTCTTTTCAAAGTGAAAACGAAAGAAATCAAAAGTAATATAAAACGCATCTTTTTTCTTTTTGTAATATATAACAAAAAAAACCTTATATGAACTCAATACAAATTGAAAACAATACAATTTTCAAACCTACAAATAATGATTGTAATGAAAAAAAATAGGCGAAGAATATACATTTTTAAATCACTACATGTGTACAGTGTATGAATATTTACTGGATTTGATAACGTTTTTTTGTTAATTAGTGAAAAAATGCAGCCACATTAAAAACTGGCTTAACATGAAATTCATAGAGCTAAGAAACTGCGTGTTATTATTCCGAAGCATTACAATTGAAATATCTACTCACTTATATATTCTTTATAAGCCTTAATTAAAATACATAGTATTAATGCTAAGAAAGAAAAATTAATTTGTTATACAATTTTTTCAAAAGGGACAGTGCCTGTGATGGAAGGAGTATAAGTTAAAGTCAGAGGCAGCTCTGTATTGGAAACTAATGCGATCATGGTACGTAAACACGCTTGGTGGGATTGCCCCGATCATCTAGGAAGCCATTGCTGTGGATTTGTAAGCATATTTTCTAAAAATTATTTGTTAAGACAACTGTAATATTTTTCATCATTTGAATAATACCACTTTTTAATTCTATTTCATTGTATATTAACAACCATTTAAATAAAGCCATTAAAAAGTTGCTTTTATTGATCACCACGTAAATTTATTAAGATGAATTACTTTGGATAAGAATCAGTATGGGACAATATTAAATTAATTAAGTCTTATTTTTAATATAATTGTACGCCGATCCTGTAAGCTCAGAATTTGTTAAAGAAATCAAGTCTAGTAGGTAGAATAATTAAATGGCATCCTATTAAATAGAAATATTTACTAATTATTTTACTGGAGCGTTAAGACGTGGGTTTGAGGGTAAATAAAGTAGATATAAAAAGGGTATATGTATCCGTAAGATACATTCTTCACATATTTCCCTGCAAAATATATATTTTGATACTTTCGGATCCATTAATATACTGTTATACAAGTACAAAAGTATCCCGAATGAAATAAATCTTCATTCACCGAATGTAGCAGTGTATATAAGTTATGGCTCGTGGTATGGCAATGTTAGGCTTAATACCACGTAGCCCCATGTAAACAAAGGCTGTAAACAGAGATAGAGGCTTAGAAGTGGAATAAAGACAGTTTAAACCTATCCGTTGTTCAGATATCATTTCCCTTTACTCTCGTTCTCTTTGTTTTAATTGTCTAAAGCCGATAACTTATATATATCCCCATATATTTTATTCACATCCACGGTGACATTTTATAGTTATAGGCCACCCAATCAAACATACAGCCTTTGATTTTTGTTATTTATGGAATATACGATTGCCCCAATGACGTAAATTTATTATTTCCGTCTTCGATCCGTTAGAATATCAAATATGATTGCAAAAAGCTTCTAAAAACCCCGTTATAGTTGTCCTCGCAGAGGTAATGTAGTACGGATTAACTGAGAGCTCATGGCAAGAAAAATATTTAGGTATGAGTGTATTATTTGTTGTGATATCGGCCATGTGAGAACGTTTATAGATATCCACATCGTATGCATGTCTGCACCAGGATCTGATAAGTAAACGAGATATTATATTTATTGTTACAATCGCTATTATTAATAATACAAAGAAGGCGTGGATATTCTTTATGTCCCGATCCAGCCAGTATATTTTTTTCTGTACTAATTCATAGTGATAAAGAAAACTATTCCACGACAAAAATTGCTAATTTATCATAAAATTGAGCTAAGGTGAATTTAAAGAATAAGGTATCAATAGGGGTATAAATCTAACAAAATATATATCCTATCATAAACAGTATTTGGATCTCAACCTTGTTATTTTATCTATATTTTATAATGTAAAAATTTTTCTATTTTATTGAGCAAAGTCAAATTAATTTATTTTCATTTTCACTATCAGGTGTATTTTTCCTAATAGGTTATAATAATCATAAAACATCACATTAATACTGGATTACATTGATAGTAGGCCAATAAAAAAATAATTAACATCACTTTGATTGATAAAAAACCACAAATTTAACAAAGCACTACAAAGCCTACTGCTAATTTAAAACTGAATTTTATTATTATTACAGTTTATATACAAGAGCATCATTCTAGCATCGGCAAGCGGCATCGATGTATGTGTGTTCATATAATCACTTAACATTTCCACTCAAATGATGTTTCATATTTATTAAAACAGAAGCACGTTCCATGTGCTCAAAGAACTCCTAAGCAGAGTTCAACGAACGGCAGAAAAAGCAACTCAAGCTATACAGACTGACTCCAATTTCAATTAACCGCCGTTCCTTCGTCATTGATTTGAACTCCTATGGTAGCCATCTTGTGTGGTGGAGGTGTCCATGTGAGGACAATATATAGGAGGGCTGTTCATCTAAGTCGAATGTTGTTTTCAGTTTCGTCGGAGGGAATCTAAAGATGTATTTTCGATTCATTCCGATGCCGGGCGGGGTTCGTTAAATGCTGAAAAAAAAACCGATCCCAAAAAATAATACAGGATGATAATTAAATAATGCAAATTTCCTATAATTACAGAAAGAAACGTTAAAACTGTGATCGTTTTCACAATTCCAATCTGTCACAGTGGTATGACATCGATGCCGTTCCATCTTTTACCCTTATGATATTAATAGACAGACCCAACTCCATGAAAAATATAATTATTCATATAAAATATAACAGGCAATGACATATTAATTCATTTATTATATTTCTGTAACTTTTGAGTAGAGATTAAAGATCTTTATTTGAAGAATAACTATTTCCTTGTACAGCATTATTAATTGGGATATAAGGGTTGATTCTTACTTACGTAATATCCACATCTATAAAATATATATACAATAGATACAAATTCTTCCTCCCTGCGCCAAATTCGCCGAGCGAGCTGGAGGGAGTTCTGCCTCTCCTACCACTTCGCCTTTACGTACTTTTCTATTTACAATATATTACGAGGACTCCGTCGCATTAGGCCAAGAGGAATATAGTATGGATGAGTATTATTGGACAAGAGGATTTAGGATGAGTGGATAGATTTTCGAGGAATTCAAAAAATCTTGAGGGTATAAGGTCAAGAATTTATAAAATTACTGTTCTCGATCTGTAGACCAATAATATGCTGAACTTAAAAGGAGTCTAGTGACTAAAATTCTTCTAACGTTATAGGCTCTTAATTAGGGGACACACGGCACTAGAAAAATTGTTTTATTTAACCTACGATAGAAACGTGACTGAATTATTTGTTCAAAAGATCAAATATCATCACATACTTAAGTTATATCAATTGACTTAACCAAGCAAAATATCATCAATCGGAACAAAAGTCGCTATTTTTGAATTCACGTCGAAAATTTAATTCCTTTACTATGATATATGGTTGGATGGAAATGAATACAAACTGGCTAGAGCGTAACCGATAAAATAGCCACAAATTGCTTGGAGAACCCACGAAATGGATGGAGCTTCCACCACGTGTTTTTCATTAAAAATATCAAACTAGAGTACAGCAGCTGGAGAGGATAGAGGATACTAACCCATCACCTTTCTTTGTTCACTTTGTCTTAAATAAGATTCCTCCAGAGCTGACAATTTTCGACTACCCTTGCAATTTTTCGAATAGATGACCTCTATTTTATATATCATTATTTATTTATTCTATCATTAATTATTGGTACTGTTACGATCCATCTTGGGGAGATCAAGTGTACTAACTGCCATGGATGTTGTACCAAGGAGGTTGAACGGTAATCCACTTTCGCCATCTATTGCGAATGGAGAAAAACTCCTCGGCTTGGGTGAGTAACTTCGTGTATTTATTGGATATGTAATGATTTGTTTCAAACCATATGCTAACATTCAGTTTTAAGGCAACATAGCTTTGTTACTGTTTATTAGTTCATTTAATTTATGTTTAAAGTAGGATTGTAAATAGTTCTTTTCTGTATTAGGATAATAACATACTGGATCAAACAGAATACGCTTTTCCGGTTATTATAAATATAAAGTATTAGGATCTCTTACCTCTACAAATACACATTCGTTTGCAATAGATTGTTTTGTATATAACTGAAGTCATTTTAACTGCATTTAAATTTCGGAACCAAGGTTCAATTTTTATTACTTATATTTTTAATATATAAACTGTATGCTTTATTTTATTTATACTAGATTTTAAGTTTATATATAGTACTTGTGTTGATATAGGTTCCATCTATATTGGGCAGGTGCTGGGATTTTTGAATATGTTTCCGTAATTACGTAAAAGGTTTTGTCAGGCAAAAGGTAGGACAAAATTTGGTTGTGTAAGATAAATAATTTACATTAATAATAATATTTTACTAACGGCAGTATCGGAAAAAAGAGAAAATACCACACTTTAGCTCAGGAATTAAGGAAAATCTGTAGATTAAAGAGTTTTGAGAATTTCCCCATCATCATTTCCTGGAAGGTGTAATCCCGGAAGATACGCTGGAATCCATCCGAAAGCTAAAGCTGTCGAAGAAAATATTTCATGCTTCAGCAAGCAGCAATTTTGGGAACTGTCAGCCTTGTTGGAAAACTATTTACCTTAAGAATAAATATATATTTAACATTCTTTGATAGTATCAGACCCCGCTAAAATTTATAATATGAAGGAAAATAAAAAAAAAAAAAAAAAATGTACACATACGCATAAAAACATAATAAACTTCACAGATTAGACCAGTTTAACGACTTCTGCACTGGAACCTAAATCAGGCATAAAGACACATACGCACAAAAGACGATTATCCCGTTCATGCTCCATATCATCCTTTGGGCTCGGAAATTTTTTTAAAACAAATCGTGTACCTTGGTTAGCATACCTTAAAACCCCCCGTTAAGCGCGCGGCTTACAGTTGCACTCCAGTGTCTGCTGCATCATTTTTAAATAAAGGGGGGGGCAAGAGTCAGAGTATCTGACTAACCCCACCTCCTCAACGACTATATATTGACATTTGACCCCTATCTTTAAATAAAGCTGGATTACTGTGTCCCCTGCGCGCTTAATTACGTTTATATTATATATATATATATAAGTTAATGATCGTCAACGAAAAACGTGAAGGAAAAAGGAAAGAGGTTGAACGTAATCACAGATCGAGAGTTGTCACAAAACTGTTTTTATTTGAGCCTTTGAAAGCCTCTCTATATACATTCGGGATGTCCGGAGATATATATGTTCGGGATGACTTGAGGATTAGGCTGGCTACGTACGATGTCCGAACCTTAACTCCCCCCCTGCCAGTTTAGGCATATCTCTTCGTAAACTGCAAGGTCCGGCGCACGCAGCACACAGCCTGTAATCCCTTACATCACGCTTACGGTCTAATATATTCATAGTCCACAGAAAACAACAGAACCCAAAGAAAAGAGATAATAGAGAAATAAAACAAGAATAATAATAATAATAAAATATGATACATTCGCCCGTGACCCGGTGGCTGCCAGGTAAAAAAAAAACAATGGAACTTATACACAATATAAAGTATGAAAACAAAACTCTCTCTGAGATTCACATGTGAAGTATATGATTCCGGATCAGTTGCTCCGTATCGGATCGAGGGAACACCATCTTACGCACATTCAACACCCTCCCCCCTGTGGTGGGAGTTTCAACTGTTCAATGCGAACGGATTAGGCTGGCTACCCACGATGTCCGAACCTTAACTTTTTTTCTCCTTAAGATTTTTCCGCGGTAATTTTCGCGTACACCTTCCTCCACAATTTCCCCAGCTCCACGCGGTTGGCATTGAATTGACGTCCCGTCTCCCACCACCGTTCTACTCGTGTCCCGGTGTCACCCACGAAGTCCAAAAAGGATTTCGGAAAAGGATCCCGGTGGTCGTGTGAACAGAATAGTTATACGCATTGACCACCCTGGGCATTGTCTCTGCCGGCTCCAACCCTTTGTCGGCATTGTAGACGCAGAGATGATCGCCCAAGGTACGTACAGTGGAGACGCTCAATCCCTTCTCGGCTCTTTGGATGACTTGGGTATTGACATGCCATATCACGTCCAGAGCCTTGATCTCCTCCCGCATGTCGGCGTGATCGAACTCCCTTCCGCCGTCCGACGCTATCCGATCTGGGACGCCGTAAAATTGGAACCACCGCCTCAGCGCGCCTAGTACTGCCTCCGATTACTTTTCCCGAATGGGGTATGCCATATCTGTATTGCTGAACAGGTCAACCATGGTGACACGCCTGAGCCGTATCTTGTTCTCCCCTGTGGTTTGTTTTGTCCCGATGGTACGCTAGCTTGATCAGGACAAAACAAACCAAACCTTTTGCGTCGGCTCATCCGGGATGGTTTCTACCATCATGGTACACCGTACGAATGTTCTGTCAACCAAAATCGGCTCCACCCTCCATAGGCACTTAATTTTTTCCCATATGGTAGCGTTTCCGACGTAAAGAAAACGGGTCTTCCCTGGTGTGGAAGCATCATTGAGGGCATGACTAATTTGGTCATTGCTCACCCCTTGCGCCAACCATATGGTCGTGAGTTAAATCTTGATAAGACCAGAAGGAGTTTTTAAAAAGATTTATTTGAACTTTACAAACATACAACTACAATTAATAATAAATGTCAGAGTGACGGGCCTAGTAACAGTACAGAAGGAAGTGGACGTGAGAGGATAAGAGGAATGATATATAGGAGCTGAGACTTGATAAGGATAGCTGACGAAGTGTTGATCTTGCAGGTGTTGCAGCTGGCAGATGGCCTCTCTATCTCCTCCGTTGTTTAAGATTCTTAGTCCTCTAAGAATACTAAGAAATGAGATTGATAGCGGCAGGTGCATGAGGGCTGTTATCTTGTTGAAGAATTCTGAGAACGTTTGGATGATCTGGCTGATATATTACTGTTGGTGTAGGGTTTCGTAAGGAATTGGTAGTTTTACATTTTTTAAGGTAGTAGAGGATTACAATTATAATAGCGGCCCCTATAATTAAATAAAAATAAAAATAAGTATTGGATTGATTAAATATAAGTGGTTCTAAAACTATGTCTGTTATATTTAGGTTTTCTATTTCGCTTATATTTGCGATTACATCTATATCTATTTTATTGTACAATTTGTTTATGGTGGAGTCTATTATATGTCTTGAAATTTTGGGGAGTTCTCTATAACAATCATTTTGGTCTAGGGTGAGTAAGCTAACGGGTGGTAGGTATACAGTATCATTAGTAAGGCAATTGTCTAATTTGGAGAGGTTAGTGGTTATAAAACTGTTCATATTATCTATATATCTAATGTTAGTATTGGCTAATTTATATTTGCATGCATTCATCGTTCCAGATGAAATAATATTATTTATACAAGTATTATTTAAAATAAAAAGGTTTTTACAGTAATATTCATTGTTTAAAAATGTACAATTTGTTGTATATAACATATTAAATTTTTTTATTATAATAGTTTCGTCTATATCTAAAGTCACGTATTGTTTGTTAATTTTTACAGGCGAAGGTATGAGTAAATAAGTCTTTATATTTAAATTTGCCTTAGGAAGGTCTACAAAGATATGGAGTGTTTTATTATGAGTAGTGCAGTGAATTTTACTCATTATCCACAGAATTTCAGGATTCCTAGAAGCTAGATTTACATTTTGGTTTATGTCATGTAGTATTTGGGACATTAATGATGAGTGTGTGATGCCAATTTTGCATAGTTCCAGTGTTAATGTAAGTTCATCTATTTTGTTGTGTAGGTGTGTCAGAATTATGTACATGTCAAAGAATGTCATTTCCTTGTTTATCTTCATTATGTTGTCTTGTTCTGTTTTAAAATTGTTATTAATCGATTGTATGTCCTTTTGAAAGTTTTTAATTACGTGTTTATTAAGTTTTATGTCTTGTTCTATGTTGTGTTCTATATTATAGTTGTTCCGTCCTAACTCATTTATTACTTCGTCATAATGTGATTTGTCATCAGCTGTCATGGTGCCAGTAAGCCAGCTGAGAGCTGTTCCAAGTCCGTTTATTAGTCCTCTCTTAGTTCGTTTGTTGTGTGATTTTAATAGGTTTAATTTGTTTTGTGTTTGTATGATAAGGTTTTTGATTATAGGGTATGTCGGTAGGTCCCTATAAGATGGTACATTGTTCTGTATATTGTTTAGTTCCTTGTCAAGTAAGCTAATGTCATAAAAATGGTATGTCCTGTAGTAATTTTCTATTACCTTTGCGTTCTTTATAGTGTAATGTAGGACTCCGGGGTTATCACTTATATCAGTCACTGTCATAGTATATGTCAATGTCCATAGAAGTGTCTGGATTAGTACTGTCAGAGTAGGATCCATCTTCTCCTTCTGAAACAGTAATGTTTGGTCTCGGTCTCAAGTGTTGTTTACGTGGTCTTTTGATTCTATTAACGTGTGCTTTGTTTGTTTCGTTTCTGTCTTTGTACAATAGTACGGGTCTGTAGGGATCATTGTATTTGCGGTGATGGGTTGTTCTTATGAATATTTGGTCATCATTTATTTCGGGTGGATTTTCGCGATTTTTATTTAGTGTTTCTGTCCTATTTTCTTTTTCGTTTATAATTTTGTTTCTAGTTATTTCGTGTATTATGTTTTTTTCGTCATGATATTTTTGTACGTATTGTTCTTTTATTTCTATTTGTTGGTCAGGTCTTTTTGTTATTCCGAATGTTATTTCGTCTGGTGTCATATTTAGTTTAGAGTTTAAAGTATTGTTATATGCTATTGTTGCTAGCATTAGTCTGTTAGTTAATGATTTGTTCGTTAAGTCTTTGTAATTGAGTGTTCGTAATAGTTCTATTGAGTGTTCGTAATAGTTCTATTAGTGTGCTCTATTAAGTAGTCCTAGTGAGTTGGGATTTCCTGGGGTCGTATAGATTGGTTCAATTTCATTTGTCTGCAAAAAATTTAATACTAGGTTGTTTTTGTATTCTTTTCCATTATCCATTTTCATTGATGTTGGTGTGGGATAGTATGTCAAGTAAAGTTTAATAGTGTCACAGATGTTGATTCCTGTCACAGCAGATACTATGTGTGTAAATAGTTTTTTGGAAAATGTGTCGATTATTGTCACGATGTATTTTTTGTTGAAATGTAGTGTATCTATCATCAAGTCTTCAAATGGTTTGTTTGGTGTTGGTGTTACCATGTATTTTGCTTTTATGGGATTTCGTTCGTATTTAGTCTTTTTGCATGTCGTACATTTGTTAATGAAGTCGTTTATTGTTTCTTTCATCAGTGGGAAGTAGTACAGTTTTCTCAGTTTGTCATAAGTCTCAATAGTTCCTCTGTGGGATGTCTTTCCTATGTGATAGTTGTTTATTGTTTCTATTTGTTCGTCTTTGTCCGTGATGTCGGTTACAAAATTTTTGTATCTTTTTAATTTTACAGTCTGGTATGAGTCTTGTATCAGTTTTGAAAATTCTTTGAACATTTCATCGTACCATGGTTGAAGTAATGGGATATTTGGTTCGCAGTATATTCCGTATGTGATTTTCGGTCTAATTACTTGTTCTATTAGTGTTTGTAAGTCATTTACGTCATCAAGTATAATTTCATGTCTATGTTTATTAAATGGTTTAGTGAATTTTATTTCTTTTGGACCCTTTTTTACGATTATTTGGTATTTTTCAATATTTATGTTTTTGTCATTGTCTACAATCCAAACTTGTTCATTGGATGATTGTTGTGAATGTATAGTCGCTCTACAAGTACTAAGTCTGTCTAATTCTATTTGGTCTAAGTCATTGAGTTCATTAAGTATTTCGTCTAGTGCTTGAGTATTGTCTATTGGTTGGTCAATTATGTTGTCTATATTGTCTTCTTCTGTTATGTGATTTAAAGGTAAATTTTCATTTTGTCGCGAAAGTAAGTCAGCCACTTTATTCGTTTTTCCGTCAATGTGAGTAACGTCAAATTCGAATTCCTGAAGTTTCCACACCCATTTCATAATGCGTGTGTTACCGTTCTTCATTGTATATATCCACTTTAGTGGTTTATGGTCAGTCAGTAGTTGGAATTTCGTACCGTACAAGTATGGTTTGAAATGGTGTGTCGACCAAACAATTGCTAATAGTTCTTTCTCTATCGTTGAGTAATTTATCTCGGGAGGCTGTAGAACTCGTGAGGCGAACGCTACAGGGTGTTCTGTCCCGTCTTTATCTTTCTGAGAAAGTACCGAGCCGATGGCCTTGTCGCTTGCGTCTGTCGTTAAGTAAAAAGTTCGATTCCAGTCAGGGTAGGCTAGTATCGGGGAGTTAGTCATGAGAGTTTTTAATGTGTCACAGGCCTCTTTGATTTCTTTTGTCTCGTATGTTTTAGTCTGTAGGGATTTTGATATGGGTTTGGTTATCTTCGCGTAATTTTTTATAAATTTTCGATAATATCCGGTCATTCCAAGGAATTGTCTGGTTGTTTTTTCACTATTTGGATATGGTAATTTTGTAATTGCTTCTACTTTTTTTGGGTTAGTTTTTAGTCCGTCGGGGGTAACTATGTATCCTAAGAAGGGGATTTCATTTTTGAAGAATTCTGTCTTGTCTAGTTGAATGGAAAGTGCGTGTTCTTTTAGTTTTCTAAATATGTTTTCAAGGTGTTCTAAATGTTCCTGTATTGTGTTGGAGTATATGATTATGTCGTCTATGTAAATCATGGCGTTTGGGATATTTGCTATCATCATGTTCATAGCTCTTTGAAATGTCGGTGGGGCGTTACAAAGTCCGTAGGGCATTCGTAAGTATTCGTAATGTCCGTCTTCTGTACTAAACGCTGTCTTGGCAATGGAATCAGGATCCATTTCAATTTGGTGGAATCCGGATGCCAAATCAATGGTCGAAAATATTTTCGCGTTTTGTAATTTGTTTAGTATTATTATTATTTGTTCCGGCATTTGTGCACCGCGGCCTCACTGAGACCTATTGTGCGCCGTCCATGTCCCTGTCCTATATATGTGACAGGCCCACGGCCTTTGCAAATCTGAGGATACTGAATGGATCGATCAGTTCACATAGTTTCTAATGTCTATTGTGCATATGTTATTGGCCACGAAATTTATTTTATTTATGAATTTAATCAAGTGGCTTGGGTTTCCGTCAAATTCAGGTATTAGTTTTAAGTCTGTGGTTGAGATAATGTGGTTGTTAGTAGCCATATTTTCGTCTAATTCGGGGATGTTTCGGATAAGGTTTAGTCTGTCTGTTAATGGCATGTAAAATGTGTACAAAGTTATAATTACCAATTGATGTCTTCTGTTGTGTGAAGTCCTCTTCTTCTTCTCCTCTGGCGTCTCGTAGATAGTAACAAATGAGTGGTCAGAGCCTCGGTGATGTGTATTAAAATACACCAGCTGATGTCTTGGGTCTTGCCTAGCCAGACGGCGGTGATCGCGGAATGGGGAGATTCTTCCAAAGTCTCAAAGTTGCTGCCAAGGTCCCTGTTCGGGCGCCAGTTAAATCTTGATAAGACCAGAAGGAGTTTTTAAAAAGATTTATTTGAACTTTACAAACATACAACTACAATTAATAATAAATGTCAGAGTGACGGGCCTAGTAACAGTACAGAAGGAAGTGGACGTGAGAGGATAAGAGGAATGATATATAGGAGCTGAGACTTGATAAGGATAGCTGACGAAGTGTTGATCTTGCAGGTGTTGCAGCTGGCAGATGGCCTCTCTATCTGTGGATCGTCGAGAGCTATCATATGCTATCTTCATGGGGCCCAAGGTCTTCGTCTTGCAGACTATCTGGCGGTGCTTATTCACTGGCATCCGTCGTGATTGTGAACTGCTTCGTGAAGTCGGGAAATGCCAGGACCGGGTGTTCCTGGAGACGATCCATGCACTTCCAAAAATTCGCCTCGATGTCTGGGGTGATGACCACCTTCTGACCCTTCTTCAGGAGATTGTTCAGGGGTGCGAAACAAGCCGCCATATTAGGGGAAAATCTCCTGTAATAGTTAAGCGTTCCCAGCAGGCATCGGATCCCTTTAACGTCCAACGGAACCGCCATCTTCTGAATCGCTGCCATCTTCCCAGCATCGGGTCTCACTCTCTCCTTAGAGATTGTATGCCCCAAAAAATTAATGACCGTTTCGCCTAGACGGGACTTTTCGTCAGATAATTTCAAGCCGAATTGCCTCACGTGATCGAAGACATCCGCAGGTGATCCGCATGTTGTGCTTCGGTCGCACTGAATATCAAGAGGTCATCCATATATATTTGACATACGGACTTGTCTATCCCTCAAAGAAACTTATCCATGGGCCGTTGGAACGTAATGGGTGCATTCTTCAGGTCAAATGGCATCCTCGTAAACTATAGAGGATAGCCTCTCTCAAACGTGAAGGCCGTCTTGCGTCGGTTTCTAGCGTGCAGTTGAATCTGGTGATATCCCGCTTTAAGCTCCAGAGTGCTGAATATCTTCGCCCCACTAAGCCTGTTGGAAATGTCGTCGCTCACGTCAACTCCCTGGCATGGATGAAAGTACGGGTGGGGACGTCGCGAGACCTGATAAAGGCAATCTCGGATTTAGAGAAATTTTCAGGAGAACTCGGTAAGTTAAGCCATTTTCTCAAAGGCGGTGACAGATTTACGGAGGAGAGAGTGGAAGCTAAGGTGAATGAAGTTATACTCGATCCAGGCGACGCGAAGTCGATTAAGGCTGAATTAGTGTGCAGGGTAAAAAGAAATATATTAAACCTAATACAGGCCGATGAAGACACTCCATAGGGGTAGTAAAGGAAAGGTTTAAGAAGGCCGAGGGGCGGTAGATGGACAACGGGGGAGGATATATTTCAGATGTTCGAGAAACAAGACGATCGAAACAGACAAAAGGGCAGTACGCCGGGGAACTGTTGGCGCGGTACAACAAGATTACACAGAACATGTGAGAGACAGTGGGTACAGCGGAGATAGACGGCAGGATGGCATTCATAGCAACCATACTCAAGGTACAGCTGGCCAGAGAGACGGGGAGGAAGGAAAATCTACCGGGTGACCAGTCCTTCGTCAAATGCGCTCAAGAGATGATGGACGCTAGCGCCCGCGAGGAAAAAGTGCAGCTAAAAGCAGAGGAATTAGGTTGGACGAGGATGACATACCGTAGGACGAGGATGACATACCGTAGGCCGAGGATGCAGCAGCAGACTTGGAGAAGAAGAGAACCGCATTATGAGGAGAAGAAAAGGACGGTGGCTGAAGGGAAGAGGACAAGCCAAGGAAGAGCTAGAAAAAGTGAAAGGTGAGTGGACCGACGATGTCATGGATGTGGGAGAACCGGACATCTAGTAGCGAAGTGCCCACGCACGAAATGTTTCAAATGCAGAATGGAGGGGCACATCGCTCGACTGTGTCCATATATGTTCCAAAGAGCTGAAAGAGGCAGACAGGAACCAATGGAAGTTAACACCCAGAGAGTGCGGGGGAGAACTAGGGCCCCCTCCGAATCGACAGTTATATAATATTCGTTTTTAGCTAAAAATGTGTGCTTCAGTTGAGGAAGGTCAACCCTTCCTTTGTATTTGTCCCTCTTTTACAACCCGCCTAGCCCTAAAAACTACCTGTATCCAGCAACCCACACCCAAAAACCCAACACTTGTCCTTAAGCCTTCGTCAAGGGTTATCAATATATCAATATCAATATATCAAGGGTCGTCAATATACCAGTGTTATGATTGTTATTCATAATAAAGTTTTCTAAAATACTATCCTCGAACAAGATTATTTAACTGGCGCACCGAACAGGCACCTGGCAGTATACTCCGTAAATTCACGGGAGTCCACCATCTAGAGATCCCTCATTTGGCAACGGACAGTGAGACCACTCCAATAGCGTGAGAAGACCGATGCAAATCCCTCTGGAAAGAAACCCCACAGGACAGGACTTCACCGATATTGGGTACTGATCTATTTCAATAGATTTTTACCAGGTAATACCCTAAAGAAATTTGTTACATATCTGAGGAAGTTGAAGGAAGAAAGAAAACTGGACTTCACTGAAGACATCATTCACTTGGTAAATACAATTATTATACACATTCTGACTTTATGACATCAGTAACTGACAGACTTAACCTTTTAAGAAACATTACAGAAACAGAAGAAATGGACGGAACTAATTACGAACTTAAAGATTCAGATTTTCATTTGATCCCATCTTTCGATGGGTCATCCGACACTTTAGTAGATTTTATTGACAGTATAAACTTAGTATTCGAATATTCATGCAATGCTAATAATTCAAATAGAATAGGAAATCATCAAAGATTTTTAGCACACGTCCGTAATAAACTTGTAGGAAAAGCGAGATCATGTAAAAAATTTTATACTAACCTAGACCAATTACTTAACGACATTAAAAAGAAATTTAGAGACACTAAAAGCATTTGTGAAATCTATGAAACCAAACCCTATGACAATGAACATCCTTTAACATATATTGACAGACTAATGATTCTACGTGAAGATTTAAGTGCTAGAATCAGAACTAATGACGAATTTACTTTAGAACAAAAAAATGCAAAAATGGTTGAATACGATTTACAAATAGCTACCCATTGTAAGCGACATTTACACCCAGAATTAAACGCGCAACTTATCCATGTAAAATACGAAACGCTTGAAGATATTGAACAATTTTTAAAAAGAGAAACCGATGAAATTATAGAAAGAATTTACGATAAACCTCAAAAGCGCGCACCCCAACAATCAAATTATAAAGGTAGAAACTTTGACCTTCATAAACATTACGAAAGAAGAGAACAATATGAGATAAGAAACAAATACCAACCAAGTTATCATAGGGAAATATATGAACAAAGACAACAATATCATAACCAACGACAAACAAATCCCAACTACCTAGGAAAAAATTATGATCCCGATTTTAAAAGAACATGAGAACAAAGACAAGACCAAATACAACAAAATCCGCAACAAAATTACCGACAATATACCCTAAACTATAACCGAGACGATAACGAGAGACACAACCAATCATGGAAACCTTATGAACAAAGAAAATATTTCAATCCCCAACCAAGACAAGAACAACAAAGAGAGAATCAAACAGTTTCTATGAGAACAGCTAGCAATCGCGTTCACTATACAGAAAACGATAAGGACGAAGAAATCAAACAATTAAAAGAACAGATTAATGAGATATCCCAAAAATTTGAACATTTTTTAGACTTCGGTCGCAATGACAAAGAACCAACCACCCGACCATAATATGCACTAAATCATACTGATTCCTTACCCAAACTTAAGGATAAAACAGAAAAAACTAACGAAGTAGTCGAAATAAAATGTCATAATGAAGAAATAATAATAAACGGTATTAAATTAAAAGAAAAAAAAGACCACAAATACTCGGAAAATAAAACAACAACAGAAAAATTAAAAAACAAATACACTCAAAATAAGGAAGACGAAACTAACTATAGTAATGATGGCATGGACATTGAAGAAATAGAATCACTCCCAGTAAAAGATAATATGATATAGAGATAATCCAGAATATGACACAATAACTATAGATTTAGAGCAGCTTATTCCCCAACAAACAGACGAACAGATAATACAAGACGACTTATGTTCTAATGAAGCGACTGCTTATTCCCAACGCTCTTCTAATAAGCAAATTTAATTGTGTAGTAAATGACGACAAAATAGTAAATATAGAGAAACACAAAATAATCATAAAAAAGGAAAAAAGGACTATTAACTTTTCAAAACCACTTGGAATAACTAGACAAAATAACCAAAAAAATAAATCAATAAAAGAACAATATGTTCAAAAACATCATGATGATAAAAGACTAATAAATGACTTTGTAAAGACAAAAATAATAAAAGATAAGACTGATCGAATAGAAAAACTAAACCAAAATCGGAAAGACATTCCGACAATTTATAATGAACAATTAATGATAAAAAATACTACCCATGGAAAGCATGATAATTCTTATAAACCAGTAGTAAAATATAGAGATAAAAATGAAATAAAGAAATTGCATGTTAACAAAATTAAACAACCTCGGAAGAAATATCTGACACATCGAAAATATGTTTCACATAACAATAAAGACACTTGCGCTGATTCGGACAATTCTATGGACTGAAAAAACTACTCTGAAAGTAACTGAGCTGACTAACATTAACGGAATGTTACACTACACATTAAACAATGTAAAAGTAATTCAAAAATATATTTAAAACATACCTATTATAGTAAGAACTAACCAATATACAAAAAACATACTCTACTCTATAATAACTTAACAAACCTACCCTCTGATAGTAGATATGATACATGAAACCAAGAATAAAATTGACCTACTGAGAAATCATAATAGAAGACAAAGACGTGAATTGATAAATGGACTAGGAACGGCTATTAGCTGACTAACTGGTACTATGGACGCTACGGACAAACAACATTATGACAATGTCATAAGTGAAGTAAAACGTAACAACTTTAATACCGAACATAATATTGAATACATAGAAAACATGATAATATTTATAAACCTTATGTACAATACAATGATAGAAATTTAATAAAAACTGCACATATAAATCGCATGAAACGCCCCAGGAAAAGATACTCAAAAATACCATTAGGTGTTTCAGATAATAATGAAGACTCAAACAATTCTTCTGACTGATTTCTCTGAATAACGTACAACTTATTGAAAATACTTCAAAACATACCAACTTATATAACAAACTAAATGACTCAACGCTAAGACATACACAAAAAATGTAACATTAACTCAAAGAAAATCAGAAATATGAAGGCTTATGAGCAAAATACATAGTATTATACATGAGGAAATGCTCCATGTATTTGTAGACCTGCCACTAGCAGAACCAAATGTAAGAACCTCTTTGCTCATACCAATTCCTGTATGTATGTATTATTCTATTGATATACAAAAAACACTAGTACTAAGAAAAAAAATGATAATCTTTATAACATTAATTGTAACTATCTTATGAATAACTATTATTTTACTAACCCTACTTTAATGCTTAGTGAATGTATAAACAAAATATTATATTATTCTACAGTTCGATGTAATTATACTCTACATAAGCTATCCAATATTAATTATATTGACGATATAAATTCATATATTATTATTAACAATCGTAAGTTAGACAATTGCAACAAACATAATACTATTTACTTACCTCTTATACCCTTTGTAAATAGGTCTAATAACTAATGTTTTTCAGAACTTTCTAAGAAACCCATGCATAGTGTAGACTCTGAATATAAAACAATGTACCAACAACCTTATAAAATAACAATGTATAATAATTCCTAATTAATAGATCCTAATGTAACTCAAGTAGAATTAATATCTTTAATAACCAATGAAAATAATTATATGTATTCTATATTATCATTATTATTGTAATCATTGTGACAATCTTATTTTTTGTATGTCACAAATATTGTAAAGGCTGATGTTCAAAAACTATCCCAATAGATATCCCCAGAGTTGTTAACCAAGCTCCTCCACCAACATCCATAAATCCTATTATCCTGCCCAGGAGTTCAGGGCCTAAAAAAGGGAAGAGTTATATAATATTGGTTTGTAGCTAAAAATGTGTGCTTCAGTTGAGGAAGGTCAATCCTTCAAGCATCAAAAGGACAGGGTATCGTGGTGAATAGCACGTCACCGTATAATAGTCCCCTGTGGGCAGTAAAGAAGAAAGAGGCACGGGTCAAGGAGAAATACCGAGTGGTCATAGACTACAGAAAGTTGGACGAAAATAGGGTAGACGAGAAATATCCCATCCCCCACTTTGAGGATATCCTTGATAGATTAAGTGGGGCGATCGAACATCGATTGTTAGCACTTTGGACCTAAAGGCGGATTACTACCAGATCCTAATGCATCGACGGGACCAACATAGCACCGCATTCACATTTGAACGGGGACATTATGAGTTCACAAAAATTCCGTTTGGATTAAAGAACGCGCCGATTACGTTACAGCGGGTAATGGACGAGGTAAAGAGGAGTCCATCTGACAGGTCTATATGGACGACTTACTAGTTTTCAGCCGTAATCATGCAGAACACATACGCACCGTGTTCAACCGTATTCGGTAATTTGGGCTGAAACTGTCTGTGGAAAAGTCGCTCTCAGGACAGGAGCAAGTCAATTTTTTAGGCCATACAATCTCCAGCGTGGGAGTGCAACCAGACCACAGTAAAGTCGAGGCGGTCCAGTGGATGACCGTCTCAAAAGATGTAAAGGGAATCCGACGACTACTCGGGTTCTTAAATTACTATCGGCGGTTTGTCCCGGAAATGGCGGAGTAACTAGTGCCCATCAATAACTTCCTCATGAAAGGACGGCATATAGTGATCACACCAGTAATGGAGCACAATCTACGGCGATGCATGGAGCGGCTGCAGGAGGAACCGGTATTAGCCTTTTCGGATTTATCCCTACAATCACCACCGACGCTAGTGAGTACGCATTGGGAGCGGTACTCTCGCAGGACCGCGGTGGAGGGGAAAACCCGATACTGTACGCTAGCGGGCACCTCAGTGATCCTGAGAGCCGGTAGAGCGCCCTCCAAAGAGAACTGTTGGGAATTGTGTGGGCAATTGAACACGTTGAAGACATAGGGGCCTTTGCCCATTACAGGAGCATACTACGCATCATTACTTGACAAGCTGAAGCCAGAACTTGCGGAAAAATGGCCACATTTGCAGAAAAAGAAAATCCTGTTTCACCAAGACAACGCACCGTCTCACACCTCAGTGGTTGCCATGGCGAAAATCCATGAATTTCGGTTTGAACTGCTTGACCATCCGCCTTACTCACCAGATCTAGCCCCAAGCGACTTTTTTTTGGTCCCTCATGTAAAAATTGCGCTCGGAGGACAGTGATTTTCGTCAAATAAAGAGGCAATCACCTTCGTGAACGATTATTTTGCAGAGAAAAACGCCGAGTACTATTTGGACGGTTTACAGAGATGGGAGCATCGCTGGGAGAACTGTGTAGAGTTACAAGGAGACTATGTTGAAAAATAAAAAAAAGAGTTCTGAAAAAACGTCTTGTATCTTCGTTAGGTCGGAAAATGTTTAGACGATGTGGAGGACATAATCAACTACAAGCGACGCCAGATCATTTGGCTAACTAAGACTTCTTCATGTTCGGGCTATTGAAGGCCGAACATACGAAATATGGGTGATGCGATATCGTAACGATTTGGTCGCTACCGGGGATTAACGAAGAAATGATTTGTCAGGCCCTTAAGGACGCATCTACCCCAGGGAAGACGCATCACCTATATGTGGGCAATGCGACGATATGGGATCGCATTAAACGATTAAGGAGGACGGAACGATTAGGGATCGATCGAACATTCGTCCACTGTACCTTGAAAGTGGAAACGGTCAAAGATAAAGGACGTTAGACGGAGGTGGCCCTCGCGTTTCACCAAGGCAAAACGAATCATTGCGGAATAGAGGAAACCCTACAAGCATTGAAGCGTCGATATTTTTGATGGGGCGTGAAGGACACAATCACGAGCGTTGTTGGTACCCGTAATTTCCCGGGTTTCGGCACCAGTTAATCACCGGCTGTTAAGATAGATAAAAAGATAATAACGAAAGAGGGAAATGCACCGACACACTCTGACTCTAGTAAAAGTCTGCTTTATTGTGTAAGATAATCAGACATACATAGGATCATGGGTTGTTTACATTCCATGATCGTATTAGTATTCGACATAGTCAGGCCTCTGGCTTTAACTTATGTATATAATGAATAAAAATTCAATTTTATTCGTATAATTATTTGGCTGTAGTTTTTTTTTCATTACCCGTAAGGAATTTCAGAAATTTCAATGGGACAAAAAACTGGTAAAGGACGTTATTTGTGCTGAATGTGGTCGTGTCTGTGACCGATATACAAGATGGCGGACCAAGTGTGATGGATGTTGCCCATTTGAAACATATATGTGGTAAATGTTTGAAGAAGTAAAACCTTTTATCAAGTTTAATCATTATAAAATATATGAAAACCAGAAGTATACAAAATTTAGAAAAATATGTTTTCTTTTTCAAACCTAGTAACTTTGAAACGATCTATACCGTTTATATTGTAATTTTTGAGCTTTGCTTATGAAAACACTAACTAACAAGTATGTTGTCTTAAAATTTCGAAAAACGAGCTGAAAAGGGCTGATACGCTACAGAGGAGGTGTACCCAACGCACCTAACTGAGGGTTTAAGGAATCAGCACCTAAAAACTGGCTACCGACCCTTGGTTCGTATTAGGCGGAAAGTCGTGATCATCAATTCGCAAGGTCTAAATAAAATATTTCTGTTAATTTGTTGTATCTACTGTTTTAAAGACCATTAAGGAATTTAAAATAGACCAATACACTAAGCAATTCCAGCTATAAAATCTAAATGTTGCTAACTTAAATTGAGGTGGATGGGAACAGAGGAATTATACATTATCTAACGCCAGGACATTAAAACTTCCTAATTGTAAGGAGAAGGAGTAGAGAGCTTTCCTTTTAGCGGCCCTTTGTCAATCTTGACGTTTCGAATGGGCCTGACCATTACCGCATCAAGGGCCGGGAGGGATCCTTGTTAATTTGGATCAATTAGAATGAAACCCTTCCGCCATTCACTGGTTCGTGCCAACCATTCTCTGAGCAAGCACTAGAAAAGTTAGACCCAAAACGGAGCGTCTAACGATAAAACGAATAAAGGATGTAATGTGAATGGGTTGTTCCAACATAGTTATTACTATTTTACAAGCAAATTGTAATTTTTAACATTTCTTCATTTTTCATAAATAAAATTTTTATTAACTTTAATGAACGTCTCCCGAACACTTAGACTCCTTTCGAAACATCTATTTCCTCAAACAAACCAAAATCTATAACGTAACAATATCATAAAAAGCAAGGACTCACAAAAAGAGATCTCATTATTTAAAAAAATAAACTATGTGATTTTTCAAAAAAGACTTTTTACATGAGTTTTCTGCACCCCCCCCCCTTCATTATAACATCTGTCTATTTCAGCTCTTCATATTAACAACAGTTCACAGACTCTTATTACGTTTTAAAACTGTCTCAACTAGCAACTCATATGAGCTGTTTGTTCACGAGGGAGCCCTCAATAAGTGAGTAATTACTTAAAATACTCCCTCAGTGTGTGTTTTAGATTGAAACAGAGAAGTCAGCCATATTGGTCAGTCCCTGCTCATGGTTCTCGTGAATTCTAGATAAGAACACGCAGTAGACATTAATGTGAGTAAGGCAGGATTAGCCGAGCGTCAGCGACAACTTCTCTAGTGTAAACAACGTGAGTTCAAAACTCCTCGAGAGCAACTATTTTTTATTATGATAAAATTAATTTATAAAATATAAAATATTTATAATTATGTATAATAAGATTTTATCTGCAGCTACACCACAGGCCAGCACTTCAAAAGAAAAAACAGTTGACAACTCTCCGTTTTTCACGCCGAACAGCTTCGAAGTACTGAGAAATAGCCAACCTGACGACATGGAAGTTATCAAAACACCAACACAGCCCAGCCGCCTCCTATATTCGCAAGAAATATTAGCAATTATTCACAAATGAGTAAAATTGCAGGTACGGGAAATTATACGTGCCTCAATCGGTCCCGACATGAGAAAAATTCGCCGGACACTCCCGATACTTATCGCGCCATTATTAAGTATTTGGAAGAAACTAAAGCCTACTTCCATACTTACCAGTTAAATCAAGAAATATCGCTACTAGAAGTGATCAAAAATCTGCACCCGAACAAACCAGCTGATAAAATTGAAGACGAACACTCAGCTCTCGGATTCAAAGTTCGCCAAATAACAAACGTGCCCCGTGAGGATAGGCAACAAGACGAAGCGATCAAAACACCGCCACCCTTGTTCTTTCTCGATTTAGAGCGAACACCGGGAGTAGAAAAAATCAACGAACTGACCCACCCACCTGTATTACACAAGAGTACAGTCAAAAACCTTACCCCAAAGGTGACATCGTCCAACGCCATAAATGCCAAGCATATGGGCACACAATATCGTACTGCCACCACCCTCCCAGGTGTGTAAAGTGCAGTGGGCAGCACAAAAGTGAATTGTGCATAAAGCTTCTGAAATCGCCTGCTGTATGCGTGTTCTGCCAGCAAGGCCATCCGGCCAACTACAAGGGCTGCGAGGCTTACAGAACGCTGAAGTCCAGGAGTGAATAACGCCGTCGGCCAAGAGGAGAAACTAGCAACAAGAAGTGGCCCAGCCAGAAATTTGATACCTTCAGTCTATTTTGCTGATGTGGTTTGGAACAGAGAGCAGTCACAGACACTGTCCACTACTCGTCCACAAGTTACTCTTCCCCAGCAGTCCGTTCATCCCATCAACCAGCAAACCCAATCCCATCCTCAACCACACATCTCGCATATTCTTCCACTTTCAAGCTCTTCAGATCACACTAGCCTACTAGCATCATTCCTTACAGAGTTCAGAACCCTAAATACTCCTCTCATTTCCCTTCATCCAAATCTTGTCTCCTACCTTATCCCCGTTCAACGAAATCCATAAGTGGATCCTTCCGACTCCTTATCCATTCTCCTTTGGAATGTGAATGGTGTTCGCACCCACACTAACAAACTGACAACACTAATCCACGATAAGAACATCGACGTATATCTTATTACTGAAACAAGACTTACAAGTAAACGACCATTTGCCGTTCGACAGTACCAGACTTATCGAACCGATCACCCAGATAGAATCATGCAGGTACCGCTGTCATTGTCCATAACTCCATTTCCCATCACACAGTTCCTGTGGTAGCACATGATTTCCTTCAGTCCACTGCAGTATCAATCAGCACCTTTACTTCCCCCCTCACTCTAGCGTCAGTGTACTGCCCTCCCAATAAATCCATTTCCGATTCCCAGTTCATCTCCTTTCTAGACTACATCGGACATCGTTTCCTTGTGGGTGGAGACATTAATGCGAAGAACCAACATTGGGGGTCAAGATCCACGAATACACGAGGACGTGCTTTGCTGTCTCCACTCACACTGAAACATTGTTCCACTATCTCTCCTGACACAGCCACCTACTGGCCATCAGATCCCAACCGAAATACAGATTTCCTTAACTTTTTCTTCTACAATAGGTAAAGAACACTAAACTATTCACTCACGCGCCTCGATGACCTCTCCTCTGATCATAGTCCTTTATTATTAACCATTTCCCTAAGACCAATCCACAAACTACCTCCTTCATTTATTAGGGTCCCAATTGACTGGGACCACTTCCGCCAGCTTCTTACAGATTCCGTAGACCTCAAAAAGTCACTGGAAACGTACCAAGACCTAGAGGATGCAGTGCATTCTTTTACTACTCTGGTCCAGAGGTCGGCTTGGGAGGCATCGTCACCTCATCCTCATCCAGAAAATCACAATCATAATCGTTTACCTCAGCTTAATTAAAAGATCTAATCCAATCCAAAAGCCACTCCATAACAGGGTGGCAGAGATCCTGGGCTTCCTGCTTATCGACGCTCTTTCAATCAGTACTGACGAACGGTAAAGCGGCTATTGGCATCCTTCCGTTCCGATTCTTTCAATTCCCACCTCTCCTCTCTGTCTAGCAGGGATAACTCCTTGTGGAATGTAACCAAAAATCCTAAAGTATCATCCTGTGTCGGGCCGTCATTATGCGGGTGCCTAGTTACCCTAGCCCTGGTGACGAAATGAGGGTTGATTAGGCTATGACCTGGACAATTGCTTCATGACGGGTCTTACTATCTGACTCCATATTGGATAGGTATGTGCCCCGACAATGCACTATGTTCAGGAGAAGAGTTATAGGGTAGGTGGTTTATGTGGTCTTGGAATGACCACGAATTCACACTCGGTATCTGAGGGTAGGCGAAAACCGTCCGGATCCCAAAGGCGATTGTGAACCGGAGAGAGGCAGACTTGTTTGCCGTAGGAGACACTAACGAAGGCAGAGTTTTTTAAATTATATGAAAGAAAATATAATTAAAATATTTATTAATAAATAAGCAAATACCAGAATCATATACAATATATTATCAAGTATTTCTCGCATTAAAATAACATTATCCCCAAGGAAATACATAAATGAACATAATTAAATGAATTGAATCTCAATGAATGATCAGTTAAATGATAAGATAAAATACAAAATAATAAAAGGAGACGGCTTTTAATTAAAATAAAGGAATTTATTCGGTTGGAGTAAAAGAAAATGGATAAGTTCAACAAATATCAACAGTAAGTTGTAATTGTGGTTGTTGCACAGATATTGTGTTAATGCAGAGTCGATTGAACATTAAATTTTTTTTTTTTTCTGTTGTCACAGTAGACAGTTTTTTTTCTTTATAATATAATTTGTTACAAAAGTAGTTATATTTGATTTAGTTTTAAGTTTTTAGTTATCATTTATCAGTTAGTGTTTTTTGTTTATTTTATTTTGATTCCTTCTTGTGCATGTTGGAGTTAGAGTTTCCCCAAAGTTTCTCAATAAGCCAGGAGTGTTACAGCACTAAAATGTTTTTTTAATTGATTGGCGCATAAATGAGAAAATGTACCCAAAACTGGTAGGTAGGTAGACCATGGTCATTTCAAGAAATGTCTGTTCCAAAACCCTTCAGAAGATAAGGCTGCTCAGAGACTTTCTCAATTTAATAAATGGGAGCACACTAGGAGAGTGTGGGGTCTGACAAGGATAGACTAAAACATAGCGACGTTAGGAAGAGAGGTCCAGAGGTTTTCATAAATGAGAAGGCCGAGTCTAGGAACATAAGTGCAAATGCAAGTCCGCCAGTTAGAGAGCCGTTCTAAGAATGATTTACAGGCAAAAACCCGGGTTTATTTATACAGCGTGTCTTGTTAGTACCCAATCATGTGAGGTCTTATTGTAGCCAATGATATCCCAGTTTGCGGTGGCACTTTGTTCTCGTAGTGACTCAGGCCTCGGTCTGGGTCGCTTGATACATGCTCTAGGTAGAGGGTATGGGTTTCCAGCCTCTAAATAATTTATTTTCAGCTGTGCTTTTATTTTTTAGATTATTTACAATGTCTTATGGATTGGTAATGTTATTTACAGTTGTTTAAATTAATTTACAACAAATTATAACCAATTTACAATATATATATATATATATATTTATTTAGTGATTTATCTTATGTAGTTAGCGGTTGCTACATCCTGTTTCACACCCACTCCGTCGTGGTGATGGGTCCTGGGTGACTTCGGATGGGGATAGGTTGGAGGAATTTTCTCTGCATCTTACCCATATTTTCACACCTCACCTTTCTCATCAAAACCATACTCACAGCACAACTGTTGAAGATTTCCTCACTTCACCTATTCCTCTCTCTCTTGCACAAAAGCCGTTAACCCCTCTGAGGTCAAATACCTTCTGAAAAACTTACCTTACCGAAAATCCCCTGGATATGATCTCCTTACTCCTCAAATTCTCAAAAACTTCCTCCTAAAGCCATAATCTTCCTAAACTACATATATAATTGCATTGTCCGAACGACGCACTTTCCTCTCCTCTAAAAACATTCCATTATTCTCCTATTCGCCAAACCTGGTAAACCACCCAATGACGCCTCATCTTACCGTCCAATTAGCCTACTACCTATCCTCTCAAAAATATTTGAGAAACTCCTATTAAAAAGTCTACTTCCAATTGTTGAATCCAAAAACCTTTTTCCTACTCATCAGTTTGGTTCCCTTCAACGACATTCCACTACTCAACAAGGCCTTCGCGCTGTTGATCACGTCTCCTCAGCCCTTGAAACCAAACAGTATTGCACTGCTGCCTTTCTTGATATACTCGTAGCTAAAGCTTTTGGCAGGGTTTGGCACGCAGGTTTACTTCTTCCAAGTCCGCTGTGGTTTAGAATATTCTAACTACTATCCCATTAAAGCAGGAGTTCCACATGGCAGTGTCCTGGGCCCCATCCTCTATAACCTGTACACCGCTGATGTCCCCTCTAACCCCAATACCTTCTTGGCCACATTTGCAGACGACACTGCAGTCTTGTCATCCCACCCAGACCCCAATATAGCATCCTATAATGTTCAATTACACGTTGATGAGATCGAGTATTGGTGCAACCAATGGTGGGTCAAAGTTAATGAAGCAAAAGGTTTCCACATTACCTTTACCCTCTGTCGCAAGTCTTTTCTACTAGTTTATTTTAATTCTATTCCTCTCCCTGTATTCGAGACAGTACGGTACTTAGGATTCCATCTCAACAAATGACTTACCTGGAACCCACATACGAGGCTGAAAAGACAAGAACTAAACCGACGCTTTGGACAACTGTACAGACTACTTCAATGGACATCCCATCTCTCTAATCCAAATTACTAATCTAAAAAGTTATACTTAAGCTAATCTGGACATACGGAATAGAGCTATGGGGGGCAGCAAAAAAGTCAAACATCTAGCGTATCCAAGCCTTTCAATCAAAAGTCCTGAGAACAATAATAAATGCCCCTTCAACAAAAAGTGTTTCCCCCTTACGTCAGCAACAAAACCCTTCATGACGATCTTAATATACCCTACATTCTTGAACCCATCCCTTCCAAGTTTATGAAATTCCATAGTATCCTATTCAACCACCCTAATCCCGTAGCACAGTCATTGGACTGGACCACTCAACTCTATAATAATCCTTGGAGACTGAAACGGCAGTGGTCTCGTGACCTACTATATATACGTGACAGTGGGAGTCCTGGCAATGACTGTCATCATATCCTGAGCGTATGTGGCTCTCGCGATCTTGGTCAGCCTCCACTGGCTCGTACCCGGTGACATGGCTGACGGAAGAGCGTGGGGGACTTCCCAAGACTCCGCTTCCTCTTTCGCATGCGAGGGAGGTGACAACTATGTGGATTTGGAAGGTCTCTGGGCTGTTTGTAAATATTGTATGAATGATGAATTGTAAATATGGTATGAATGAGTGCATTTATCTAAATTGATTATTGCCTAATAAGGCAGATTGTAATTTTAGCACAATAAAGAAGTTGGAGTTAAAATATATAAAAAAAACATTTTTACATCAGTCGACCTTTCACCTACTCAGGCATCTTATTGACTAAAATTGAAATAACATACATAATGATGTAAAATTTTATCCATAATACAATTGGCAAAAGTCCAAAGAATGAAACTGATGTAACAATATAAATGTTTTTCTATCGCAAGTTTTTAATATAGTTTTTTTTTTAAAATAATTTTGTAATATAAGATACCATTTTAAATTTTGCTGGAAAGTTGTCAATTCTGTATGCAATATTATCCACAGTGATTAGGATCAATTCTCATCTGCTTGAGAGTTGTTTGATTGAAAAATATTTTTATTAAAATACAATTGTAATGTGGCCTATTGCTCCATGCGAAATTGTGAGGAATGCTTTTATTTATACCGTTAAGCATTCGCCAACTTTTTTATACAATGCATACAAGTACACAAAGCGACGAGCCCCTTCCCCCCAAAATCCGCATGATGGACTCCAGCGTGCGAAAGGTGTAGCGCTGGCTAGGGATCAGATGCGAACGTGGATCCTGACCAAGAGCGCGAGAGCAACTGACACTCAGGACATGATTGCAGAAACTGGTCCTTACCAGGGCTTCAGCATCAATGTATTTACACAAGGACATAATCTTTGAGGATGATTATAGGGATATCTGAAGCTGTATAATGACCATGCTAAGGAATTAGTATTTTTAGTTATCATGGACTTCCGTGCTAATGGAAGTCCTCAAGCAGAACATGAGGAGCTGCGTTCCTAATAACATATTATTACGTATTTTCCATAAATCAGGCTTAATTGAATTGATACAGCATTTATATTTATAGTGGTAGGTCTTGCACATGTACATTCGGCTTTATATGCCACATTTTACAATCATAAAGGATTTTACAATACGCCTTGTAAAAAGGGAATAATAAAACATCGAAATTTTCGGGATGGATACTGACCGCCTGCATTTATAATTGAAGGTTCATTTTTTTCTTCCCGATAACGCAAATGATTTTATAAATCAAAGGATTTAACATCCCCATCCTCAATAGAGATGTAACCTTTTTGTATTGGCCTCTATTCTAACTAGTAAAATTGAAGTAAGGGTTTAATTAATGATGGTAATTTAAAAACAGCAGGATGCTCTGCTGGCTTATTTAGAAAGCCTACTGGATTCTGCTTTCAACGGCGATAATTAGATGCTGAAATTAATTACTTTTTCACCATCCAGTCAAAAAAAGGGGTATAAAGTGCTATTTTTTTTTTTCGCGTGGGATTGAATAGAATGCTTTTTGAACTGATTCTCAAATCATGGAGGATTTGCATTAGGGTAAATAGTCCACTGTCAACCATGAATACAATGACCTTATAAGATTATTGTACTTTCAAACAGGCATGGTGCAATTATGTTTCAAATATCAGTCTCTATGGGCACTTCACGTTAGTGGTAGTAAAAATGACAATCGATTTTACTTTCAGATGAAGTACTTTCAGAAACACCACGGACTACGTTGTATATGAAGTACTTAGAACATTTTATTACTTCTTATTTCCAGAACAAGAACAATAGTTAATACCCCTTATTACGTCAGCAACAAAACCTATCAAAACGATCTTAATATACCCTATATTCTTGAACTCATCCCTTCCACGTTCATGATAATCCAACGAAACCTAATCAACCATTCTAATCCCGTAGCACAGTAATTACACTGCGCCAAATATCCCTATAATCCTCCTCGGAGACTAAAGCGACAGTGGCCTCTGGGCCTGCTATAAATACGTGACGCATTGGTAGACCCAAGAACCGAGAGATAGGTTTACCTTGGGCATCAGAATTAGAAGACTTGTGTAGAATACTGTATCAGGACTTGACTCACTTGCAGTGCCATATATGAAAATGATGTTGATTTTCAGGATATGACTTAAGTAATATAATGAAGTCAAGTAAAACAGCTTGTTATTTTAAGGAAATTTATTAATTTGTATGTTTGGCGCCGGTAGACAAGGAGCATATATAATAATAATTTATATTTGTACAAGGCATACACCGATTGTCTTCCTGCTTCCCGCGATTTGTCTCCCTCCCTACAGGTTGTACCGGCAATGGAAAAGTCAGTGCTTTTCTGACGTGCTGAAAGTTGAAACATTTCTGTTTTCGAGTTGTGCCAACATTCACCTTGAGTTCCCCCCTCCCCATTATTTTACAATAGTGGTTTTTGTGAAGCCTTAATATGTCCCTTCTACTGTACTCCTCACTTCCTTCTGAAAACTGCATTTCAACACCTTTTCTCATTTTTTCAACCTTCACCTTTTCAATTTTTTTTTCTCGATACAAGTTCTTGGATCAATTTTTTCTCCTCACCCGAGCCTCTAAGAAAACTTGCAACTTATGTCCCCTTTGTTTGTTACCTATTAAAGGGTAATCTCTACAATAGATCCACCGCATCCACCACTATTGATATAGTTTGGTTATATTCATATAAAAAAAATATGATTAGTTCTATCGATAAAAATTTTCGTGATATAAAAAAAAAGTTTTCGTGGTTACTTATCTTTTATGTGATGTAGTATTGCACATTTTTTTGGTCAACAATCATTACGAAAGTGCAGGTAGAGTATCTTCAAGCTTCGAGAAAAAAAACATAATAAGTATGAAACACAAGTCATCCTCTCCGTTCTGTTTCTAAGCTCTCAGAAAGAAACAGGTGCAATAATAATTAATGGATACGATATAACATAGGAAGCAGGCTCATTGATACGGTCACAATGGCTGTGGCATTGTCCCCTAGCGGAGACCTAGAATTGCCCCATTAATTATTTGCACTAACCCCCGGTGGTATGTAACTTGTGCCGTTCCGATTAGTGTATGCAGATTGCACAGGGTCGCGATTACCTCTTCTATTTATAGAGCAGTAACCTTACGCTTTCATTCTGCTCTTAGTGGCTCTCTTCCATTGTATAAATTCTCCTAAGAGCTCCTGGATATAACTTCCCCGTACCGTTTCCATTGTGCCTCGCTCAAGAAAATCTCAACGAGGCAGAAATTTTACTCCATTTTCTTCATGAGACAGTCTAGTGAGTATAAATAGTAAACATAGGTATTCAAACTTTGTATCATACTTCATTAACCTCAAATATTCAAAACATGTTGGTACGAGATATGAAGTCCTATGAAGTCATAAACTAAAAACTACCCAAAACATCTTTCTACCCAAGTTTTTTTATAGCATGGAGATTACCTAGAGTGTCATGTATTGAGGGCATTTTAATCTACCAAAAATTGCTGATTCAATAGATTTTTATTTTACAATTTTAGTCTACCATCATTACATTGTTGGGTTATTAAATGGCAAGCTAGAGGAGAAGAATGTAAAAAATTGTTTAGGTACAGAAATAAAAGCTTTCAACCAAATAGTTTAATGAAAAATTAGGTCTCGTAGTGTATAAACCAAAAGCAGGTTTGGGTTCAAGTAACGATGGTTACACCACTCGAAGGTTACTTTAAGTGGCTACTGGAATTAATGTTTACATGATTTAAAATTTATCAATAACACTTTGGGTTAGTGCTTTCGGAAAACAAATGCACTTGAAAAGCTTAATAAGTATTAATAAACAGAAGAAAAAATATATATTAAAAAAAAGACGACTGGTATGCAATGGCTCTAGCATTGCATAAATTGTTAATTCATGGTTCTGACGTGATTTCATCATTCACTATTCCCATTGATCAAATGTCAGCATTGGAATGTAGGCATGAGGGTATTCGAAATATCCGCTAAAAGATTGTCCGAAAAACGTCGCGTACTCAGGCAAATAAAGATATTATGACAATGCTTCTTCTGACATCTGAGCCAGAGCTTGCTTTATGGAGAAAAGATGTAAAACAGCAAAGCGAAATTAGTCCAAACATTGTGAATATATAACAGAGGATGACATTGACAATCAAATAGGCATTGATTTTAATATCAAGCGTATATAGCAAAAAAGTCGAACATCAAGCGTACCCAATCCTTTCAATCAAAAGTCTTGAAAACAATATTAAATGCCCCTTATTACGCCAGCAACAAAACCCTTCATAATGATCTTAATATACCTTACATTCTTGAACTCATCCCTTCCAAGTTCATGAAATTCCATAGTAACCTATCCAACCATCCTAATCCCGTACCAGTCACTGCACTGCACCACTCGTCCCTATCCTCTTTAGTAACTGAAACCGTAGTGGCTTCGTGACCTGCTATAAATGCCTGACAGAGGGAGTCCTGGCAATGGCCAGTTTCTCCAATCATGTCCTGAGCGTATGTGGCTCTCGTGATCTTCTTCAGCCTCCGTGTTCTGTTTTACCACAATTTCTGTGGTTTGTTTCCAAACTGCTGTTGCTCAAGTAACTTGAAACTCTATACTTTATCTATAATTTGTATTCAAATAATTATTTTATGAATTGTATATAAAATTGCTTTGATGTTCTAAATTGTATAAGTTAGTCGATTTTGTAATAGATCCGTCAATGAAGACTCTTAATTAGGCAGAGTAGCCCCACAAAACCTCTAACCACCCTAGGTATGTCTGATTGAGCCACTAACACCTGAAGTGCCTGACAAACCTCTGGACTGGGTTAATAACATTGATGGCCTGTATAAACAGCCACCACTCACTGGCTAATAAAGACAATACAAAAGAGGACTAAACGATTTATATCCCTTTTATTGTTCTTCAACACTTCAGATCCCCTTGTCATTTCTTGACATTGGTTTGCTTCCTTTTCCTGTTTACCTTTTCAAGATTAAATAAAGTACAGCTATTGATTGCAGTGTCATATTTAATATTTTCTGCGAATGTTATTAACATTATATTACTAGTAGATCTGCACACTTTCATTTGACATCTCTATCCACCTTCTGATTACAGCTTATACTCAGATTGTTCAAAAATTTCAAAGCTTCGAATCGAAGTTTCGTCCGTATTTATGGTAATTATTAGTGCAATATTCAACCTACAGACATGACATTGTACACGGTAGACCGCAGGTAGAATTTAATTTGAATATGACGTCAAGTATATCCATATAAAATAATGAAAGTTTTGATAAAATGACAACTTACTAACTCAGAAACATAAAAATAATGTCACGAAAAAAAAATTGTATGCTTGCCTAACAAAAATCAAATTCGTGAAAAAGTTTGCAGCAAACCACACTTTCAATTATCCAAAAATACAATTTTGGCATTCGATGAGTTTGAATTCCTATGAGGATGAATTTCGGAATTTAATGCGTCCTTAAGCAATGAGCCAAGCGTACTTGGGAACCTGCGGACTGGCCTGCCCAGGGTGGCATAAATTTTTAGGGTGGCATTATTTTTTTATTTTTGAGTAAACCACATTAATAAAAAAAAAGAACAATACAATAATGTTGAGGTCAAAAGAATTAAATTCAGATATTACATTAAGTTTTCAGAATTGAAATGCCCAACGACTCTTTTTTTAATAAACATTCACCAAGATTACTATAGTTAATCGTAATGCATTCCAGTTTACCCACCGAAAAAGTCAAAAATGTAACTGACTTGTTGTATCAATGATAATCCTATATGTGAGACTCCAGTTGAGTAAACATTCGTACATGTCAAGAATGTGTTATTGTTTATTTGTGTTCTTTAAAACGGTGTTACGATCAGATAGATAGAAATAGGAATCTAAAATTCAGAGGAATCTTACATGACATTATATAAAATATAAATAAACCATTCCGAAGACGGAGGTTTTTTGCAGGTTTAAAAACGTGGGAAAATTACAGAAAATAGTTAGCTAGTATTCGCTCAAAATCACACTCAAATGCCATCCAGTGCATATATTAGACCAAAGTACTTATACAAAAACAATATTACGGTAAATAATTTTAGAAACGGAGGTTCGTAAATAATGTTTTGAAAAATTATCTAATTTTAATATAAGATTTCTCCCATTTAAGAGGTGTTTACATACCTTAAACATTTGTTTAACACAAAATCATTATGATACCAAAATCCTATAGCTCATTAAGTTTCAAAACCAAGTAACCAAATCTAAAATTCACTAACGAAAAAAGAATTTTTTTCGCTTCTGTTCCACTGTGAGAGATATTCATTATATCATTGTAAAATAATTGTGGTTTTTCAACAGTGTCACACTTGCAACATGTTTTTCTAGTTTTTGACCAGCTATTTTTAGGGATGAAGATCATGAAATAAAACTAGAAACAAAAGCTGATGAACACCTTTAGAACTCGCTAATATCGAACCAAATTTCGATTGGCAATTGATATTTAATGGATTGTCTTTATGGATGTAATTATTAATACTTATAAAATAATTTTAAAAAATATATACCTGACATTAAAACCGTGTTCACAACTTTTTCGAAACCACTGTTATGCACTCAGACAAAATTTTTTGCAAGGTAGACCCATCTAGTTCTCCTATGTTGCTAAATGTACCAACCAAGGTAAATATTTATTTGTCATAGTATTAATCTAAAGGCCGTGTGACCTAATCAATAGTAGACATTGAGACTTCAGTGGATTAATATATATATATTTTTTTTATTGAAACTTCTTTATTGTGCTAAAATTACATTAGGATAGAGAAGCCCGACAGAGAGTATAAGGAATTTTTAGGCCAGTGCCAAAGATTGGATTTCGCACGTAAAACGATGCACGTGTGATCCGTCTATCAAAATTTGATTAAAAAATATGTATAATTTTGATGATAGTCAGAATAATACTAGGGGTAGATTTTAATATCTGTAACGTATTGTATTTGGTTAAAAATGTGATAGAATTCCATTCATAGATGAAAAATGTCATTCACTTCATACTATTATACTAGAAGCATAAGCAGTTTCACTAAAACATTTATTTTTCGAGATCCACTTGAAATTGAATCGAAAATCGTTTGCTAATATGTCTAATCTTCGTAACTGTAAGAGTTTTTTTTTACTACCAACGAGCAAGTATAAACCTAAAATAAAGTATGTTCTTTATCGCTGGATTGCTATCCAGTGTTAAAACGTTTGTCCCATTAAGCAACATTAGAAAGCTTTACATTATTTTATGAATGAAACTCTTATCGCTCAAAAGTAATAGAAATAGTTCTAAAGGTTTTTTTTTTCTCAAAATTGAAGTAATGGCTTAGAAAAATGTGTTGTTAACATTATTTGAGACGTTGAGTGAGGAGCAGTGTCTTTCTAGCCCCTGGTGAAATTTGGCTAGCGTAAGGCGAGAAAGCTAATCCGGTGACACTAAAGGTCAGGTTAGATAAAGCGAAATGATGGCGGGCTCATCAAAGGTGAGGGGCCCTGGTTCATTAGGGGCGCCCTATCATCAGCCCCGTTCATGTTCAGGGCTCTTGCATACCCCCCATCCCCCCTCCTAAGGCCGATTTATTAATAAAAACCCCCACCACGTTTGAGAATTCACCCCCTTCCCTCCCTCTCACGACTCGGCGTCTGGGTTAACCGAGGAAAATTGATAGGGAATTAGCTCGAGTCAGCGGAAAGTGCGCTGTGACTCGTTTGAGGTTAGATCGTTTATTCAGGTACAGTGGATAATATTTGGATCACCGGGCACCAGAATTCACTTGAATCCAATTGTGAGGCAGGATTCAATCTCGATAATCCGACAAGTACATTAATCCGGAACTAAAAAAAAAAATGTATATATATATATGTGCATCAGAGGTGAGGGGATAGTGTAATATATATATATATATATATATATATATATATATATATATATGTATATTGTAGCATTCAAGATATTTGAGCATATCATGAATAGGAACCTTCACAGATGTGACCAGATGGTAAGCATCTTCCCTTATGCTCCTTGGAGTGGGGATGAGATAAACGGGCAGTCTTAGCCCAACCGCCTAGAGAGCGAACCAGAGCAAGCTCCCGATTTGGCGGTCACCAACAGGAAGAGAGGAGAAGAACCAACAGCCGAAGTAACGTTGATTGGATAAAAGGAAGATCATCGATTGGGTGATATTAATATTGTTTTCATCATGGATCCATTAAAAGAAATTGAGCTCAAATTTCATGTTTTTTTTGTAATTAGTAGTAACTATCCTTGTTCAAAAGGAATTGAATATTTTTTTTATATAATTAATGTCAGCACTCTATATAATTATAATTATTTGTTATAACCATTTTATTTGTATATATTTCACAATTCCCAGTTTCTCAATTTATTAATAACTATAACATTAGCCTTGAGATCGGGCGATTCAATCGGGATAATTTCCTATGTCGAAGACATAAAAACAATTTGAATTAAAGATCTCATGACGGACCTGCCAAATTAGTTAAGGTAAATTGATCAATAAAGTAGAAAAAAGAAATGGTAAAAAATGAGGTAGGTTTCAATATATATATATAAACAGGCATTCAGCGGAATGAAATGAGTTAGATGGTACTCTTCAGTTTTCTAGACGCCCCTTCCACTATGAGTATAGAAGACTACATTTTCTTCATTTATTGGTTTTTAAAAAAACAGTTTTTATTTATTTTGTCCCCATTTTTAAATTTTGAATTAAGTGTTGCTGTAGAGTCCCATTGTATTACAAATCGTTTTTCATTATCTTCCTGTCTGTATGTATAATTTTCGCTAGTAGTCGTGAAAAATTATTCGATCTATCTGTAATTTAACGGGCATACTGCGCAAACATTGATAGTCGCTCATTAATTATGGTCAAAAAACTGAAATTCTGGAAACAAAATAAATTAAATTTTAAAAAAGTTAGACCGATTTCGTTTATTTTTACGATATCCGAGCTACTTATTTAAGACCTAATTTCTTAGTGGCTGTCTTTCTAGTGAATATACATTTTAAAAGAACTTGATGTGTTTTAAGTTTTTCCAAAAAAATGTTTAGATCAAAATTTAAGCTAGCATTTATAAAATGTAGATTCACTGTCCATTTGAAAATTAAACGAAATTTTTGTAAGTTTATGACAATTTAGTTTCATAGGAATCACTCAAATTACTTGTCAAAACCGAAAACAAAACCTGTAAACAGAAATCAGAAAGTTAAGAATGTTACGCTTCCCTGTTTATTACAAACGTTCATTACATTCCGCTTAGAACATCTTTCAATCAGACATCTAGGGACTGAGTTGTACTGGAGTATTCAAGGCAAAAAAACCGACAACAATCCAAAACCTTCTTCCCTCAGCAGCCATGTGAATTATACTGCTTCATAATGAGCTAAAAGAAAATTAGCTAAGATTATACAGCTGCTTCGAAAATAACTTTTTAACTAAAGGAAGGCCTTTTCCCCATTACTGCGTGAAAACTTAAACAACAGGCAATCAACAAAACATGGTAATACTTCTTCGGAATTAGTTTCCACAATTATGAGAGTGCCTTGATTATCCCGAAAAAAAAAAGAAGAAGAAAAGAAAAAAAAAAGCAGAGAAATGATCGGCTGGGGGGGACGTAAAAGGGTCGGAGTAATTCGGGAAAAGGCAAAGGGCTAATTGAAGGAATTATCATTTGCGGAATGGGACGAAGTGTTAGCCTAACAAAAGGCCGGGAGAGGAGTATTGTTCCGCAATTTGCCCCCTCAGAGAAAAGTTAAAGGAAAAGGACTCGGACAAAGGGAAGAATCTCAATGGGAATGCTAGGGGATGATTTGGGGCCGAGGGCCTAGGTCCTGCAACCTTGCAAATGGATCCTTCTCTGCCCTAGGCATCCTATTCTCCTCTCCCCATGCAAGCGCACTACTCTCACCACCAATGGTCATATTAGAATACTGTATTCACTAGTCGAGGAGTTGATTTTGCAATATAAGCTAAAACGATGCAACAATAAAATAGCTTAACTCGGTGCTTGATGCTCTAACTTAATCTCATACCTGAGGTAATACTTGGGTAGAAACCATGTTTAGGAAGCAAGAAGATGAGTATCAAAAGAGGATTAGAAACAGCTGATATCTGAAAATCACGCTGAAACTTCCACTGAGTGTACATCGCGTGTTGGTTAGACGCGAACTGAACAACTCTGCTCATGAAACACTAATATCACCCAAGAGAGGGAAAAAATCCCTCTACCCTCTGCGTTGACGCTACGACCCTCGTGCCTCAGGGCACAGGTAAAATAAAAATAAAAAATATAATTAAAAAAAATTAATATATATATGGCTGTGGCCTAAGCAAATACTTTGGGCTATTCATATGCATGTTTATGAAAACGTTTATACCATCCCAAAATAATTGAAAATAACTTCTCCATCTTTGAGTGAAATTATTTATTTTTTAGTATTCCATTGTGAGTTTTTTAAAAACGTTTTCTAACGCTTATAAATTAAAATTAATTTTCATTTTAATTTGTTTTCAATTTAAAGATGAGAATTTTGGAGAAATGCTAATTACAATATTAGTAGATAATACGAGTGTTCTTGGATCAGGTGGGTTTATTTATTTATAGTAAATTATGAATAATTACACTCTGAATTGTTTACTTGCCTATATTCTTAGAATCCCTTTACTCCCCTACCTTATAACGCTCATCTCTCTTGATCTATCTCTTCCCTGTTACCTGGCGAAATATTTAATATTAATGGGAGAATTTTATATTGCTCGTGTCTTCAGAAACCAATTTTGGCTGTAACATGTTTTTATTTTGTTCAGCGTATAGGTGCAGAAAAACATAAAGAAATCAAGATATAAAAGTCAAGGTTTTAACAAACTTTCGTAACTGCACATTCAAGTGATTCCACATCACGTGAGGCAACTTTTAATGCAAAATTGTGCCCTGCTTACTAAGGTCCATGTTGTATACAAAGAAATATTTGTTGTTTTATACAATCATGACCACTAAACTCAACAGTAATTGCATTTACGTCGTAACATACTTCTCATTTTTAGTTCTGCGAAAAAGTAAGTGCACATATATGCCCATATTTCATTATTATTATTATATTTAAATCCCTAACTTAGTTATAAGCAACCGAAGTATACAAGAGGGAGAGAATTCCAGTCAAAGAAATACACTAAAACTTCTTTATAACGCTCTTTTAGGGATCGAAGAAAAAGAGCGTTACAGCCGGGAATAAATAAAACGCCTAAGATAGAAAACATTTATTTCAAAATGTAGTATGTATGCACAGTACGTATATAGATAGACAACGTTAGAATCAAATATATATATATAAACAGGACAAACGAGTGTGTATAAAGAATAATAATACATAAACTAAAACTTTATTATGATAAAACTACAATCTGCCTTATTGGGCAATAAGTAATTGTGATAATGTTCTTATTCATACCATATTTACAAACAGCCCAGAGACCTCCCAAATCCACATGGTTGTCACCTCCTTCGCTTGCAAAAGAGGAAGGTATAAAGAATAAAACAATATTTACATAATAATTAACATACAAATTAAAATTAATTAAATACATTATATTACTTTTTAGATGACCGTGGCTTAAAATATTCTTATCTATTCTACTTTGTTTAACAAGAACTAAGTTTTTTTTTTAAAACATAACTTTCTAATTGATGGATATTGTCTTCTAAATCCGTATAGCACACAAATGTACGAATCGTCTTTAATGGATCCAAAAAATTGATTATTTTTGACTGTGTTGTATGGATGATTTATTTTATATTCTTCTTCATGTTCCCTCTCGTTTGATGTTCTCATAAATCGTTCTAATTTCCCTCAATGCAATTTTTCGTGTTTTAAAACCAAATATTTATCAGGCGTCATATTGAAACCCCCCCTAAAATCATCAGCGTTATAAATTTCTAAGAGTTCGTAGCCAGAGGTAAGTCCAAATTTTATTGTTCCAGTCGGCTGTTAAATCAGGATCCACTGAATTTCACTCGCCACAAATTTGTTTATAAATGATCGAGTGCCCCTCCTCAAACCTATCAAGCGACCCAGTTGAAGTGGTAAAGTCTGTGATCTCCAAGGAGCTTGCCACTTTCCAGGGCCTTTCTTGCAAAATCAGCCCACTTATTCCAGATCCCAGGTTATTATGACATTTTTATTGAAATTTTAAATATCTCTACTTTAAATAAGGAAAATGTCGTAAGAAAAAATGTATTTAATCCTTCCATCAGAGGGATATAAACGGGAAATAGGAGCGTTAAAACTAATAAACTTTCATTGGAAAATTCCCCGCTGGGACCAGGGTCCAGGAAAAAGAGCGTTATACCCGGGAAATCTTTACGAATGGGAGCGTTATATCGAATTTTCACTGTATTTAATTGCTAAAACTAGAAGTCTCGTATTTAAACATCTTTTTTGAGAGAGCCAATGTTGGAAATGTTGTGAGGTTGGCAAGAAAGTAATTTCGGTCTTTGAGTGTGAAATAAAACTCAATTTTTTCTATACAAAAAATGAACTTTAATCAGTCAAATATCATCCATTTGGTTCAATGACCTTTTGCAATCTTTCTAGTAACTTCATGATCCTGGGCTTCTTATCACTTATAACTTCTGGTCCTTATCAGCAAAAAACTTAACCAAGTGCGATTTGAGGTCATCGTTATTATTGAAAATTTTACCATTTAAGAAGTTTTGTAAACTTCGAAATAAATGATAATCCGATGGTGCAAGGTCGGGGCTGTATGGGTGGGGGTGACATCACTTCCCAACCAAGCCCCAATAGGCTTGTACGTGTTGTTAAAGATGTGTGGGCCTCGCATTGTCGCAGTGGAACCCAAATATCGAGCTTCTTAACAAGTCCAGGACGTCTTTTATGATTTTCAATTGTTTTATGTAATACATTTAACTGTTTTTCAATCTCTCGCACAGTTTTATGACGATTCGATTTAATTATGGCTTTCAATTTGTCATCATCAACTTCAGAAGGTCGACCAGAACGTTGGACATCTTTCAGTGAAAAATCTGCAGAACGAAATTGTTTAAACCAATTCTGACATGTGCGTTATGTTAAACAATCGACACCATAAACTTCACATATTTTTTTGTGAGCCTCAGCCGCTTTCTTGCCTTTATGAAAATAAAAAAGTAAAGTGTGTCGAAAATGCTTATTTTTGCACACCATGCTAAAACTGACCGTAAACTAGCAGATCTAAACAGAATTACACGGAATTTCTTTCTATAGAAACCAAAAGGTATCGACTACCAAATCTCAAAAACAAAAAATTCTAAAATCGACAAAAGAATAACGAAACAAACATAACGCTATCTACTCGTGCAAACCGAATATTTAGAGAAACGGTTTTTATGGCCTGTAGCCACAAAGACACCTCTTACTTACGTAACGTGACTTCTTGGCACTGCCATTTGTAAAAACCTCCTACTCTCTAACAGTTGATAATAGTCACTAATTTTTCTCTGACAAACGGCCCTGGTTTTCTTACAGACACATATTTTGTTTTGCAATTAATTAAAATGGTATTATCCTTAGGGAAGATCCAGAACCCTAATGTAAGCAATTCAAGTTTTCTTATTGCCCGTCTGAGTAAACACTTTTAATTAACAATTAGAATTTGTGGTAACTAGAGCCCTGGTAGCGATTGCTGTGAGAACAAACAGCTGTTCTTTCAACTTTATTAAACCGGACAAAAAACCGATAGATATAAACCTAGCTATCGAGTTGGTAATAATTATGCAGGCAACTAGTTCTTGTGTTATATTCTTCATATTGTTTATGTTTTAGATTTATTTCAGTTTATATTTTTGATTCTTGAAGAATATGTGTTTTTTATTTCTACATATTTTTATTTCATCTTTTCTATCATTCTATTTTTTTTAATGCAATTTATTTCTCTCGAAATTGCAAATATTAAATATTAGTGGCGACTGATACTATCGAAGATCCCAGTTTATTTTAAATAAACGTTTGTTATTAAGAAACATATTCCCTAGATAATAATGATATCTATATAATGATATACATCTATATAAAAATTTCATAATCAATGCAAATAAGTTTTTCCGGTGATAGGAATTAAAAATAAATATTGAATAAAACTGAAGAAATTCTATTCATTAAACATAACTCAAAACAAATCTAATTAATTTAGGAAACAGTAAACCTAAGTGTTCTCACACCTTGACGAAATCGAGTATTGGTGCAACCAATGGTGAATCAAATTCAATGAAGGAAAATGTTCCCACATAACCTTTACCCTCTGCCGCAAGTCCTGTCCACCAGTCTTTTTAAATTTAATTCCTTTCCCTGTGTCTGAGACAGTACGGTATTTAGGCTTCCATCTCGACAAAAGACTGACATGGAACACACACACGAGACTAAAAAGACAAGAACTAAACAGACGCTTTGGACAACTGTACAGACTACTTCGAAGGACATCCCACCTCTCAATAGAAAACAAACTACTTATTTACAAGGTTATACTTAAGCCAATCTGGACATACGGAATAGAGCTATGGGGGACAGCAAAAAAGTCGAACATGAAGCGCATCCAATCCTTTCAATCAAAAGTCCTAAGAACAATAGTAAATGTCCCTTATTACCTCAGCAACAAAACCCTTCACAATGATCTGAATATACCCTATATTCTTGAACTCATCCCTTTCAAGTTCATAAAATTCCATAGTAACCTATCCAACCACCCTAATTCCCTAGCACAGTCATTGCACTGCACCACTCACCCCTATAATCCTCCTCGGAGATTAAAACGGCAGTGGCCTCGTGACCTGCTATAACTAAGTGATAGTGGGAGTTCTGGCAATGGCCGGTTTCTCTAATCATGTCCTGAGCGCCTGTGGCTCTCGCGCTCTTGGTCAGCCTCCGCTGGCTCTTATCCAGTGACGCGGCTGACGTAGGAGCGTGGGGGACTCCCCACACTATAAAGTACTTGTTAATAGAGGCTTAACGTTTACTATCAGCATGGTCGACTGTCTTCAGTAGTGGTGACTTCCTTAAACTGCAGAGAATACAGAATAATTTTCTAAGAATAATAACAAATGTACCTAGGCGTACTATCACCCCTCCCGACTACATCATACTACTGACTATGACTTTACTTATAACGTAGTTATTATAACACTCGAACGTGTCTTGAAACTTGTAGGAGCAGCAACAATAATTTAGACAAAAGTGCAACTAGGAAAAGGTTACATAAAGACATTCATTTTATTCTCAAAGACCACTATAAATTAGTGTTTTATTTGTAGGTATTTTCGTTTCAGTTTTCCTACATATAAATAAATAATTTTTTTAGTTTTACGTATCAACTGTATTTTAGTTTTAGTTTAGAGGCACGCCGGCGTCTGACACTATATGCAATGTGTCCATGTATTATATAATGAAATAAAATTCTCATTATCTTTTTCTCTCTCTCTCAAGTTGTTTTTTAGGTACTAGCTCCTATAAAAATAATTTTTTTTAATATTCCTCTTCCCACCGACATTTTATTGAGTTCCGCAATCAACCCAACCATGTAGCACTTTTCCACCGCAGACCTTTTTGTCATTCCTCATTGCACCATTAACGCCGAGAACGATAAGGGTTACCAACGGTAAGATAAGCTCAATGTCCCCAAGGAGGTGGTAGGCGGGTAATTGCGTGTATTGTCCTCGCCTGCCACTCGCTCGATCTTATCTTCAGTTTGGAGAGAAACCCCCACTCCCCACCCCCTCCCGCCCCCGTGTATTTTTATGGCAATGCGCTAGTAAATGAGTTGATATATGCCCCCAAGTTGTAAGTGACAACCCTAACGCCCCTGTGGGTGACAGCCAACGGTATCAGTCATGTAGAAATGGAGTTCTTAAAATTTATTCCGGGAGCGATCCTGAATTATTTTCTGGTGGCAGTTTCCTTATTTTCCGCTACGCCACCGCTGGGAAACAGCTGTATTATAGGGAAATTCTGTCGCTATGTTTTTCTCGCTCTCGTTACATTTAAATATACTGATTTATTAAAAGTAGGCTTCTCAAATTGGATGGTTTCTTGTCTCGTTTTAACTATATACAAATTGAACTATTTAATAATAGACTCAGTTGCTTTTTTTAATTTTACCGAATACAATTTTGTTACATCAATTATAAACTATGCAAAACATATAATAAATGTGAAATTTAAACCATCATTTGAAAATTCCTTCAAAAATTGTATGCAGTTTGTGATTTATGCTTCTATATTGTCTCAATTATAATTAAATATGAAAATTGTCAATGTGTCATAGCATCTACGCTTAGTAAGATCAAATAGGATAGGGTTGAATAAGCGATGATAAAGTGAGATACAGACAATGAAATAAAATTTAGGCAATGCAATGGACCAGGTTACAAAGCTGATTATAAAGTGGCAGCAGGGAACCGTAGCCGTTCTGTGTAACGCACTACATCGGTCTACCCCTCACGCACCTCCACGGGCTGTGGTAATTACGTCAAACCAACGGAATGTGTCGTAGTGCAGTAATTTGGACTTAAGGGTTTTGTTCCCCAAGAAGATATGGTCAAAAGTAATCACTATCAGTGATGATCTATTCAAGAGCCTAGCTCCTCCTAAGGATTCATTATCGACTCAGTCTGGTGAGGAGTTTAACAGTAAGGAGTTACATTATTGCAGTATACATTGCTATATTGGAAATATTTCCTACCTTGGATTGGATATCCAATGATCCCTTCAATGGTCCGACACACATAGTGATACAGAACTTATCTCAAACCCCTAAGCAATAAGGGATACTTAGCATGTGATCTCTGCAAACCACACGTTTATGCCTTCATTTCTTTATTTTTTTAAATTCTACTAACTTGTAACAGGATATCAATATTCTAGTAATGAAACTACAAGCATTAGTTTGTCTTCGGTTTTTATCAATTTCGGTTCCCCATATCTGTGTTCAAAATAAACTTCGTTCTCTAAGATACTTACCATATTGTATGTACTATATTATACTTTATTGTACGCATTACAATATCAATAATCTGTTCACCTGTCCCACGTATATCTTCTTTTTTTTTTTATTAAAAAATCTTTATTGTTATAAAATTACAATCTGCCTTATTGGGCAATAATTAATTGTGATAAATGTTCTCATTCATATCATAAATGGTAGATTTCTTCATTCTCTCATCCATTCATACAGTATTTAAAAACAGCCCCGAGACCTCCCAAATCCACATGGTTGTCGTCTCCCTCGCAAGTGAAAGAGTCTTGGGGATTCCCCCACGCTCCTCCAATAGCCGTGTCACCGGATACGAGCCAATGGAGGCATACCAAGAGCGCGAGAGCCAAAGACGCACAGGACATGATTGGAGAAACTGGTCATTGCCAGAACTCCCACTGTCTTGTGTTTATAGCAGGTCAAGAGGCCACTGCCGCTTTAGTCTCCATGGAGAATTATAGGGATGTGTGGCGCAGTGTAATTACTGTCTTAGGGGATTAGGATGGATGGACAGGTTTCGATGGAATTTCATTTACATAGAAGGGATGAATTCAAAAATATAATACATTACAAGTCTTATGTAATTTACAGTTAAAATAGTAACAATTAAAATAGTTATGTTATTATATAAGTAGAAGCGCAAGCCTTGAACGTGGCTTACAGACTTGCGAAATCAGGAACAAGATCCAAAGTCATGACTCACATGGGACAGGGGAACTTGTTCAGAAGAATTGATGAGGACGAGGTGCTGTCAATGCACTCTGACCTACAAGTTAAGAAACACACAGACGATTTATACTGTGCGGAAAACACAAAGACCAAACCACATAAACTGTGTAATGGGATTAATTGCTACACAGACGGCTCACTAACAGAAAACGGATCAGGGGCCGGCATATGGAGGAAAGATAAACCAGAATCTGGGATTTCTATTCCTTTAGGTAGACACACCTCGGTCTTTCAGGCCGAAGTGATGGCGATCAATGTCTGTACCCAAACCTTAATTGGGGAGGGTGTAAGAAACAGACTGATCACAATTTTCACAGATAGCCAGGCAGCCATTGGCGCCCTGAGAAGCTATACGACCAGATCTTATTTGGTTGAGGAGTGTAAAATCAACTTAAACACACTCTCGCTAGCCAATAAGGTTAGAATCGACTGGGTGCCAGGACACACAGGCATCACAGGCAATGAGAAGGCAGCTGGCCTTGCAAGGGTGGGCTCAGAACAGACACCTCATGCACCTGAACCGATATGTGGTATCAGCCTCAGCTACGCTAAAAGGCGTATAAAATTAGCTTTAGAGGACAAGGCAAGACTTTCTTGGAGTGAAACTAAGAAACAGGAACACTCGAAACTGTTTCTTAATGGACCCTGTCAGAGAAGAAGCTCAGCACTTCCATCAATGGACAGGTGGACACTCAAAAGTGTGACAGGACTCTATACAGGTCACTGTCGGTTAAATAAACACCTCTTTAATTTGGGGATAGTGGGATCACCAATCTGCAGATTCTGCAAGAAAGAGGGAGAAACGGCACGTCATATAATATGTGACTGTGATAACTTAGCTAGAAGGCGATACCTTCACTTTGGTAGTGATCGCATTGTAGACCCCAAACTATGTGAACTGATCGATCCATTCAGTATCCTCAGATTTGCAAAGGCCGTGGGCCTGTCACATATATAGGACAGGGACATGGACGGCGCACAATAGGTCTCAGTGAGGCCGCGGTGCACAAATGCCGGAACAAATAATAATAATAATAATAATAATAATAATAATAATAATATGTTATTTACAGTTAAAATAGCACTACTCCGAATTGGGATGAATGTATCCTTCCACCCGTAGTCAAAACCTCCTTGGATCCCTCTTTTTCAAAAATATAATGACTAAAAAGCCTCCTTACCTCCACTACCTTCTCAAATTCAAATCAGCTATCAAATCCTGTAGTACTAGACCCCGCCCTTCCAACTTGTATATCTCTTTCCACAAATCAGGGTCCTTTGACCGTTATTTTCTTATACGTGTCACTATCCTTTGAAACTCTATTCTAATTGATATTCGTCGTTTATTAACTATCCTAAACTACAAATCTAAACTTTACCAGTTCATTTTCTCCTTCTAGTCTAACAACTCATAATTCATTATTATTATTTATTTTTCAATACGTTTTTCACCCTTGTGATAATTCCTATGTTCTCTTTATTTTTTTCATCTCTACTCAATTATGTTTTTTTTTCAATCTATTGCTGTTAGTTCTTTGTAGTTATATGTTATCTCTATATTGGATACATGCTTATCAAATCTGTGTATTGTTATGTAGTAATTTATTTTTTTGTGAGCTAGACATTCCTATTTTGTCCCTTTTTGATCGAGACAATGTTTTATTTCATTTGATTATTATGCTGTATTTCCTTTTGTTTTATTATTATTATTTATAAATGTAACCAATACACACTTAAGTGTACAAACAATCCAGCTTTTTTTTTTTTTAATTAAAAACAACTTAATTTTCGTTTTTTATTTTCAAATAATAATTTATTCAAAAGGAGAACTCTCTTCAACAGAGGCCTTTTGTGGCCCAGTGTTTTGTTGTTATCACGACTGAGTGAATAGTTTAGTGTTCCTAAACTATTGTAGGAAAAGAAGTCAAGGAGATCAGGATTTCGGTTGGGATCAGATGGCCAATAGGTGGCTGTGTCAGGAGTGATAGTGGAGCAATGTTTCCGTGTGAGTGCAGACAGCAAAGCACGTCCTCGTGTATTCGTGGCTCTTGACCCCCAATGTTGGGCAGTCACTGATGCTAGATTAAGGGGGAAAGTGAAGGTGCTGATTTACACAGGATTGAAGGAAATCATGCGCTACCAAAGGTACAATGTGATGAGAAACGGAGTTATGGACAATGACAGCGGTACCTGCATGAGCTCTTCCATCTGGGTGATCAGTTCGATAAGTCTGGTACTGTCGAACGGTAAATGGTCGTTTACTCGTAAGTCTTGTTTCAGGAATGAGAGCTATTTCGTTGTGCTTGTCGTGGAGTAGTGCTGTCAGTTCGTTAGTGTGGGTGCGAACACCATTCACATTCCAAAGGAGAATGGATAAGGAGTCGGAAGGATCCACTTGTGGATTTTGTTTAACGGGGATAAGGTAGGAGACAAGATTTGTAAAAAGGGAAATGAGAGGGGTAATTAGAGTTTTGAACTCTGTAAGGAATGAGGTTAAAAGGCTGGTGAGATCCGAAGAACTTGAAGGTGGAGGAATATGCGAGATGTGTGGTTGACGATGGGATTGAGTTTGTGGGTTGACGGGATAAACGGAATGCTGGGAAAGGTGATCTTGCGGATAGGGAGTGGGTGGTGCCTGTGACTGCTATCTGTCCAAACCACATCAGCAAAAGAGACTGAAGGGCACAAATTTTTGGGTGGGCCACTTCTTGTTGCTAGTTTCTCCTCTTGGCAGACGGCGTTATTCACTCCTGGACTTCAGCGTTCTGTAAGCCTCGCAGCCCTTGTAGTTGGCCGGATGGCCTTGCTGGCAGAGCACGCATACAGCAGGCGATTTCAGGGACTTTTTGCACAATTCACTTTTGTGCTGATCACAGCTCTTTACACACCTGGGAGGGTGGTAGCAGTACGATTTTGTGTGCCCATATGCCAGACAGTTACGAAACTGGACGATGTCGCGTTTGGGATCGGTGTTTCTTCTCCACTCCAGGTGTTCACTCAAGATCGACAAAGAACAATGGTAACGCCGTTTTTATTGATTCATCTTGTTGACTATCCTCGCGTAACATGTTCGTTATTTGGCGAACTTTGAATCCAAGAGCTGAGAGTTCGTCTTCTATTTCGTCAGCTGGTGTGGTCGGGTGGAAATTTCCGTTCACTACTCGAAGCGATCGTTCTTAATTTAGTTGATAAGTATGGAAGTCGGCATTGGTTTCTTCCAAATAGTTGGTAATGGCCCGATAATGTATCAGGAGTGTCCGGAGAGATTTTAGTGTCCCGTGACCTATTGAAGCACGTATATTTTCCCGTATCTACTCTTTTACTCATTTATGAGCATTGTAATTTAAAGTTGTTTATATTATGGACAAATATAGCAGGCGGCTCGGGTTGTGTGGGAGTTATGTTAACATTACCATTTCATCTGCTTGAATATTTTTCAAAGCCTCAAAGGTGTTAGGCGTGAAGAAAGGGGACTCTACGGCGGTTTCTTTTTTGGATGTACTGGCCTGTGGCGGTATCTCTTCCATGGAACTAGCTGCAGAAGAGGTTATTCGTACGTTTATATTTGATCGTCTTGGTTTTCACTTTACAGGCGATGGTGCCGGAGTTGGTCCTACAAAAAAAGTCCTTGATCTTTTTTTTTTTTTGTGACATCAACTGCTGATAAAATCGCATTTTATCATATTAAGATATTTATTAATATTTAAATTAATGTTATTATTAATAAAAAATAGGTTGCCCCTCAGGGATTCACACTCACTACTTCCAGGGGTGAGTCACCAGTCTTGGCTCTCGGCTACCAGATCCGTCTGGCTCTCGGCTACCAGATCCGTCTGGCTCACTATGTCTATTGGTTGATGTTATCCCTGATCCTGCAGAGGCAAGTGGTCAGGGCCGTCCAATATGGTCGACTTCTCGGTCCGATATCTCTTATTACACTCCTACACAAATATAACAAGCGATTCACTTACTTCTTGAGGGCACCCTTGTGGCCAGCTCACGTAAGTTGCCTGCAGAGACAATTTTATAGCTGAAGTACAGCTTATAAACGGTAGTATAAGGTGTTTAAAGGAAGAACGAAATAGAGAGGTGTTTGTTGATAATAGCGCATGCGCAAAACAAAATGTATATTTTTAAAGATTCCTTTTTTTTCTTATAACCATGTTTCCCCCATTGTGTGAGTTCCTGTTCTGGCTGGTGAGATTTTTTTTTATTATTCTGTGATTTTAAGTAGGTATTTCTGTAAATTAAAGATCTCGACGTTATAATCATTAATATCTAATTTTACTTTTTGAATGTATAGTTACAAAAGTCGTCAAAACTGTCATTACCACCGTGTTCACGATTTACCTGTGTTTTTTTAAGCGATAATATTTTGGACGGTAGTTTCATTTAATGCCCCAGTGATAAAACAATGGATGACGATTTTAAGATTTATTATTAATAAAAAAGAATATTTCCCTATCCTATAATGTTTACGATCGAAGATCGGAAAGTCATGATTAATAAAAATTATATGTATTTGGGCTTAAGTAGCGAAACCCTTGACCTCGCTCTTTGATTTTTGTTTTCTTTAGTCTACATCCTACGCTAGGTTTGAAATAGCTTTCAAGCATTTTATTTTTTTCTTAAAACTTTTCTTATTTAATTTTGAAAAATAGTTATTAGTAATTAGTAGATTTTATTTATAATTTTAGTTAATAGTTAAAGAAAATTTTTAATTATAGAAAAAGAATTTTTTTTTAAGTTAAAAAGCGTTTGTATTCAACCTTGAGGCCAATAATTAGCAACTGCACCTTATTATAACTGATATAAGCAGCTAATTAATCATGATGTCATGGACAGTGGGTTTTTTTGTTACACAATAGGCCGTTGCTGGTGTACAACGAGAACTACAGGGCTTCCACATCTTTGTCAAGAAGGAGCTCCCGGGACAAGGCACCAGATGCAGGTTGAGCAGCTGGGGGTGAATCCGGGTGTGTGTAATATTAGGGGTCCTCGTCAAGAAGGCACCATTGTACCAAAATGGTGTGGAGTACAATACAAAAAAAAATGAATACAATAAAACCGGCGTAAAAGATGAAAAGCTCCGCTGACCAGTGCTACACACCCAATTGAACTGGAATACGAACACCGTAGGCAACGAAATACCCCATTGTCCCGTCAACAGTGACCGAGTGCCATGAGGGAACCCCCTCCGGGACACGGATCCCGTGGTGGGAGAAAAATAAAAAAGTTAAACAATTTGTAAATTATAGTAAGATCCTAGGTTGTTAAAAAAGTTCTTGTGCATAAAAGTAGTTTATTTGAGAAACTAATATACTTCCACCTTCCACTTGTGTCTTAAAAGACTCCGAATCGCAATTGTTTATACGACTTGTTGCAATGTATAACAGATAATTGGGACACGTAATCGAATTAATTATTAGGTGATAAATACAATCATATAAATTGTGACAAGGTTGATAAGGTTAAGGTCCAGAGGTCCTTAATGCTGAAAGGAAACAAAAATCTATAATACCCAAAAGTCACAAATTATATTTTCTTCTTGTGTGAACAAACAGATATTTACAGAGAAGTAACTGCTTAACGTCAACTTAATATCAAATAAAAATAATTAAATAATATTGAGAATAAATAATATTTATCAATATTAACAAAGAAACTTAGGACGCTTTCGGATGAGTCCGAAAAAAAATAAAACAAGTAACACTTGGCTACCTTTTTACCAACCAAACAAAATTTAAAGGACATCACATTTAAAATACGTTACGTTCAGTAAGAGAGTGCTTACGTGACTAACTCTTCCATGAGTGTTGAGGCCAATGACCCCAAGTTTTCCCCAGCATTGGACGAACTCACAAGCAAAATAAGAAAAAAATAGGTTACAAAATTATAAAATTAAAGGAGTCAAATAAGGATTTACTGTGTTAATTTAAAGTTTTTATACACAAGGGCTTTAGTAACAATCCAGTAAATTGCAAATAATATTTAGGTGTTTTTTTTAAATACAGAAAGCTGAGGTCTGGCTTGTCAAAGGCCAGAGAGCTTTGTATACAATAACAAATAGATAAACATGAAAATGTCATCTGCGAAACAAGAAGAGTCCAGCGAGAAATTGACTATTGATCAGATTATAAATATGAGAGTCGGAATACCACAAAAGGGGTTAGCTATTATTATTTCATACAACTATCTAAGCAGAAGGTATAGATAAAACAACCACAGTTTATTTTTGTTTTTTAATATTTACTGATCTCTCATTCAAGCTCTTGTAAATGAAACTTTTTTTTTTTTACAAATGTTGAGGATCCTGTATTTGAACATCAAGTGATCCTATTCCGTTTTTTGTATATAACACAATCAGCAGAACAGAACATGTTATTATATATCTTGAAATTCAAGCTGATTTAGGCAATGCATGATTAACAAGAAGTAAATTCCCACGAAACATATTCATATCATCAGATAGGTAAAACCAGAGTACTTAAGTTTGTTAATAAATTTATAACTGAGAAAGCTTATGACTATACTTTTATGTATTTTGTGTGACTTTTAGTCAAGAGGATACTTGAATATTAAGAAAAAAAACACGGTTTTCGATGGACTATGCCATCATACCCAAGGGTTCCAGCTCATAGTAACTATAGTACTTGACGGCTTAGCCTTTAAGCGACGACCGGCCGTAAATAAAGCTACGGAGAGACAAAAGGTGCTTTATATATTGATATATAAACATAAAGCGCACTATATTATCAATAATATGGATAATGAAGTATCCACTATTGAAATAGGTGGAACGTCGACTGTTGGTGCGATATCAATAATAAAAGATATTTCGGGAGGGACATCAAGGTTTTTTTCACCCAGTATAAATATTAGTATACTCGTGTGACGTTTTGAGTGTTACGCTTAAGCAGACATAATAACAATATGATCAATCTTACTATTATGTTATATTATGGTTTACAGTGAAGATATATGCAATTGTTATGTACAATGTACAAGTAACATGTATCGATTTAAATTTTATATAAAACATTTTTTATAAAACAGTAAGAAACGCGGTGTCATTAAATTGTAGTATCAAGTATTATGGTTTGAATGCAACATTTTTACAAATAAGTAGTGTTTCATAAACAGGTTATTTACTTATTTATGAAAATAGTTTTGTATTCTTGTGCAGTTTATGATTGGAATGAGTTTGTTATACCATGAGTATTGCTATGGGAACTTCGTTTTCCATCGTCAATTGTGTAATACGTATTTAAAATGGGTTTTAGTTCTTTTTATAATTGATAAGGCCGCTAAATCGTTTTATCTAGTCATAACAAGCACTCTACAGCACAATGATGGTAGATTAAGTCAAGGTTGCCCCAAGGTTATTAAATACTATCTAAGTCTGCTCATCGTGGACACGCGCCTATTTTTAAGTATTTTGTAAGTTTAACAAGTAATAAAATGTTCATAATATTACAGTGGACTACTCCCATTAACTGCGATAACAATATATTATGTCAAATATATCTATTTTTTGTCAGTATGTAGTCATTCAGTATACAACGATGAATAGAAATACTATCACCCACAGAGTCGTGTTATGCTTTGTGTTGTTGCCAATATTATTATTTTAATTGTTTCGTCACCATGTAAATTTAATATTTATTCTGCAATTTTGATTGCATTTTATGACGCCTTTTTCCAGGGCAAATTCTGAAAGGAAATAAATATACATATATATATATATATATTTATATATAAGTTATGGCTAGTGGTACGGCAATGTTAAGCCTAATACCACATAGCCTAAGGAAAACAAACCCGTAACGTGTGTATAGAGGATCAGGAGGAGAATAAAGCCAGTTATAAACCAAACCATCACGTTATATCATCTACCTCCTTATTCATTATTTTTTCTTGATCGTCTACAGCCGGGAGACGATAACTTACATATATAGCAATTTTATAACGCGGGATCTGTTTGGGGTTTGGTAACGAATTTAAATTCAATTGAAACCCGGATTTTCATTGATTATTTAAAAGAAAATGGGTCATGCAATATTAAGGGATGTGTGTATTTTGCCCACTTTCAGCGAGTTCAGACTGAAGTTTGTTTATTTTCATTGAATTAAATTAAATTACCTGGCTTATCAGAGCTTTTAAGAAAACTTCAATTTGTTTACTTCTCTCTGTTTGAATTAAATTTCATCCCAAAACAAACCCCGACTCTTATAAAATATAAATTGTCTGTGACTCTACAAGAAAAATGACTAACGGAACTTTAACAGACAATATCATTAATTTTAATGGACGATCATTCAATTAAACATTTAGGGACAGCAGTTCTTGTAACTAAAGACATCATTGTTTTAAAAAACAATTTACCAAAGCAAATCCAATTGTAGCAGGCAAATAACAACCAGTTTTAGAAATAATGTTCTAAATTTATTAACAAATAGTTACTTTAGTGTGTATTTAATTGAGCATCAGAAACCAAAACAGATTTTTTTAAACTAAACCTAACTTTTTACACAATATTTGCTTAATAACTGATTATTTTCGTCGGACTGATCAGTATTAATATTGTTAGAAGGTACCTTCATATTTGTTTGTTCTTCTATGTTGATCTTGAAGTGGGTTGGAAATGGTTCTTGAGTCCCAAGGTCTTGTTGTTATCGAATCCTTCCATTGTTGATGTTTACATTGTTTGTTATGTGTGTGTCACTGTCACGAGGAAACCGCGGAGGCATCTCCGTGGTTCACTCCGGCTTTACTTGGGTGACTTTACCGAAACTTTGTTACTTTTTTTAAATTTAGCATTTGATTGACTTTAAACTTTAACTTTTGGAGCTGAGACGATGTGTGTTCCTTCTTTCAAGGCTGAGCGAGAGCTGCTGAAAACCTCCAGGTTTCGTATTTATAAAATGACCAATTCCGGCCAACTGTATCTCAAAAAGTTGACCTTCAAAAGATGTATTACTTCTTTTCTTAAAAAATCCATGATAAATTTTAATTATTTTCTGGGAATATATCCAGTTAATATTCCTTTATCACTTGGTTAAATTTAATACAAGTCTGTTTAACTTTCATTTTGAAATTCTTGAAGGTTTAACGTTGTTCTACCAAATAGCCCTTCGACTTTGGAATCTTCTTTTTGAATTTGAATTTTTTTTTTTTTAATTTATTCCGCCAAACCCGGTCGATGGAATTCCTTTAAATTTTGATATCGTCTTTCTAATAAATTAAGAATTTGTTGAGTTAAAAGGAATTCCAAAACATAACTATCCTTGTACCTGAATTTCACTTTTTTTCTTTTATTTTGCCTTTTACTATTTCTTGGGATAAATAAATGTTAATATTATGAAATGGGATCAAATTTGTAAACTTTTGAACTATTTACATTTAAAATTAGCCGTCTGGTTTATTATTTATGGCTAAATAAAGTTTTTTCCGTCTTACCGGCTAAGCAGCTTTTCCTTCTCCCTCTTTTAATTTTGAATTTAGTAAAGAGCATTCCATTCCTTGGAATGTCCTGAAATTTACTAAACAAGGTTTATAAAAATTGACCGGGGTTTGGCTTTTCGGCATTGATTTGAAAGATGAAACTCCCCGTTTGTTCACGTTTCCCTTTTCGGCTTTCCAAAATCCGACTTTTGCACTAAACGTTCACTTCACTTTAATATTTTAATATATACACCGACAAAATAAACTATTTTTAACCTTTACATTATGATTCTAATTGATAATACAGTTATATAAAAGAAAAAATTTAAATTACACCTAACAATTTTTTTTGATTTCTGACAAAATTTACATGTAATGATATCAGGTGTAATAATAATATAAATAATACATAATACAATAAATGAATAGTGGTAACTTTTTCGTATATACAGATAAATTACCCTCTACTTTAATGAAGAACTGACGTTTTTAAATATTGCCTTATCATTTATGAAATCCTCTACACTTTTACATCCTTAACCTGACTATATTTAGTCCGGTGTTGTCAGACCCTACACCTTCCTAGTGGGATTCTCGGGATTCGTCTCGCTAAAAATAGCACTTCCTAGGAAGGGATCCCTTCCAAACAAACGACGATCTCTTTCAGACAGTCGGAACCAGACACTTGAATTTAACACTGCTTTCTCTCTCTGCAATGCCACTTGTTGCTCTACTCGAACCATGGTTTCCTTTTTTAATTATCTTTGAACTTCTCTTTCCTCTTCTCGCCAGCTTTACCCTGGCGTTGTCAGACCCCACCATCCTAGTGGGATTCTCTGGCTTTGTCTCGCTAAAACTAGCATATCTTTGGAAATTCCAAGCAGGTGACGATCTCTGGAGCCTTACAAAATGTACCTAGTAGAGTCTCCCCTAGCAATCCAGTATGGCTCTTTCCGGTTTACACTCGCCTTTGGGATCCGGGCGGTTTTCACCCACACTCAGATACCGAGTGTGAACTCGTGGTCATTCCAAGCCCACGTAAACAACCCATAAAACCTAGCTTGTACCTCTTCTCTTGGACATAGTGCACAGTCGGGGCACATACCTATCAGATATGGAGTCAATAGATCAATGGATAGCTCAATAATAAGATCTGTCACCAAGAAATTGTCTAGGTCATAGACTATTCAACTCTCTCTCCGTCACCAGGACTAGGACAACAAGACCTCCTTGTGGCGATCCTACACAATGTATATATCGTCTATTGGAAATCTATCTTTTGTACTTTTGATTCTAGCCAAAACGAGGCCAAATCAACACAGTATTTTGGTACATTGACGGGTGTTATTTTATTTCAGCTGAAGCGGGATGCGCAGACAATATAAGGTAGGTGGAAATGTATCCGCTATTGCAAATTGCATTTCTTTCGAATATCGTTCACAAATGATAAGTGACGCCTAGGGGCGGATCTTGCCCGGAGATGGAATTTAGTCAGGCGGGTAATATCCGTGCTCGCGGATAGGAACTTGAAGTGGCCCGGAGTGATAGGGCAGGGCGCTTCGATCTAGAAGCTAAAAAAAAAAGTGAGTTCCGAATTGGTTATATACAATCATTCTGGACTAAAATTATCTTAATGCCAAACAGAAATCCTATTGAAGTGCACCATAAAAACCATAGTGGCAACCAAAGATGCCATAGGCATTTCACTATACCCACTAACTTCAAATTCACTCTGCTTAATTTTTGAGGAAAGAACATCTGGCAGGTACAATATCAAACTCATATCAATAAATAAATCACTGAAAATAACCCGAAAGAAGTTCGCAAATGTACAATACAGGTAATGAATATTTATTTCGCTTCTTCTACGGATACCCCATGTACAAAGAACTCTTTGTTCTAAGAGTTGTTTTTTTTCCTTCGAGTACATACAATAGAAAATGTATATATAAAATGTTTATTTAATCCACAAAACATCAAAGAGATGAAAAAGAATTATTTTTTAGTTGCTTGAATATTGGCTCTGATAAATTTGGTGCTCTAACTCTGATCCTTATTGTGCCTCTTGGGTATTCATTAATGATATGTCTATATATCCTTATATATATTATATCTTAGATTTTTAAATTTATTGTTAATGTATCTATTTATACCCCCCCCCCCCCCCCCCGGTAGCTATAACTAAACTTTTGATGTTGACGTTGGTTACATTGTAATTTTTTGGTTGAATTATCTTGTCTTCGGCTAATGTAAAGAATGCATTAGCGCTCTTCATTACGAAAATAATGTATTATAATAAATTTTTGAGATTATTATAATTTTTATGAGTAGTGCTCTCTATACAGGTAAATTTATACTCTTATTTGAGAAGTTAATAGGAAAGAAAAACATTATACACATAAGAGCTAAGTTTTAACCATTGATGTGCTGCCGGTTCTAATTGCATAGACATTTTACCCTGTAAGCAAATTATGTAATAAATAATAAATAGAAGTAATAATTTGAAAAATTCGGCTATCTCAATTTCAGCCTCCTAAAATGGCCTTTCTCAAATAAATACACCGGGTATAAAAAGAGCACCATCTACTTCCATAATTTTAGCTAAGGAATGTTTAATTGTTGAATATCGAATTCAGATGAAAATTAATGGCGCTGAGAAATTTGAGGGTATATTACCATCTACAAGAAAAGAACAATGGATTGTAACAATGGATTTATAATCACCTAAACATGGATTATTTGTCAAATTACCCATTCAAAATGGAACGCAATTAAACTATGAAGCAATTAAAAGCCCTAAAAAACAATGTTCCAGTAATAAAGCAAATGTTCAGATCCTCATATGATGTCCAACAATATTATTATTACAATAATTAATATCAATGCACTGTTTTACATACTAATCTAACAAAAAAAAAAAAATGTAATGTTCTTTTGTATGATAAATTATTAATAAAGCATATTAAACTGTAGTTTGAAACCGGCTGGTCTAGGGGGGGGGGGGCTGGGCTACTCAAGGGTTGTTATTCGAGTTTTGAGAAGGACTTTTAGTAACACATAAGATAATGTTGAAGGGGCAACATGGTTTTTACAATCGTCCGCTGATCATTCCTCATATCCTGACGATCACAGCATTTGTATCAACCTATCAAACGGTGACCTGTCGCCTTGTCCCCGGTTGGCCTAGGGGATGTTTGCAATTCCTTTCTCAACACCATGATTTCCCAGATTCACTTTATTTTTTTATTTATTATTTTCTCTTCGTTTCTTCTTAAAAAAACAATTTGCAGGAAAGAAAACTTAGCAGGCGTTTATGACCTAAAGAATGAACTTACATAAGTTATATAATCCCCAACAATTAACCAACCATCCCCAAAGAAACTGACCGGATCTAAATTGTCAGGTGGGCTAATGGAATTCAAAGCTCACAATGAGTTATTATATTGTAAGGAGAGTTAAATGCGCAGTCGACTATATCGGGCTATAGTAATATCGATCCTGTATGGAACATTATTTACTGCTACATGAAAATTTGTGTAAACAACATTTCGGCTTACATGACATGGAAAGCAAAATAAATTAAATCAGCCATTTAATTTTTTTTCTGACCAGGAAATCATCATATTAAACTGAACAGATCCTATTATGACAGACTAAATCTGTGTGACCCAAGTAAGACGCATATGAAAAATTACTGATGATTAGTGTATATGATCTTAAAATAAAGTCAAATGTACTGTTGAACTACGCGAAAGAATGAAGTATTATGGGGCAGGAAAAAATACAGAACTTTAGGGTCCACAGGTTTACTGTCCTCGAAGTATTGTTTGTTAAATAATGTTGAGCCTTAAGTGAATCACAAAAAGTCTACATGTTTTTCAAGGGCGTAGTCATAGATATTCTAATGAGATTTTAGAATTAAACTAAATTTATCTGTCAGAAGTAATTTTATTTTAGGGAGTAAGATACGAGGTGAAATCCACTGAAAAGAAATGTTTATTTCATGGGAAGGTCCCTTTAGGTGAGGGTGGTAGGAATATTTTTTTTGGCCTGAGCGGCTTGGGGTTTCGTTCGTAATTGACCATATCGTCTTCCAGGAAACATGTAAGTTCTCTCAGTACAAGTTAGACATTAGAGTTTATTTTAAAGTGGTTTTCAGATAATAGAAGCCTCTTATCCTCCAATGATTGTCACAGGAAGGAGATTATACTAGATCCGAAGATGTTAAGATTAGCGAATTTATTTAACATTGTCTAATTTTTTTTTTTTATTGTTGTAACGTTAATTTCATATTACGAAATTACTCGTCGAGCGTAAACACTGCCAATAATATTGTAGTTAGGATCCCTTCCTAATTTTAACTTTTGAATTTCTTAGTAAGTTTCAACATGAAATGGTTCATTTCTGGCCGGATCATAAAAACAAATGCTAAATCTCCCAGAGCAGTAAGGGGAATTCAGTTTAAGGGCGCATTTAATGAAATAAATCAGGGCGTTCAATAAATTCTATGGACAGATAATGGTGAGAAAATAATGTAATCTAAAGGGGTAGCGACCGGAGGGGGGGTAGGGCTATTGGAAAAAATACTTTCTATAAGGCGTAAAAATTTACGGCGCTCTTTGGAGCAGTGTGCCGTCCGTTTCCTGCTCTTACAACTGTGCTGATTGCTTATCGATCTGCTCTTGGACTGCTTGTAGCGATAAATTTAAAAACGTTAATTTATTTTGTTCGTGACAAATCTGAACAAGAAACAATTAAGTGAACTTTTTTCTTTATTAAATATAATCAGTATTTAAACACTAAAATAGAGGCAGAATGTTATAAAATCAAAATTCCGAGATTTTTAAATAAATGTAGTGTAGGTTTTTACTAGTCATACAAAAAAATTGACATAAATTTAATATTATAATAAAGTGTGCAAACATTAAACTGCTAGAAAAGAAGTAACTAGTTGAAAAAAAAAATCTTTTGATCAAAAGAAAAGATTCGAGGGTCTGGTGCCTCAGCATTTTACACATTCTGTGCGTTATTCTGTGGATCTCTGGGCAGTGTACGAGTATGTATGCAAATATTGTAAGAATGTACATTATAAATACTGCATGAATGAATGATTAAAGTAAGTTTGTATATATGGTATGAATGTGGTCTTTAATCACAATTATCTATTGCAGTTCTAGAGCAGATGTAATGTAAAGAAAAAAAACTAGGTTATTACAGAATTCCGTGAGCATGAAAAGTTTCTTTGCTGTTATTTGACTCTTTTGGTTATATAATTTGTATGGTCGTTCCATCTATGGTGACATATTGAAATGTTGCTTACATTGTGAAGTAACTACGGTCTTATTGTTTATTGTTATAACCGCATATTTTTGATCCTAAAGTCTTATTAGGGCTATAGTCTGTATCAAGTCCATGCCCAGGACTCCATATGAGAGAGTCTATTTCATACTCGCAGTCCGTCCTTTCAAGGCTACGCTCGGTGAATGATAGTCTAATGTATTTCTGATTATAAGTTAATGTTTATCGGCTTTCGAATTAAAAATAAAGGGAAAAAAGGTACAAACAAACAACACGCTTGAAACTTAGAACTAGACTGTTTTATTTCAAGTCTATAACCCTGTATATTTATATTCGGGATGTTTACATCCCGACGTTCGGGGATTAAGGTTGAATACTGATGCTTCCCGCAGCTTAACTCCCCCCTGCCAGTTTACGCACACCTCCTCGTAAACTATGAAGTCTAAATTGAGGATGACATAGGCGATATTACGATCACTCTCCTAATCGTACTAGGGAGTAAAGGCCAGCCCACACAGTACACAACCTGCAATCCCTTACATTCGGTCGTATTCCTAAGACACTTATAGTCCCAATAGAACGCTGCCTCCAACACTACAGCCACTAGCGACAAAATCAAAACAACAAAACAAACAAAAAAAAAATAGATAATACTCCTGCAAATGGTACAAAGTGTACGTATCTAACAATACCAAATTTGGCTCCGTGCAGAAGCGAGGACACTCCAACTCACCCATGGCCTGCCCCTTCCCCCCCTGGTGGGAGTTTTAACTATTCGACGTGGACGGTCCTCCGTTTTGTCGGAGGTCTTGTACTCTCGATGGTGACGATGTTATGCTCCCTGATCACCACCGCCTTGAATGGACCCTCGTATCTGACCGACACTTTGCTCCGATTGATCCGATTGATCACTCAAGGTACTGTGCAGCCTTTCCATGCCTTGATGTCCTGGCGTGTTGAGATGCTACGCGATATCAAGATTCTTCATCTCCGCCCCCCACGTTTGCATTATCGAACTCCCTACCCCCATCCGACGAGATTCGGTCCGGTACCCCATAAAACATCGCTCGTAATGCCTGTAAGACGGCGTTGGATGACTTGTCTTGTAAGGCATACACCATAGCTCCCTACCTGAAAGTATCTACTGTAGTAACCCACTTATATCCCTTCCAAGTGAATATGTCAACCTGTAGTTCACTCAGTGGCGTCTCTGCTGTGGGTGTTTCCTCCTGTTGTCCCTGTGGTGGGTGTCGGTCGTATTTAGTCTTAAGACATAGATCGCAAGTTCCTATAATCTCCTGAATCGTCTTCTTTATATCCCACCAGAACTACCGCCGCTGTAATGCTTGCCAAGTCTCCTGCGCACCACGGTGGTTCGTCATGGCAGGCAAGCGTTACTTCCTGCTGCCGTTCCTCATCACGCAGTGTCTGGACCTTAGACAGACAACGAACAAACGATCGATCAATTCCCAGTTGTTCTGTTCTCCATAATTTCTTAATCTAATCCCACACTATCGCGTTACCGACAAATAGGTAATAGGTCTTCCCTGGTCTGGATGCATCTTTCACCACCCGGCAAATTTGGACCCCCTTGACACCCGGTTGAGACCAGATTGTCGTAATACTATTCTTGCCATAGTTTCTATGCGTAGCCTGAATCAGGCCGGACGTTTGCGTCTTCTAAATAATTATCGTTTATCGTTTATTATACCCTCGATCGTCTCTATTTCCACCAGACACTCTCCGGTGGATTCTTCCGCTACTTGGTGCTCGCTCTTATCGCTATCGTCTCGCATACCGTGACTTCCATCTTCCCCGAGCGCCCATTCCTGGATAAATTGTCTGTGATCCCCGGACGTTTCCCCCTCCTCGACTGCATTTACGGTAATCGCTCGGGATAGCTAGCCCACCACTACATTGCCCTTCCCTGGTTTGTATACAATTACCAGGTTGTGTTAGGCAAAAACTCCTTCCAGCGTGTCACCCTGGTGGATAATTCCTTCAGCTTCTCCATCCATTGAAGAGGTCTTTGGTCCGTATGTACTCTGAATCTCCGTCGGTGGTGATAGTGAATAACTTCTCTAAAGAGGGAAACGCCAGGATTGGTTTCTCTTGCAGCAGAGCCATGCATTTTTGAAGATTTTCCTCCATAATAGGTGTGATCACTACCCGCGCCCCCTTCCGCAGTAGGTTACTGATAGGCACGAGATACTCGTCCATGTCTAGCACAAAAAGCTGATAGTAATTAAGCGTACCTAAAAGTCGCCGAATGCCCTTGACGTCTTTCGGCACCGCACTTTTCCGAATTGCGTCAATTTTCGCAGAATCCGGATGGACTCCCTCCCTCGAGATGGTATGCCCTAAAACGTTGATCCAATCCTCTCCAAGTGATTTTTTTTTCCCTTGACAATTTGAGCCCGAATTCACGCAATCGTGGGAATACCCTCCAGAGATGTTCAATCTATTCAGATTCTGTTCGGCTGAAGATTAACAGATCGTCCATATAAACCTGGCATACCCCTTCGTCAATCCCCTTAGGATTTCGTCCATCAATCGGTGGAAAGTAATCGCAGCGTTCTTCAAACCAAATGGCATCCGAGTGAACTCATAGTGCCCCCTCCCGAAAGTAAACGCTGTTTTGTGTTGATTGGTAGCGCTCATTTTGATTTGATGGTACCCTGCTTTCAAATCCAAGGTGGTGAAGATTTTGGCTACATTCAGTCTGTTGAGAATGTCCTCAAATCGGGGAATCGGATACTTCTTATTCGTTGTGTTCTCATTCAGTTTTCTAAAATCGATGACGATTCTATATTTCTCTTCCTCCTCTCCCGATTTACTCTTCTTTCCTACTGCCCACAGAAGACTATTATATAGTGATGTGCTATCCACAATTATAACCTGTCGTCTTAAGCTGTCGATTTCTTTCCGGATATGTTGGCGGAGTGCCTGCGGATAGCGTCTCTCCTTTACGTACGTTATTCGGTATGATTTTCATGGGATCTCATGTACTACCCCGTTGCCCCAAGCATACGTAAAAAATATCTCCAAACTCCCTCCGTAAGCTTTCCCTCCAGTCCACCACTTTCATGACTACCTCTATCCGCGCTCTCCCACCTCTTAAGGTCCCCTGACATTGATAAATTACCCCCCCCCCCACTTGATCCACCACTCCTTTCCCTTACTCTCTGCAAGCGCAACCCGTCCCAATAAGTCACACCCCACTATTATTTCATACTCGCGTGGCATGTACTCCACAATATTTACGTTAATATCGCCCTTTTGTTTCGCCTATTTCTCTAAATTCACGACCGCCTCTCCCGTCACTTCACAGGGCCCGCCCGAGATAATTAACTTGCACTTAGATACCTTGATCTGGAGTGCCCTCTCTCTGCCATACAGCCGCTCCAGCGCACCCCGTGAAATTATGGCATTGGTGCTACCTGTGTCCACCAAGCACCTCTCTCCCCCCTCGACTCTCATTATTGGCAACTCGCACAGTATCTCTCTCACTGTATTACACTTTAGGATGCGGTCACCACTCTGCTGCCACCCTCCTCAGGCTGCCACACAGCGCTCCCACCTTCGCGAAGTAATCTTCTGTCGATTCCGCTCTCGGCTCCTGTCGCGACCCGGCTCTTCTCCTTTCGTTTCCGACGTTCCTGACGCCCCCAACGATTCCTCAGCTGATAATCCATTCCCTCTGGGTAATATCTTCCTTCTTACTGGCATCGTTTGAGTATTCACTTTCATCGGTTCTGCCCTTTGAAGATCTCTCCCCTGATACAGTTAGGGGCAATGTCTTGCGATATACCCCTTCTCACTGCACTCGAAACATTTTTTGCGATGGCACTGTGCCACCAAATGACCTGTCTTCCCGCACCCATGTCATTTTCTCTCTTCTCTGCGGGGTCTGTACCTGGGTCTCGCCGCCCTGAACCTCCTTTCGCCTGCCGCTCCCCTGCCCTACTGGTCGTTGATGTTTCGATTATTTTCCAATTAGCTTTAGGGACCCTGGTTCTCCTGTACACTATCCGGCTCCATGCTGTCTCATCCTTCTGTATAGTCGATTCCTCCTCCCTGGCGCTGGTATCAATCACGACTTGGGCACATTCGAGGAATGAGCGCTCATTAGGGAATACCTCTTTTCTCCCTGTTTCCTTCGCCATCTGTACCTTCAGTATAATAGACAGAAATCCTATTCTGCCCTCTACCTCTTCGATGCTCATTTTTTTATTCATTTACAAGACCTGCGACATACTGACCGCTACTCTGCTTTGATGATTTTGTCTCCCGGAACATCAGAAACATATCTTCTTCTGGTTTTTCTGGTGGAAAAAAAATGTCCATAATTGCCCCTCCCATGTATTTGTCACCCAGTACATGAAGATGAGATTCCTTTCTTGAAGGAACGATCCTAGTCCCCATATTCTGAATATATTGTCACTACAGCCTTAGGCCAAGTGAATTTTCACATTTATGATACTAAAATTCGAATGAAAAGTGCTTGTTTATATTATTCACTTTTAAGAACCACCAATAGTCTCAGAATGAAATATTAGCAATATGGTGAAATCATTGACAATATTGAATTTCAGAATGCGTCACGTTTGCAGGTTTACTTCAGTTTCTTCGTTCAGATCACACCTTCAAAAACACCTAGATGAGATTGAGTATTGGTGCAACCAATGGCGAATCAAGGTCAATGAAGCAAAATGCTCCCACATACCCTTCACCCTCTGCCGCAAGTCCTGTTCACCAGTTTTTTTTAAATTCGATTCCTCTCCCTTTGTCTGAGACAGTAAGTTATCTGGGCTTCCATCTCGACAAAAGACTGACATGGAACCCACATACGAGGCTAAAAAGACAAGAATTAAATAGACGCTTTGGTCAACTGTACAGACTACTTCGAAGGACATCCCATCTCTCAATAGAAAATAAACTACTTATTTACAAAGTTATACTTAAGCCAATCTGGACATACGGCATAGAGCTATGGGGGACAGCAAAAAAGTCGAACATCAAGCGCATCCAATCCTTTCAATCAAAAGTTCAATAGTAAGTGCCCCTTATTACGTCAGCAACAAAACCCTTCACAATGATCTGAATATACCCTATATTCTTGAACTCATCCCTTCCAAATTCATAAAATTCCATAGTAACCTATCCAACCACCCTAATTCCCTAGCACAGTCATTGCACTTCACCACTCATCACTATAATCCTCCTCGGAGATTAAAACGGCAGTGGCCTCGTGACCTGCTATAACTAAGTGTTAGTGGGAGTCCTGGCAATGGCCAGTTTCTCTAATCAGTCCTGAGCATCTGTGGCTCTCGCGCTCTTGGTCAGCCTCCGCTGGCTCTTAACCAGTGACGCGGCTGACTTAGGAGCGTGGGGGACTTCCCAAGACTCCGCTGCCTTCTTCGCATGTGAGGGAGGTGACAATCATGTGGACTTGGGGGGGCCTCTGGGCCGTTTGTAAATATTGTATGAATGAGCGAGTGAATTATGTTGTAAATATGGTATGAATGATAACATTTTGCTCAATTACTTATTGCCTAATAAAGAAGGCAGATTGTAATTATATCTTAATAAATTGTTGTTGACTCCTCCTCTGGTAGACTATGTAATTTACACTATTTTAAAACGTATGATAAGTGAGTAAAATAAAAAGTAGTTCTGTTTTTTTAATAAATATTCCTAGACGAGCCTAGGAGAAAATTGTACGTGCGTGGCACCGGTTGGCGACCTCTGATTGACGATTTTTTGAAAATTTGTTTAAATGATTAAACATAAAATTGTAAATTACATATTAAAAAAAAACTGTTGCTGTAAAACAACAGAAAAGACTAAATTTGAAAGAAGAAAATTGTTATTCAAAAATGAAGGGCCATATAGAAAACCAACTAGACTTAAATGTGTGTTAATGGCTTTCATATTGACTATTGTTATAAAAACTAAGTTTATAGTTCCATCATGGCGTGATACTTTGAAATGCCTTAAAAAAAAAAGGAAAAAATAAATATAGAAAAAGGCGGGTAAGGAGAATAGGAAGAAAAACAGGATTTCCACCTCGCAAGGCAATAACGCAGCTGATCCTCTCGCATTTCTTTCCCCTATTCATACCTCTGCCGTGGCTTACCTACTCCAATGGAATATATAAGTTGGCATTCTTCCCTATAGGAAACCCTCTTCAACATTTACTAATTATTTTGGTAATAAAATGAGGAATGATAGATAAGAAGATGTGTTTCTGGGAGAAAATTTTATGAGCTTATTGAGGAGAAAGATGCCAGCCCTAGCGAGTTGGCATTTTAAATTAAACTACTCCTAAGGGTTTAAAAAGGTATATTGTATTAAATTAGATAAGGTATTTGTTTTTTTAAGGGAATTCATCCTTAGGAAAATTCAAGTTACGCGTGATGTATCACAAAATTAAGGGTTTAGTTACGCTTTCAAAACGTGTCATACAAAGCACCATTATTACTGAAAATGTATTAATTAGGGCGGATGGATATTCTAAGACTGTAACTGATATTACTTATCCTATGTACAGTACATATTTTTATAGCAATTCCATATAAGGACACAAGGAATCTAACGTAGTTCTCAGCTCTTTGAAGTAACCAAGGAAGTTGAGTTAGGTAATACTTTGTTGATTTATTTTAAAGTATATTTTTGATGTGGGTTATCATATCGTCTTATTTTGGTGAGAATGCGACCTAAGAAGTAAAGGTATACTACAGATTTGCACGTTAATTACATAGTGTTTGGAACGGTTAGACTAGAGCTGTTGGTTTGCTGATTAATACTTAGATGTAGTCATTTTTAGCATAAGGCTCGGTTCGCACCTACAGTGCCATTTTAAACGGTGCCGACGTGGATTCCTAGCAACTCAGTACACACAGTTGTATATGATGCCAAAGCGGTGCCATATAAGCGTACACCGGGCTTGAAAGGGAGTCAGTCAGCTAGCTAACCTATGATTTGATGTTGCGAAGACTGATGGAATCTTGATCTGTAATTTTTGAGATTTTAAACTTGCCAGTGGATGTGAGCAATAAGAAATTCCACCGAAAGTTCCCGACTTTTTTCACTAAGGCATTATACAGCAGTAGTCCTGAACGGTCCGAGATATAGGCGAGGAGGAATCCTTGGTTACGAATAGTGTCTAAAGCCAAGAGGGCTTTAGCACTTGTTGAACAACACACATAGTCAAAAAAAAAACAGTGAAACCTAAATTGTATTTTGAAACTTTGTTAGGTTTGAAGTAACTGTATATATATTCGCAAGGTTAATATAGATTGTGTTTGAATAGTCCATTGATGTAAACCTCTCCAGGATTAACGATAAAATCATAAATATAAAATGTGAACTTCAAATCGGTTTGCCTTCGACTCTCGAATGAGTACATAACATTTCCTTGTGCGTTTTCCCTCTTTGGATTTTTATAAAGCATTTCTCAATGGGTTCGGAGATCGGCCTTAACAAGCGATACGTGCCCAGGGCCCCCGGGTAGACAAAAACATCGGTTTGGTTGGCAGTCCAGCGCTACCGGGAGACAGCAAGCTACGCTAGGTAGCCAAAAGGGGCAGGATTAGCAGACAATCGCTTCATTGCAATGCAGGTATGAAAATCCGCTCCCAGACATCTGTATTCCATCCCTCATCTCACCCCTCCACTTTTGTGAAGACCATGTCTGAGGATGATTGGGCCTCTGTTGTCCGCCGACTCAAGATGTAGTTTCTACGCGTCAAATTGAGGACTTAACGAACGAAGAAGACGAGGAGAGAAGGGTGCAATTAGCAGGTGGGATTTCTTTAGAGGCGACGAATAGACCATGCGTTCCAGAGTCCATCGACCAATAAGCCAACGTACACCACGGGCATATTCAAAGAATGTGCGGTACCTTTTAGCCTTCAACCAGACGTTGAAGTTTTATACGCATTTCCTCTTTGTGCAGGATAATTCCCACACATCACGATTGTTGTAAGTGACAACAGGTGGGTCGGAGTGCCCAGCTCATAAACCGGACCATAATCCAATATAGCACCTTTGGGAACAGCTCGAAACGTCCATATGTCGATGACAGAACTCTCTTGGTGACATCTGAGAGGTAAAAAGTGCCTTGCCAGATCAATGGGATCGGATCCCTTGTATCCGTCAAAGAATATCATCCAAACCAATGAATATATTTTCAGTAGTACAGGTGCTTTGTATGACCGTAATAATAAATCTTGAGTCGTGGTTAATAATATTTACTACGTGATGGGGCTTCAGAAGAAAAAAAAATATAAAGTAGATCCTCTACCTTCTGCAAAGCTAGTGCTACTCCTACTGAATAAAAGAGTATTCACGCCAATATAAATCCTCTCCTCTCTTATTTGATTCACTTCATACAATGGTACAGAAAAAAAGAAAACGACTGCACTTGGCGATAACTTGATGTTAGCTGTCGTTTGGAACAAACAGACGATTTAAGAGGGCTGTAAAAAGTAAGTTTTGTAAAGTTACACAGGAGGATGTTACTACATGAGCCAGGGAGAGAGGGGTGTAACCCGAAGCCCAAGTGATTAAGATGAGCCAGTGTAATCCAGTTATGTTTTCATTTTACATTATAATTGGACATGACTTGTGGCTTATAAGTTGTTGGCTTTACAAACTCCACCGTTTGAAGTAAACATCTCGGCGCATAGTTTAAATTGGAAGGGTAAAACTTATGTCCCTTACTGCATAGGGCCTTTTAACGTTGGACTTCTTTCCATCATCCTCAATTTTTTTTTCGATTCCTACTATTCCGCATATAACGCACCTTTAACCAGTGGGTGAAAACATAATCGCTTATGCCAAAAGGGAGTGATGCATTATTGCACTAAACGACTACTTAAAATTATTCCACTCTTTTTATAGGCGAAACTGCTTGGTATTTTTAATCTAAATAATTATATGTTATAAACATTTTATTAGTCAAATAAGAAATATAATAGAATATAAAAAAATAATTATTCTGGGACCCTGTCCCTAATGAATAATTACAATGCACAAACATCTCTGGCCAGCAAAAAAACATCGTGTAGAAGGATAAAATATAATAATAATAAGAAACTAAAAGGTATACCACAAATCAAAAAATATCATTACAGAATTTGTTTATATACAAGACAAGGAAAAAACTTATGATCACCCAATTAAATTTAAAGAAACAAATAAGAGGCCCAAAAAATTGTTTTAAAAAGGTTGCTGCTACGAGTTAATTGAAAGAATAGTTAAACGTCAAAATAATAATACAAAATAATAGTATAAAATAAAAAAAAATCCTAAGCAGCAGGTATTTAATACATAAGTAAATACACTGAAAAGGCCTGACACAAGTCCTGTCCACTAGTTTTTTTTTTTAAATTCCATTCGTCTTCCTGTATCCAAGACAGTTCGATATTTAGGCATCCATCTCGACAAAAGACTGGCGTGGAACCCACATACGAGGCTTAAAAAACAAGAACTAAACAGACGGTTTGGACAACTTTGAAGGACATCCCATCTCTCAAAAGAAAATAAATTACCCATCATAAAGTTATATTTAAGACAATCTAGACATACGGAATAGAGCTATAGGAGAAAGCATAAAAGCGTATCCAATCCTTTCAATCAAAAGTCCTGAGAACAATAGTAAATGGCCCTTATTACGTCAGCAACAAAATACTTCATAACGATCTTAATATACCCTACATTCCTACATCCCTTCCAAGTTCATGAAATTCCACAGTAGCCTTTCCAACCACCCTAGTCCCACAGCACAGTCACTACACTGCGCCACTTATCCCTATAAACGTCCTCGGAGACTAAAGCCGCAGTGCCCTCGTACCCTGCTATAAATCCGCGACCGTGAAAGTTCATATATTTAAAAAAAAATAAATAATAAATTACATAGAAATTGTATCGCAGAACGCACCGGGCAGGCGACGTCCGGTTACTCCCGTATCTATTCGATAGTAGAGCATTTCCATTTGGGTTCGGGAATTAGTTCAAATAATCTTTACGCTATAACAGTTACGCTATTAGTCTCTGCTTTTGTTGTGTTTTACTGGAGGTTCCGTAAAGTCACTTGAGAAAGGTTACGGGTACAGTGAGCTATTTTGTAAGTACAGAGTTAAGTTCAATTTATTATACGAATGGAGTAGAAAATATTACTTTCAAAGTATTTGGTAAGATGTGAATTTAATTAGTCCAGATTAAGTGTTTGGCTGTGTTGAAATACTATATTATTGTATTATTGTAATAGTCATATGAAAACTCTTTCTCTTATATTATTCTAAAGTCAGTATCAAGTAGTTAAGTATATCGGTATGATATAAACTGATTTTCACCCCTACTCCAGCCAGTAGTTTTTAGAAAGCACTAATCTGATAAAGATGAAGGCGTTTTATGAACGTTCCTTCAAAGCTGGAGCCGTTCCAAGAAGAATTTACACAAACTAGTTGGCGTCTGGCCCCTGAAAATAACTAATAAATAAACATAAAAGGAAACGATAATAAACGGGTCTCATAAAAATTAATAGGAAGGGGGCAAACAAATGACAGATTAGTTTCAAAAAAGTTGTATTGCAATGAGCTTTTGTATTCCATTAGTGTATTTTATTTTATTTAAATATCGATCATAACATTCCAAATCGTTTAGGCAATTGTATTTTTAAAACAAAAAAAAATCACCACTGTATGTTGTAAAATGTATTTATGCATTTTAAAGGTTCCTGTTTTTATTTGAAATAATTTTTCTCCTTTTTCTACCAAAAAGAGTTTTGTGTCTGGGTGATATTGGCAACAGAATGTACAAACATGTTTATTAAATTTAATCACGAGCGACAAATAGCTTGCAATTTTAAAATAATACGGAAGAGCACGTGATTACTCTTACAATAATCAATACTGAAGGTTTTTTCAGGTTATAGTCAATGTTACCACAAGAGTTATAAAAATGCAGTAAATTCTACAGATGTGAACCCGGGAGATGTAGGCCGGGGTCCTTGGCTTCTCGAGGCTTTGAGTGGCTCTTCAGGTCTCAAAGAGTACATTTGGCTTCCTTGGCTACGGGGGATTTGGGCTTTTCCATGACCATTAACAACACTATGTACACATCAATGGACTGTGCTGTTGTACGAGGCAACATGGTTTTTACCCACAACCTCTGATCAGCCCTCATTTCCTTCAAATGAGAATAAACGGCATGCCTACCTGACAAGTGGGTCAGGGGTGCCTCCTGTCCCCACGTCGGCCTCGTGGGAACCTGGGGTGATCGTTCGAGATGGTAATGACGTACCTCTATCCTTTGCAAAAAAAACTATAAATAGAAGCAAGGGCAATTTAAAACAAGGGCTTGCTTTAAAACTATAAATAAAAGGAAATTAATGAGTTAACATGGTTCTCATAAAACTTCTAAGAAGTTTACCTATTAAAAACGTTAACAATATTAACTGACTAATTTATATATAACAGATAATAGACTCGAAAATTTGAGCCTAACATAAAAATGAAGGTGGGAACTATTTTCATTATGTTATCAACCTTGCGGTGAAAAGTATCATAATAAATGCTTCATTTGAATTTAAAATAGAAACGAGGAAGTACAGACTTTCATAGGAAAATGTCGCATTTTCATACAGTACCGAGAGCAAAGTTTTTTTATGAAATTTTGTCTACCTAAGAAGTTACAGAGTGTTTAAATAGCCCAAAATGGCGAAAAATTCTCAATCATCTATTTTCAGCTAATTTTAATTATGAATATAGCGTTTTTATGCCACGTCCATGTATAATATGTTATTTACCAGAAGGTAATTGAGCCTCCAAGCCCTATTGACATACGGGTGATTGGTATACGAGCTTTGACTCTGAGTTATTCCGATCTTCCTCAGAGCAACATATGGTGTACTCTCAGTGTAAGTTTTATAGTGGTATTAGAGTGTGGCTTTCAGGTATCAAAAGTTTCTAATCCTCCTTCAATACTCCCTCCCTTGCATCCTAAGACATCCTTTCTGCCCAATGTTTTAACATTTTATTTTATATTGCAACTCCTCAACTAGCACTTGCATTGTGTAATACGAAGGTGTTTAGTTTTTATTTGGTGTTGTGATTCATTTCTTATAACAGAAGTGTTGAGGGACAAGTAACTAACAATAGGCTGGTTTATTGTTTGTTTATTTGAAAACCCTAATGATAAAAATTTTCTTTAAAACTAATAGTAAAATTTATTTAATAAATCTATATATACTAATAATGTAATTTTAAACATTAAATTAACCGTAGATATACATGTATGATGTACATGTCAGGAGCGCCCACCGGGGGAGGCCTCGTCGACCCAGTCATTTCCCGATGGGCGTGAGAGAGAGGTAAATAAACCTGTGGTTTCTGGCCAGGGGAACTCCACTGGGAAGGCTGTAGACGCTGACAGTGACGGACTAAAGGTAGAAAGGTTAAGAATAGAGAGGTGTCGATTTAGTTAAATAAGAAAGCAGACTCAAGCAGAGCAGCAAAGCCAGTGCAGACAGAGAGAGGGAGTGTTCACTTCAAGTGTCTAATTCCGAACGTGTAAAAAGCTCAGAATTTCTGCCTTATATAGGTAGCCCAATTAATAGGAGCCGTTTATTTATGTCAATCATATGATCGTTTATTCGGCCAATCAAGGGCTGCTATCCCGCACCCCTACTGAGATCTTGCGGTGTCGGGATCGTGAACTAGTCCCTTCTCTCTATACTGACTCCGAAGATTTCTTGATATAAAATATAGAAAGTTAGGTGGGGGTTTTCTGGTTGAAGAAAAGGGTAACTTCTACTTGTCCGTGGTGGGAGTTGGTACAACAGTACATTTCATATATTTTTAAAATTAAAAAAAAAAACTCAAAATCACCTAATTAATTTATGCAATGAATTTTGTAAATCCAATGGTGGGTAGGTTTACGGCTGCGATGGTCAAATCCAACCTGAGGGGTAGTGGTTTAAGTCCAGTGCGAGTGAAAGCGTCTTAACGGTGTTAAGGGTAGAAACCGCTCGAAAGCGTACAGGATGAAATCGCTCGCTGTTTGGCTGTCCCTGGGACGAAGTGACCTTTTCCTAAACGTTATCTTCTGCGTTGCCGATTCAATCCATTGCCGTGGCCTGCTGGCCTGAACGTGTCACCACACTAGTGTCAAATGCCCGGAAGCTGTGATTTAGGTCTCATTCGATTCAGTGCACCAAAATCCGTTATATCATAAATATTTTTTTTTATTGAAAATGCGGTGATGAGGAGTATCTCGTTACCAACAGTTGTATGGATTGACCCAAAATTCAATACAAACATGCGGGGATCTAATAGAAAATTTGACGCTTAACTAAATAAGTCCAAGAAGCATGTATATAAAGCCCTTCGGTGTAGCACCATCACGAAAAGGTTTTATCTTTTCTTCTGAATAACTGGATGTAATCCTTTTATAAAAACACACTTATTGCCAAGAGCTGGTATTCATGGTCGTAAATTTCGAATCTTAAGTTGGATCTTGCAGTTTATTCTCAACTATATTCATCATCTTCAATTATTATCTTTATAATTACAGTTAGCGTTACTGATTAGGCTTACATCATTATTATAACGTGCATTGGACACATTTCTACAAATTTCTTGTCTCATATTTGCAAAAGAGTTTATGTTTACAAATGTGTTACTGTCTTCAACAAGCTAAATCGAAAATTCCATGAGAAACATAATGATAAGAGAAAAACAACAACATTATACATTATACGAAATAATATTTATCGCTTGTAATCACGGTCCCTTAATTTAACGATCATACCAGGCAGGAATATATTAAACCCACAGAACCCCAGAACCCCGTCTACTAAAGATTTAAAGACAGCATGGCAGAAGCAAGCTTTGTTGAATTTAAAAAACAAATAGAGTAATTTATAGACCAACAAATAACCCATAACAGAAACCTACCAAATTCAGCATATCTAATAACATTCATAACAACATGAAACTTAATATTAGTATTATTACAGATGGACTGTGCTTGGTTGGGCTCCACAGGGAAATGCTGCTTGGGATTTAAGTGGCACATTGGGTCTTAATAGCATGTTTGGGAGGAGATTCTAGAGGCCAGGAGCATTCGGACTTTTTCCTTGTTGAAAAACGTATTTCTATAGAAAGTTGTACCAACTCCTTCACCACAAATAAATAAAATAACAATAACCCATCTTGTCGGGCCAGAAAACACCCTCATATTTTATCAATAATTCTTCGGCGTCAGTATATAGAGAGGGGACTAGTTCTCGATCCCATCACGGCTGGGGCTCTCTAGGTGCGCGGCCATAGTCCCCTGATTGGCCAAAATAAACTGTCATAGGATTGGCCGAAATAAAAAGCTCTCTCATTTGCCGTAGGCAGGAATGCTCTGCCTACATAAGACAGACATTCTGAGCTTTTTCAGACAGTCGGAATCAGACACTTTTATATCCTTAACCTGACCATCTTTAGTCCGGTGTTGTCAGACCCTACACCTTCGTAGTGGGATTCTCTGGCTTCGTCTCGCTAAAAATAGCGCTTCCTAGGAAGGGATCCCTTCCAAACAAACGACGATCTCTTTCAGACAGTCGGAATCAGACACTTAAGTGCTTTCTCTCTCTGCAATGCCGCTTGTTGCTCTACTTGAACCATGGTTTCCCTATTTAATTACCTCTGCACTTCTCCTACCTCTCCTCGCTAATTTTACCCCGGCGTTGTCAGGTCCCACCTTCCTAGTGAGATTCTCTGGCTTTGTCTCCCTAAAACTAGCATTTCTTTGGAAAGTTCAAGCAGACGATGATCTCTGGTTCACACTCGCCTTTGGGTTCCGGACGGTTTTCGCCTACCCTCCGATATCAAGTTTAAACCCGTGGTCATTCCAAGACCACGTAAACTACCTATAATACCTAGCCTTTACCTCTTCTCCTGAACAAAGTGTGTCGGGGCACAACTTCTAAGATCTTCTGGGGTCAGATCAATGAACAAAATACGAATAAAGCTCCACGCCGACTAGGCCTATGATGATTAAGGTCAAAGACCACAGGTTTATTCAATTTTCTCTTTCTTGACGCCCGCCGGGCAGTGGCCAGGATCGACGAGACCTTCTCCTGAAAATAGTGCACTGTCGGGGCACATATCTATCAGATATGGAGTCAGATAGCTCTGTAGTATGACCCGTCATTAAGCAATCATTCAGGTCATAGATTATTCAACTTCCTCTCCGTCACCAGGACTAGGACAACAACTATGCCCCCTCGTGTCGACCTGACACATGCATTTGTCATCCTGCTCCTTAGCGGTTATTTAGTAGACGTTAGCATGCTGCCGTCTAACTCTAGATACCGGTATTCCATTCTTGTTCTCTAAGAATGTTTTCTTCGTAAGGGGGTCAGGTCTGGATTTACCCAGCCAACCGAGGAAATGCTACTTGTACCGTATTTAGTTGTGTTAAAAAAAAATTAAGGTTGAAAGATAAGTGCTTAACGCCATCCTGCAAGCTCACTAGCTTCTCAGTGCCACATGGCTTGGTACTTCAATGACAACTTCGGTTTTACTTATTCATTATGTTTTGCTCAACGGATTTTTTATCAGCTATTTTAAAATAGATGATTAGATATTTAAATTTAATTAGATAGCTACATGTATCTGTTTAAATTGAACGTAAAGCAGTTTTCAGGAATACTAATGTGCCACATGTACTCAGATTTATTTATAAATTGCAAAATACTGGTCTGAGGGGTTTATCCAGTAATTTACTAATAATATAAATAAATTTTCATAACAGCCCTGAAACTTACTTATGAAATATTAGATTAATTGTATTTAATTAACTTCCATAATCATAAATATTAGTTTTAATTTAGGATATGAATATAGCTACTCAATATGTATTTTTTCTAATGAAACGTTCCTTATAGACATTTATTAACGTTATGTTCAGTTATTTTATGTCGTCTTAACAATTTTAAATTTTTTGTAATTTCTTTCACAACTGTCTTTTTTTTGTCCAGCGCCGTTATTTTTCCTTCGTCAGAATGTTAATGCTGGAGTGTGCTCATCTGATTGCTATCTTGCGTGAATGAGTTTTGTTTCATGCGGTTTAAAAGATCGACGAGCGAAATTATGCTGCTACTATTGTATAATACTGTCGCATGTCGTATGTGTTTATTTGCAACAAATCTATTCTGCAGCATTGTCGGTGTTTGATTAACAATACATGACTACGTACATCATGATCACCTGTAAGTCGCATTGAGTGTTTCATGACTTTTTTCAAAACATACATACATGGAGAAATATCTTGCATCTTTCTTCTCGGGTTGATAATAGACCTGTAAAAATTGGTCATTACATTCACTTTGAAAAAAATTATTATACCAAAGCTAGTAAAAGAAATATATATATATATATATATATATATGCTACAGTACATGCATAATTTGTATGTCTAAAAGACTATTATTCAACTTTAAAAATAAATAAAAAATATGTACCACGAAAAACTACTTAATGTATATACATTATGAGATGTACAATTAACTTTAGCTATTTTTTGAATCATTTTTCTGGCTCACCGTAATCAAGGCAATGGAACCCGATCATATTACTGGAATAAGGCTTTGGCTGACAGAAGCGCGTGGCAATAAGAGCTGAGTGAGAGAACGGGTCCGCACCGTGCTAGATCCCGCACTTGAATGCCTCCATGCAGGGGAGGGGGGTTTCCCCCTCCCCCTAACCTTTCCGCATCTGTCTTTGCCACTTTTTTTTTAATTTTTACCCCACAAAATGTTGTTAATAAATTGTATCTTTTTTTCTGAATAAACGAAATGAAAATTGTACAAAGAGACGGAAGACCGATTGTGGGCCGTGAATCCATTGATTAACGTTGATCTCAGGATTTTCAACCTCACTTCTTTTTTTTTAATTATTTTAATTTTGTTTTTTACATCAGTTGAGAATCAAATATATATTTAAACGTAATAAAACGTAGAATACCAAGAAACAAAATCAAAAGATCTGTGATGGAATTAAATTCATTAAATGGTTCCGAAAAACCACGATTTATTCTACCAAAATACCATTATTATGAAGCTTCTTTATTGTGGTTAAATTACAATCTGCCTTATAAGTATATAAATTTTGTTATTAAAAATACAATCTGGGCTATAAGTAATTGTGATAGATTTTCTCATTCATACCATATTTACATTTTTCATTAACTCGCTCATTCATACAGAATTTACTGACAGTACAGAGATCACCCAAATTCATATCGTTGTCACCTCCCTCCCATGAAGGAGGAAGGAAGAGGAGTCTTGGGAGTTGCCCACGCCCTTTTTCAGCCACGTCACCGGATACGAGCCAGTAGACTCTGTCCCATATTTATAGGAGGTCACGAGGCCACTGCCGTTCTAGTCTCCGAGGAGGATTATAGGGATGCGTGGTGCAATGTAATGACTATGCTACGGGATTAGAGTGGTTGGATAGGTTATAATGGAATTTCATAAACTTATAAGGGAGGAGTTCAAGAATGTATGGTGTTGTGGTCAACTTTTACCACGAATAAACAAAAGTTCCTCTTTTCTCGGACCAGAAAATATCTACCTATGTTTCCATATTTTAATGATAAAAACCTTAAAGCGTCAGTTAAGAGAGGGGGAAACTATTGCATGAAACAGCTGAAGCCCGCGTGTGAGGCCTAGCCTCTGACCGGCTTTATAAGGAGCAAGATGGGGGCCTTGCGACAGACTCTCAGAACCCGGCACCTGCGGAACACTTCTCTCTCTCTCCCTCTCTCTCTCTCTCTCTCTTTGCACTAGCACTTGCTACTCTACTCGAAACATGACTTTCTTATTCCTATACCTTTGCATCTCTCTTTCCTAACCTCGCTATGTCCGGCGTTTTCTGATCCCACACCTTCCTAGTGGGATTCTCTGCCTTCTTCTCGCTAAAACAACTTCTTGGAGGAGACCTCTTCCTCGCGTACGACGGTCGCCGTGGCCCTACAAACTTCAACTAGTAGCGTCTCACGTGGCGATCCAGTCTGCCTCTCTCCGGTTCACACTCGCCTTTGGTATCCGGTCGGTTTTCACCTACCCTCCAATACCAAGTGTAAACTCATGGTCATTCTAAGACCACGTAAACTACCTATAATACCTAGCCTTTACCTCTTCTCCTAAACATAGTGTGTCGGGGCACACCATCTAAGATCTTATGGAGTCAGATCAATACAAATAAAGCTGCCCGCCGACTAGGCCGCCAGCAAAAGCCAAAAAACACATTTATAAGAGAGATTTTCATTCAATCTCTTTCTTGACGCTCGCCGGACAGCGGCCGTGTTGTAGTTACCCTAGCCCGCGGGGGGTGTCCTCTCTCCTTTGGAGACACCATTCCCGACATATGATATATTAAGATCGTTATGAAGGGTTTCGTTGCTGGCGTAACAAGGGGCATTTACTATTGTTCTCGGGACGTTTGATTGAAAGGATTGGATACTCTTGATGTTCGATTTTTTTGCTGTCCCCCGTAGTTCTATTCCGTAAGCCCAGATTGGCTTAAGTATAACTTTGTAGATTAGTCATTTATTTTCATTGTAGATCGGATGTCCTTTGAAGTAGTCTGCAAACTTTTCCAAAGCGTCTGTTTAGTTCTTGTTATTTTAGCTCGTGTGTGGCTCCTATGTCAGCCTTTTCCTCCAAAATACTAAATTTTATTCTTAAAACCATATTAGTACTAATACCACCTTTGCAAGAAATAAAGAAAAACTAGTAAATAGCTAAAATATTAACAAAAAGTACCTACTGAAACCGATCCTGGACGTATCAACACGAATTGACTATTTCATGACGAGTATAAATGCAAAGTTTTACCAAAACGAAAATATAAATACTCGCTACTAACTTTTCATGAAACATATAACTGAGTACGGAGTCCAGTGGCTGCGTGTATTTTCCTAGTGATCTCCGGCCGAGTCAGGATCGCGAACTAGTCCCCCCTCCGTAAACTGACGCCGAAGATTTATTAATATAATTTGGAAACGTAGGCGGGTGTTTTCTGATTCGTGAAGAGGGTAACTTGTATTTATTCGTGATGAAGGAATTGGCACAACAATCAGCCATCAAAGTTCATGTATCAACATGTTCCTACATATTTTACTTTCCTTGATATACAGGGTGTTTGACACCTGGTGTTAAAAAATTAATGAAAAACAATATCACAATAGAGTCAAACCCCTCAAAGCTCAGTTAACTCAATCTACTGTCAGGATATAAGGGTTTCTTTTTTTCAAGAAAACTACGTCTTAAGGCATAAAACTTACTTTATTGACAAGTTTAGTTTCATTAAACTTGACTAAACCTTTTCTACGTTGTGTAATTTTTTTTAATCATCACCTAGAAAGCACAGTAGCAACTCAAACTTTACGAATATTTATATAAAAATCAGAATTTCTGAAGAACTTTAAACGTTAACAACTTTTTCTAGAAATTTTGATTGTACACCCGAAACATATTTTTAATATTCATTCGAATGAATGGTAGGTTAACTTTGCTATTCTGATTAAAATTGAAATATAAATCTACGTGAGAATGCTAAAAAAGAATCCTTTAAGGCCACTACAAGGAGTACCTTCAATTAAAAAACACATTGAGTAACTCCTACGTATGCCTCAGGCTACCTAATTTATCGCACGTGCTATTCTACTTCAAACCCGTACAGCAAATTAATTTCAGTTGGTGAAGGATTACATCTTCCCCCAAATGGAACGTCTAAATATATAAAGAAGAACCTCGAGATAATTAACACTTTAGTTCCACGGTCAATAAATAGATCCCTAGTTTCATATTCTCACTTAATATAGTTTCCATTAATTTAAATTTCAATTACAATGTTGATTATACCAATTGAAATTAGATTAAAACAAAAATTTGAATTTTTCAATATTTGTGATTTTTCAGCTGCTACTGTGGTTCCTACAAGTCATTTTCAAGAAAAAAATGTACCCTAGTCTTACATAAAATTGACGCTGATTACGAAAACGTGGTCAAAAGTTGAGAAATCATTTTCTCTGTTCGGTGCGTGTGATCCCTCGTCAATGGATAATTCATTTATTTTCTTTACTAGCCCATGTAATCGGCCCCATGAAGGATTAGGTTTTGGTAGTTAATAGCTTACTGTTTTCTCTCCTTCGTCAACTCCACCTCATAAAATAGCCAACCCAGAGGACAAGATGAAGTGTTCTGTCCGTTGGATGTTCCCTAGATCCATTTCGTACATTTGTCTATGTGACACCCAGGTGGCACAAATCAAATGGGACATTGGATGGGCCAGAAAAATCAAAGACAACTTGCTACTTTCTACCCGAAGGATATCCTTGCTAGAGCCCGTGAAGAGGAATTAAGTATGAAGAGTCACAGGGGACATTTGGCATAGGTTTGCATGCTCAGTCATGAAGTCTCTATAATTTTCTCTAAGCTGTGGGTCACCATTAGTATTTGTTCCAAGTTAAGATAACGTTTTTTGGAACGTTCTCGGTTCCATCCAAATGGAAGAGTATCTGAATGAAGGCACCACCTCCACTTGTAACGGCCGTCTTCATTTATCGTGTCAGTTGAAAAAAAAAAATGTTCCTCTCATACCCTGTCAAGTGAGGATTGTCGATCAGGTGGTGTGGGCTCCTATACTTCGCAAAAGTTTTTAAGCTGCTTTTGAGACCAAATTTGGATGATAATAAGTGTAATTGGTCAAATCCCGAGAAATATGGAGCACTTATAATTAAAAGAGGGAATAAAATTATGTCAATGAGGACGTCAATAGGGGCTTGAGTAGAACTGCATACCTGCCTCCTGTGACTTCATGGAAGTAACTGATGGTTCCTGTTATTTTTAAGTAAGCAACTGTTTCCCTCCTTACTTCCCTTACTCCCTACTTTCCAGAATCTTACCCTTTTCTTATACATAAATGTCTCAGCTTTAGCCCCAGACCTCACTCGTGCCTAGAAACCCCTCCCAGCATGTAGTAATGTAACTCTTAATATTTGTATGACAAAACCCTTCATAACGATCTTAACATACCCTACATTCTTGAACTCACCCCTTCCCAGTTCATGAAATTCCATAGTAACCTATCCAACCACCCAAACCCCTCGTCATTGCACTGCTTCACTCATCCTATAATTCTCCCCGGAGACTGAAACGGCAGTGGCCTCGTGGCCTGCTATAAATGCGTGACAGTGGGAGTCCTGGCAATGGCCAGGTTCTCCAATCATGTCCTGAGCGTATGTGGCTCTCGCGCTCTTCTTCGGCCTCCATTGGCTTGTATCTGGTAACGCGGCTGACGAAGGAGCATGGGGGAATTCCCAAGACTCCGCTTCCTCTTTCGCATGCGAGGGGGGGGGGGGGTGACACCCATGTGGATTTGGGAGGCCTCTGGGCTGTTTGTAAATATTGTATGAAAGAGCAAGTGAATGATGAATTGTAAATATGGTATGAATGAGAACATTTATCTCAATTACTTATTGTCTAATAAGGCAGATTGTAATTTTATGATAATAAAGTTGTTTATCTATCAATTTTTAATGTGGCAAACTTATGAATCTATCCATATGCCTACTAGAGATCTCCAGATTGAGCACAATCTGTACGCGATGTTAGAAACTGCAGTTCATTTTCCGTTTCAGCACACCAAAAATACATTCAGATCGCCAGATACTATCAAATCAAATTTCAAAAACTTTTTTGGTAGGCCTGTGTGATAGATGGTATCGCGTTGATAAACCACCTAATGCTTATATTGTTGAATGTAAGTGGGTGTTTAAAATTAAGAAAAATGGAAATTGTAAATCTTATAAGGTCATTCTTGTTGAGAAGGGCTTTACGCAACAATATGCGGTCGATTTTTTAGAAACTTATTCCGATTTAATTCATAAGAGCTCTCTGAGGCTCTTAATAGCTTTTTCTGTCAAATTAGATCTTACTATTGAACACCTAGACGTTAATATAGCCTTTTTACAAGGGGAGCTATAAAACAGTTTATATGTCTCAACCTGAGGGTCTCATTGAATCAAAATGATAAAACCAAAGTGTGCTTAGTTAAATAAAGCCATGAATAGATACTAGGAGTAATCAGCCAGGGTTTGGTTTGAAAAAAGTTGACAAAGTCTGGTTGAAACTAGGTTTTTTTTAAATATGAGTATGATTCTTGTGTATAATCCAAACATAATAACAAACTAGTGTTCATATTATAGCTCTTTTTGTTCATTATTTCATTATTTTTTCTAACGAGAAGGTTAAATTAAAAGGGCACTTAAAAGGTCATTATACCTAGGGCGTATTAAGTGTTGTCTTGGAATTTGAAAAGGACAATTGAGGTATCAGTTTATTTTTGAAGCTGATGGGAGCGAGGACCGAGGAGCTTCCAAATCAATATTTAATCGGTAGTCTGATGTATTTATCAGTTACTAAACGGCATGATATACCCTTTACTACTACTTATCTGAATCAATTTAAGTGTCCTTTACCAATACTCGTGAAGGTCGCAATGAGTGGAACAGTCCAACGTGTACGAAATCATCAAAACTACGCTTGGGTAGCTCTAAGTACGCCTGCACAGGTGTGGCTACTACAGGGGTAGACAGAGACTCACCTAATGTTTACAAAGAATGCGCTGCTGGCAGCTCATAATCCTTTAAAGGTCGTAAACAAAGTAGGTACAACAAAAGATGTAAGCAACCTGTCTGATAACGTATAACTCAAATTGCTCATAGCTTCAAATTTGTTAATAATGCAAATCTCAAAGAAAATAAATACAAAAAAATAAGACTAATCTATTTATGAAACTATCAACAATTTAAGAAAAGAATATTAAACATAATAAAAACTAATAATAAAATATAGCATAATATGAAATAACTAGAGGAATAGCATGCGTTCTGAACAATAAACCACATTTAAACAAAATTAATTATCTACAACATAAAAACTATATTAAAATAAAATGTTAGCCTTAAGTTATAACAGCTGATTTATGTTATTCCCACAATTCATTAACATTTCTCAATGTGAGGAAGAGCCCCCTCCCATAGGAAGCTTAGTTCGAATTTGTTTATTGATCTGACCCCCATAGGATCTTAGAAAATGTGCCCCGACAGTGCACTATGTTAAGAAGTAGAGGTACAGGCTAGGTATTTCAGGTAGTTTACGTGGTGTGGAATGACTTGGTATCTGAGGGTAGGTGACAACCGTCTAGATTCCAAAGGCGAGTGTGAACCAGAAAGAGGCAGACTGGACCGCTGAAGGAGGTATTACTAGGAACATTTTGTAGGGCCCAAGAGATCGTCAGTTATATAATTGTTAGCTGAAACATGTACTTCAGTTGAGACATGTAGTCCCACAATCCTTTATTCCTCCTAACCCTCAGACTACCTGCCTCCGGCAAAGATCCCAAACACTTGTGCTTTAGCCTTAGCCAAAGAATGCCCTAGTGCTGTAATTTATTGATATTTGTATATATACCAGTGTTTTGATTGTTATTCATAATAAAGTTTTTTAAAATACTCTCCTCAAACAAGATTATTTAACTGGCGCCTGAACAGGAACGAGGGCTTGTAACTCAGCAACTTCATGGGAGTCCACCATCTAGAGATCCCTCATTTGGCAACGGACAGTGAGAACACTCCAATAGCGTGAGAAGACAGATGCAAATACCTCTGGAAAGAAACTCCGAAGGACAGGACTTCACCAATATTGGGTACTGATCTATTTCAATAGATTTTCTCCAGGTAATACCCTAAAGAAATGTGTTATATATCTGAGGAAGTTAAAGGAAGAAAAAAAACTGGACTTCACTGAAGACATCATTCACTTGGTAAATACAATTATTATACACATTCTGACATTATGACATCAGTAACTGACAGACCTAACCTTTTTTTTTTTTTTTTTTTTTTTTTTATTATTAAAACAATTTTTATTAAGATAAAATTACAATCTGCCTTTTATTAGGCAATAAGTAATTGTAATAAATTTTATCATTCATACCATATTTACAATTCATCATTCACTCACTCATTTATACAATATTTACAAACAGCCCAGAGTGCCCCACAAGTCCAGAAGGTTGTCACCTCCCTCACATGCGAAGGAGGAAGCGGAGTCTTGGGGAGTCCCCCACGCTCCTACGTTAGCCGCATCACTGGGTAAGAGCCAGCAGAGGCTGACTAAGAGCGCGAGAGCCACAGACGCTCAGGACATGATTAGAGAAACTGGCCATTGCCAGGACTATCACTTAGTTATAGCAGGTCACGAGGCCACTGCCGTTTTAATCTCCGAAGAGGATAATAGGGGTGAGTGGTGCAGTGCAATGACTGTGCTAGGGAATTAGGGTGGTTGGATAGGTTACTCGTTACTAATTACTCGGCTCCTTCGTCAGCCGCGTCACCAGATACAAGCCAATGGAGGCCGAAGAAGAGCGCGAGAGCCACATACGCTCAGGACATGATTGGAAAACCTGGCCATTGCCAGGACTCCCACTGTCACGCATTTATAGCAGGCCACGAGGCCACTGCCGTTTCAGTCTCCGGGAAGAATTATAGGATGAGTGAAGCAGTGCAATGACGAGGGGTTTGGGTGGTTGGATAGGTTACTATGGAATTTTATGAACTTGGAAGGGATGAGTTCAAGAATATAGGGTATATTCAGATCATTGTGAAGGGTTTTGTTGCTGACGTAATAAGGGGCATTTACTATTGTTCTTAGGACTTTTGATTGAAAGGATTGGATGTGCTTGATGTTCGACTTTTTTGCTGTCCCCCATAGCTCTATTCCGTATGTGCAGATTGGCTTGAGTATAACCTTGTAAATAAGTAGTTTGTTTTCTATTGAGAGGTGGGATGTCCTTCGAAGTAGTCTGTACAGTTGTCCAAAGCGTCTGTTTAGTTCTTGTCTTTTTAGTCTCGTGTGTGGGTTCCATGTCAGTCTTTTGTCGAGATGGAAGCCTAAATACCGTACTGTCTCAGACACAGGGAGAGGAATTGAATTTAAAAAGACTGGCGGACAGGACTTGCGGCAGAGGGTAAAGGTTATGTGGGAACATTTTCCTTCATTGACTTTGATTCGCCATTGGTTGCACCAATACTCGATCTCGTCTAGGTGTTTGTGAAGGTTTTGGGATGCTATATCAGGGTCTGGATGGGTTGACAGGACTACAGTGTCGTCTGCGAATGTTGCCAAGAAGGTATTGGTGGTAGAGGGGAGGGGGAGGTGGTGTGGGGAGCACAGTTGGAGCGCTTTGCTTCTTGTGCCCTTATTCTGTTTTAGGAGGACCAAGTCCACGGGAGTCGTTACCACAAATACCTGCACCACCTCGAAGGAGACAGTCCTGATAATCCCTGTGATTCGAATTCGCACTATCCTCTCTACCTGCATCAGCCTGTACGTCTCTCCCTTACTGAGGTTCGTTGATTATAACTATGATGCACCTTATTCCCACCAGACCCCGTCTGGTCGAGGGTCCTTGAGACTGGGAACTTCCTACGTCAGTTATGGAAGCAGCTGACACACGCACACCGACAGACAACACCCAGCTGACACCTGCACCATCGCCTAAGTCAGCACTCCTTAATCTAATCTGTCATTATATAATCCTTCCTTTCCTCTCACCAGCTCTCATTCATCTCGTTACTGTACCCCTGACGTATTACTTAATCACTTTGTCATATAAGTTGTATTCTTTTGTCTAGTTAATAAAGTACTTTTTAAAAAGGCCCCTTTGGTCTTCAATTATTTAACTGGCGCCCGAACAGGGACCTTGGCAGTGTTTATATAACTTCAGAAGAATCTCCCCATTCAGCGATCCCGCGTTTGGCTAGGCTAGACCTGAGAACTTTTCGATTCTTTCCATGAGAAGGCCGATGCTATATTGAACAGGACTTCAGGACTGATCGAGCACTGGTATATTTCAATATACATTCACCGAGGCTCCAAGAACCACAAAATCTGTTATCTAGCGACCAGAGGAAGCCGATAGAAGGCAACATTATCTAGAAGAAGACATCACTTGTATTGGTAAATATATTTTTTTGTACACATTTACATGCCCATTACTGACAGACTTAATATAAACCGTAACTTAGAAGAAACCGTAAACATGACTTCTAACGATTACAAAATTTCTACTACAGACCTTAAACTGATCCCAGAATTTGACGGAAATCCCAGCCATCTAGTAAGATTTATTAATAAAATAAATTTTGTAGCGAATAACGTCTGCACAACTGACAATCCACATCACGAATATAACGCGAAACAATTGATAGGACATGCAACAAACAAATTAGTAGGACATGCCGAATATTGCGGAAGACGGAACTATAACTCTTTACTAGAACTGATCCAAGAACTCAAACTTAACTTTCGTGACGACAAAACAATACCCCAATCCATAGCAGAAATATATCAAACTAAACCCTTAAGAAACGAACATCCCAATAGCTATGTAGAAAGACTGATATTATTACGAGACGACCTTGAAGGTAGATTATATACGGACGACACAAAAACAGACTTACAAAAACACACAGAGATAAACGTATTTGACGAACAAATAGTTGACCATTGCCAAAGACAACTTGAAACTTCAGTTGACAATTTCCTCCAACACCTACGAATTAAAAATTTGAGGGATTTGAAAAAGGCATTAAAAACCACAGCAGTACGAGTAGTCGAAAGAGCATACGGTAACAAACTAACACACAACGAATCCACACAAAGACGCAGTCAAAACCAACCACCCTCCACTAGCAATTATAAAGGGAGGAATTACGACCCACATTATCACGAGAAAAAACGTGAATTTTATGACAATAATAGACAACAATCTTATGACAATAATAGACAACAATCCCAACAACCAAGACAGTACAATCAAGAACAACCACGTTTTAACAATAACTACCCCCGAGACGAAAACGAAAGACACAATCAATCATGGAAACCCTATGAACAAAGACAATACTTTAACAAACCAAACCCCAGACCGGAACAAAGAGAAAATCAGACCGTATCAATGCGCACAGCCAGCAATCGCGTACACCACACGGAAAATGACAAAGACCAACAAATAACTGAATTACAAGACAGACTACAACAATTAGAATCTCGTTATGAGGATTTTTTAGACGTAGGTCCCAACAACAACGAACCTCCAGACCCGAATACCAATTAAATTACACGGACAGTCTCCCAAAAATAAAAGACAAAAAAGGCAAGACATGGCTAATTGACACTGGAGCTTCTAAAAATTATATCAATCCCCATTCCTTACCCGAGGGAACAAAAATTAATTCGGAAGACTTTGTAATGAAAACTCCTACAGGCAGAGCCGAAGGCACTCAAAGCGCCATAATCGATCTCTATCCCCTGTTAGGAATTCAAGCAAAGGTAAAAATGCTAATATACCCCTTTAGCAATCGTTTCGATATTTTATTAGGATACGAGACAATGCAAAATTTAAACATAAAAATTAACTGTCAAAATAATGAATTAATAATAAATAAAATGAAATTTAAATTAGAAAACGAAAATTTAGAAGATAATAATAATATTAATAATAATAAATTAAAAAATAAAAGGGACCAAACATACCCGGAAATAAACAAAAATAAAAGGGACCAAACATACCCGGAAATAAACAAAAATAAAAGGGACCAAACACACCCGGAAAATAATGAAAACAATAAAAATAATAATAACAATAAATCTAATAATAATAAATTTAATAACAATAATAATAATAAATCAAAAGAAAAGAACGAACTATACTATATTGATGACAAACAAACAACTAAACAATTAATTCGAACAGACCATATTGACGTTACTCACATTGACGGAAAAACGAATAAAGTAGCTGACTTACTTTCGCGACAAAATAAAAATTTAACTTTAAATCACATAACCGAAGAAGACAATATAGATAACATAATTGACCAACCAATAGACAATACTCAAACTCTAGACGAAATACTTAATGAACTCAATGACTTAGACCAAATAGAATTAGACAGACTTAGTACTTGTAGAGCAACTGTTCACTCCCAACGATCATCCAACGAACAAATTTGGATAGTAGACAATGACAAGAATATTAACATAGAGAAACATCAGATAATAATAAAAAAGGGAATAAAAGAAACAAACTTTACTAAACCATTTAACAAAAACAGACATGAAATTAAATTTGACAACTTAGACGACTTAGAATCACTAATCGAACAATTTATTAGACCCAAAATTACTTATGGAATTTACTGTGAACCAGATATCCCATTACTCCAACCATGGTACGATAAAACATTTAAAGACATTTCTAGACTAATACAAGAATCATACCCAACAGTTAAACTAAAAAGATACAAAAACTATGTAACCGATATCTTAGACAAAGAAGGACAAATTGAAATAATTAATGACTACCACATAGGAAAAACATCCCACAGAGGCACAGTCGAAACATACGACAAACTTAGAAAATTATACTACTTCCCATTAATGAAAGAAACAATTAATGACTTTATTAACAATTGTAAGACATGTAAGAAAACTAAATACGAACGCAATCCTATAAAAGCAAAGTACATGATAACACGAACACCAAATAGACCGTTCGAAGAATTAATGATAGACACATTACATTTTGACAGAAAATATATCGTAACTATAATTGACACATTCTCGAAAAGACTATTTACACACATGATACCAGCCGTAACTGGAATTAACATATGCGAAGCCATTAAACTTTACTTAACACTATATCCAACACCCGTATCGATAAAAATGGACAACGGCAAAGAATATAAAAATAATTTAGTACTCAACTTCTTACAAACTAACGAAATCGAACCAATTTACGTGACCCCAGGAAATCCTAATTCATTAGGAACACTAAACAGAGCACATAGTACAATCATCGAAATATTACGAACACTTAACGAAAAAGAACTAACAAACACATCATTAAATAACAGACTAATGCTAGCAACAATAGCATACAACAATACCTTAAACTCTAAACTAAACATGACACCGGACGAAATAACATTCGGAATAACAAGAAGACCTAACAAACAAATAGAAATAAAAGAACAATACGTACAAAAATACCATGACGAAAAGAACATAATACATGAACTAATACGGAATAAAATCGTGACAGAAAAAGAAAATAGAACAGAGTTATTAAATACAAATCGCGAAGACCCACCTGACATAAATGACGAACAGATATATATAAAAACAACCCATCACCGCAAATACAATAATCCCTACAGACCCGTACTATTGTACAAAGACAGAAACGAAACAAACAAAGCACACGTTAATAGAATCAAAAGACCACGTAAACAACACTTGAGACCGAGACCAAACATTACTGTTTCAGAAGGAGAAAATGAATCCTACTCGGACAGTACTAATCCAGACACTTCTATGGACATTAACATATACTATGACAGTGACTGATATAAGAGATAACCCCGGAGTCCTACATTACACTATAAAAAACGCAAAGGTAATAGAAAATTACTACAGGACATATCATTTTTATGACATTAGCTTACTTGACAAGGAACTAAACAATATACAGAACAATGTACCATCTTATAGGGACCTACCGACATACCCTATAATCAAAAACCTTATCATACAAACACAAAACAAATTAAACCTATTAAAATCACACAACAAACGAACTAAGAGAGGACTAGTAAACGGACTTGGAACAGCTCTCAGCTGGCTTACTGGCACCATGACAGCTGATGACAAATCACATTATGACGAAGTAATAAATGAGTTAGGACGGAACAACTATAATATAGAACACAACATAGAACAAGACATAAAACTTAATAAACACGTAATTAAAAACTTTCAAAAGGACATTCAATTAATTAATAATAATTTTAAAACAGAACAAGACAACATAATGAAGATAAACAAGGAAATGACATTCTTTGACATGTACATAATTCTGACACACCTACACAACAAAATAGATGAACTTACATTAACACTGGAACTATGCAAAATTGGCATCACACACTCATCATTAATGTCCCAAATACTACATGACATAAACCAAAATGTAAATCTAGCTTCTAGGAATCCTGAAATCCTGTGGATAATGAGTAAAATTCACTGCACTACTCATAATGAAACACTCCATATCTTTGTAGACCTTCCTAAGGCAACCCTAAATATAAAGACTTATTTACTCATACCTTCGCCTGTAAAAATTAACAACCAATATGTAACTTTAGATATAGACGAAATTATTATAATCAAAAAAACTTAATATATTATATACAACAAATTGTACATTTTTAAACAATGAATATTACTGTAAGAACCTTTTTACTTTAAATAATACCTGTATAAATAATATTATTTCATCTGGAACGATGAATGCATGCAAATATAAATTAACCAATACTAACATTAGATATATAGATAATATAAACAGTTTTATAACTACTAACCTCTCCAAATTAGACAATTGCCTTACTAATGATACTGTATACCTACCACCCGTTAGCTTACTCACCCTAGATCAAAATGATTGTTATAAAGAACTCCCCAAAATTTCAAGACATATAATAGACTCCACCATAAACAAATTGTACAATAAAATAGATATAGATGTAATCGCAAATATAAGCGAAATAGAAAACCTAAATATAACAGACATAGTTTTAGAACCACTTATATTTAATCAATCAAATACTTATTTTTATTTTTATTTAATTATAGGGGCAGCTATTATAATTGTAATCCTCTACTACCTTAAAAAATGTAAAACTACCAATTCCTTACAAAACCCTACACCAACAGTTGTATACCATCCCGGACAACAAGAGCCTATCAACATTTTGGCAACAAGGGTTTATCACCCAAATAACAGCCCTCATGCACCCGCAGCCATCAACTTAATTTCTTGATGGAACAAGAAACCTAAAGTCGGAAGGAGTTATGGAAGCAGCTGACACACGCACACCGACAGACAACACCCAGCTGACACCTGCACCATCGCCTAAGTCAGCACTCCTTAATCTAATCTGTCATTATATAATCCTTCCTTTCCTCTCACCAGCTCTCATTCATCTCGTTACTGTACCCCTGACGTATTACTTAATCACTTTGTCATATAAGTTGTATTCTTTTGTCTAGTTAATAAAGTACTTTTTAAAAAGGCCCCTTTGGTCTTCAATTATTTAACTGTCGCTCCTCCTATCTTAGGAAAGCTGTTGGTGACCCTATCCGCCAGGTACTCAATTTGGAGAAATTCAGTTTCTTTCCCAGTCTCAATCCCAATTACAGCAGTGTACATTTTTTGTCTGGCCCTCCATTTTAATGTGTGGGCGAGTCAAAATTATGAGACGGGCCCCCTCTTTACCCGTTTTGCCACCGCAATCATTAGTCCAGTCATATGGTTATTTCACCCTAGCTTAATAACGGATCGCCGGGGGCATGGGGGCGTGGCATCCCCTGGGGATAAATGTCTTCGTCAACCCAGCGGGGAGAAAATTGGTAAAGGTGCCCTTTACTGTCGTTCGACCCAGAACTACACCTTTCACCATAGACGTGACAGTACAATGACCTCCACCCTAGTTCTCGTACTCACAAAACAGCCCCACAGGATAAACAATTGTGAGACCCTGGACTTAGTGACGACCGACCACTTGTCAGTCTTGTATTCTATTGACGGTAGAATTGTGATCCCACGTCCCACAAAGTACGACTATAGTCGAGCCGACTGGGTCCTATATCGATCACAACTTTGGCACCAATTCCATACGGTTCCTGTTCTCCGCACTACATAGGAAGTGGATCGACAGGTAGCTTTCCTGGCCGATGCTGTAAATTTAAAGGGGTTATGAGGGAAAAAAAAAAGAAAATTGAACGATGGGTGAGGATAAAAAGATACGGAAGGTCCTCCTCGGCTAATGGGGCGTGCAACGCTTGGTGGTACAGCCCAACGAGAGGAAGCACCCTGATGTAGCGTGTCCTCTCATTCGGGAACAGGCTGAGGATAAGACGGGTCTCCTCTAACTGAGTTCGCAAATGCTAAAAGGTATTGTCGGATTTCGATCCAAACTGCATGGATACAAAACAAAAGAAGACTCGCACTATCTACACCTCGGAGAATATTACATGTCGTGCTCTACTGTTGAGCCCTGGAACCTGCGAGAGCACTGCTGCTCCGATAGCTAGGAAAGTACAGCTTGGACAATACATACCTATGGTCAGAGGTCCTAAAAAAAACGGTGTATCCCGGGTGATCCAAAAAGGTGTTTTTTACCAGGTTGTTACAAAAGCCCTTATACATTTTTGACTTTATAATAGCATACCAAATCCAAATTTACCCTCATGGCTAATACCAATATTTATGACAAGCATCTTAGTATAATAATTAAGGCTTAAATTTTCAATGATGATAAATTACTCAAGAGTATAATCCAGGATTTTATAGAATAAGTAAAATTGGTAAAAAAAAATGAAATATATTTTGAGGAATAACGTTTACTTTTGTATTTAATATTGATATTTTTAACTAACAAGAACATTTGAAACAAGCTAATACAGTACCAGCTAAATTTATTAAGACAAAAAAAATACATAATCATTCCTCCTACTGAACAGTTTACTAAGCTAACTATTAATTTTTTAGCCCAATCAAAGAAGAAACTCACCGATTTTGGGCATTTGTTACTGTAAAATTATATTATACGGCAAAGTATATCCACCATTACAAAAAGATGCAAAAAAAAGAACAAGCATATGAACAACACAATTTAATTGGAAGCGATATTTTATAATTAAGGGTATTATTAATAAATAAAACACTTCCGTTTTTAACAACTGTTTTTCTATTTATTTTTTATCGTTATAACTACACATTTGTAGTATATTCCATATTTCTATCAGTTTTAAAACAAAAAAGTGAATAGTTGTACCCTGTTTACGTCATACCCACATTAATATTCCTTACTGATGTCAATTAACACCAACTATTATCAGAAAATTATTAATAAACAGAAATCCGTGCGAAATATGTTTACCATATATTCCGAAACGTTGCCAAACAGTTATTATTGTGTTAGTGAACTAAATGGTTATCATACACGCGGGTGCCATGATCTAATTTACTGGTTATTAGTGATTGTGTCATTTGCTATAATTTACCCTCAATAACAATAAAAAATAATAATATAGCTTCCTTTTTCTGTTGATTTATGGATCGTCACAATATTGTTTTTATGATAAAAATAAATTATGAATTCAGTTTATTTTCATCATCCTAATCATACATGAATCGGAATGAGTGGATACAGAGGAGAGGTAAGATCAAACTTTAAAGGTCGGAAGGTCACAAAGTGGTGATTTAGTAATTTAAAGTTTTGAGTAACAATAGCGATCAGCACGCTTTTGCCTTCGCAAGGACCCCACACTTTGCCAGTAGGGTTTGTATCGGCGTTTGATCTGGATAGGGTCAAGTAGGTTCCAGCATGGACAGTTCCGTCCGGATGGCTTGTTCAATAAGTCTGATACCATTGGCATCCAAAAGGAGAATAGATAGAGATTTCGGGAATGTCAATCATTTTAAAATCCAAAAGTTACCATCTTTAATATATACTTTACGATAGTGTAAATATCCTACGATGCAGTATTAAATAACTTCTAATATTAACCTTGAGAAATGTTGGAAGTTGACCTACTTTATTCACTTTTCAGATATTACCCATTATTATTTGATAATCAAAACATAGGTAGTCTAATCCGGGGTGTTGGTGATTATACCTTGAACATTTTAAATTCCTTTTTTTCTTTTTTAGGGTTTAGTAGACTTCCCAGATAAGATTTTCAGTTATCCGTTCAAACTAGAGACGTCCCCAATACCTTCCTGTATAGCATCCTGTAACCTTCAAAAACAACTTGATGAAATCGAGTATTGGTGCAACCAATAGCGGATCAAATTTAATAAAGCAAAATGTACCCACATTACCTTTACCCTTTGCCGCAAGTCCTGTCCACTATTTTTTTTATTCCATCCCCCTTCCTGTAACCGAGATAGCACAGTATTTTGGCTTTCATCTCAACAGAAGGATGACGTGGAACCCACCCACGAGGCTAAAAAGACAAGAACTAAACAGACGCTTTGGACATAAGTAGAAACAACTTCGAAGGACATCCCTTCTCTCAAGAGAATATAAACGACTAATTTACAAAGTTATACTAAAGCTAAATATGGACATACGGAATAGAGCTATGGGGGGCAGCAAACAAGTCGAACATCAAACGTATCCAATCCTTTCAAACAAAAGTTCCGAGAACAATCCTTAATGCTCTTTATTACGTGAGCAAGAAAACCCTTCATAATTTGTGAAATTCCATTGAATCCATCCATTCCATCCATCCAACGGCCCTAATCACCTAACACAGGGATTATTACACCACACCAAACAACCCTACAACCTCCTCGGAGATTAAAACGGTGGTGCCCTCGTGCCCTGCTACAAATACGGGACAGTAAAACTCCACTGGCTCATTTCCGCGGTTCATAGAGGAGAGTGGGGCACCTCCCAAGACTCATCTTCCTTCCTCCCTCATGGGAGGCAGGTGACAACGAAGTGGATTTGGGTGGTCTCTGGGCTGCTAGTAAATACTGTATGAGTGAGCGAGTAAATGAAAATTGTAAGTATGGTATGAATGAGAAACTTTATCACAATTACTTATTGCCCAATTAGACAGATTGTAATTTAACCACAATAAAGAATAAATAGTGAGAAAAAAGCATAATAATAAAAGAAAATACACAAATGAATACACGAGAATAACTTTCTTTAACAATTGTGGCTAAGAAGCGAAATATGATGCGGGAATAACTGCTGGAGGAAAATGAGAAAGTAAGGGTGAACGGATACATTAACTTAGAGGTAGAATAAAATTACAGAAAGGAAGATATGATGTATACCCAGGATTATGAATTATTCAACCTGAAGGGGTTGGTAGAACCTAGACTTAAAGATTGGCAGTGACGGAGCGACGAACATTCATAGGAATGGTATTCCAAAGGTTTGCGACCCAGGTTAGAAAATAATGATCAAAAGAGCAAGATCTATTAGAAGGGAAATACATGACCATGGGAGGGATCTTGTGCTAGGAGATTTGAATTAAAGAAGGATTTAAAGGTAAATAGCTTGTTTAATTATCAAGTACAATAGTGGAGAGAGTGTAGTGACGGGCTGAAGGGTGCAACACTCCCAACTAGATTGGATAATCCTTGGATACCTATCCATAATACTAGTTTATCTGAGGATCAGTTATCTGGATATTTGCAATAAATATTTTTCTCTAACTTTTATGGGAAATGAAACTGATTGGTGTTATATAATACTATACTATACTGCAGTTTAAATTGGTGTATAGAAATTCAATTAACAGTAATTAATAAGCTGATTTGCTAAAACAAGACTAACTCGGTCGAGACATTTTTACTTATCACCACCATTTTTTCCTATTGCAAATGATTTAATCCTTGTATTGCTTTGGAGTTAACTTTATTACCTCACTTGTTTTGTTTTTATGATTTTGACGTAAGAAAGGAGGGTGGGAGAGAGAGAGAGAGAGAGATCCTAGATGCATCTACCCTAACCTGCAGCTTGGACACCAGAGAACCGAAGACAATATTCACCCAAAATACTTTTCATGGGTAAAAAACATTCTGAGATTCTATAAACTTTAATGAATATAATACTGCAGTCTACTTGTTTTGTAATCTATTTAGTTTCTGTGATGACAACTACATATCCTTATTGCTACGTTAGGTGAACTATCTGTTTATTTTTAAATAGACGGATACTTAGCGCATATCTATACTTATATATCTGTTATACAACTGTATCATTTATGTAACATAAACTGTAAGGCAATATATAAAGGGTGTATTTTTTTCGTGAGTTATATAATGATAAGAATATTGTAATCCTAATATTATATAAAATGCTGAAAGCCCCTTCTAGTGCATACCTGCCTCGTGACTTCATGGAAGTCACTGGTGTTTCTTGTTATTTTTTAAGTAAGCGACCGCATCCCTTCAAGACTTCCCTCCCAATTCCCGAGACTACCCTTCTCTTATACACATATGTCTCGAATTTAGCCCCAGTCCCCACTTGTTTCCCAGGCACTCGTTCCCCAACATCCCACCTAGTATTAGGTAGTAACGTAACTCTTATTTATTTGTATATATCAGTGTTTTGCTTGTACTTCATAATAAAGCTTTTCTTTCTTTTCTTTTAAAATACCCTCCTCTACAAAGATTGTTTAACTGTGGATACATATATCGTTTTATATGTTTACCTCACTTACCTACAAACGCCACGCTGTTCGATAATTAGAATATTTGATTTACAGGGATGATATCTATTCCTGATATCTATGAAATCCTGAGCGTATTGCATTAGCGTAAAGTTGTACCAAATCACCTCCAAATTACCATCAGTCCCAATCGAATTTAAACCCAAAGTAATTTTTTTCATAAATTAACGTGGTGATCAAAATGGAAGGAATTTAATTACATTGTGACCGATAGACTTTTATAGCCAATGTAAATTAGCGATTGTTTACGCCGGTAATTCGTTTATTTTAGTTATTGAAGGAAAAAATTATCATTCATTGTTTAAGCCGAATAAGGGGTCTTGCGCTGACAAGTAATTATCTAACAAAGTACCCTCGTAAAATTTATTATAAAAAAAAAGTGTAAATTAGAGATAAATATTTTTTTTGTATTTGGTTAGTTTTATATAAAGAATTAATAATTATTGATAATATTATAAATGTTCTAAGAATATCTTTGTGTTTCAAATGTGAGTGTATTGATTTTGTTTTATGTGAAATATGCTGGAAAGTAAACAAAACAAATAACGGTGCGGGACGCCTCCGAGGCCCCGTAAGACCCTACATCCTTTATAGAGGATTAAAAGGACGGAGCACCGAGATCAGTCGCTTGCAGTCAGTGTGTGTATCCAGAGCTGGGTTGGCCAACACCCGCCGGAGCGACGATATTAAATAAACGAATTACCGGCGTAAACAATCGCTAATTTACATTGGCTATAAAAGTCTATCGGTCACAACACTCCCCGTTTTCCAAAAGTGTTGACCCTAGGTCAACACTTTTCTTTCTCGTGACACGCACTGACACCCTCACTCTTTGTTTCTCCCTCCCCGGCTAGACCGGCGATTATTTCTCAATAAGTAGGGACTGCGCGGCAACATCGGTGCCTCTGTACTATCCGCCTCCCAAGTTGGGTCTCGATAGTTGGTACTGTCATCTTCCACCGAGGTCTCTCCCGAGACCTCCGATGGGTTCACCAACGGGGTAACCGGGCGGGAGGGCTCCCCCAGGTAGTACACGTGAACCGCTTGAAACCGGCTTTTAACAGTGGTCTCGAAACGGAGTATCCAAAGGAGCAACAGTCTGAATCGGAAGATGACGATGACGAAGTAAGGGATAAGGAAAGATACCAAGAGGACTTCTGGCCGATCCCCCTAACCGACTCTGACGAGGAGGAAGAGCCCCATCCTAGAGAAAGGGCCATTGGGAACGATTCCCTATTGGCCACTAGCTCGCCAAGAAGGGATATAGTGGCTCCAAGCTGGTGGCCTGAGGGCGAAGCGGAGGGGCGACCAAGTATGATCCGTACGGAGGAAGATGTTTCATCGAGCGAAAAGGAGCCCTCCCGCCCGGTTACCCCGTTGGTGAACCCATCGGAGGTCTCGGGAGAGACCTCGGTGGAAGATGACAGTACCAACTATCGAGACCCAACTTGGGGGACGGATAGTACAGAGGCACCGATGTTGCCGCGCAGTCCCTACTTATTGAGAAATAATCGCCGGTCTAGCCGGGGAGGGAGAAACAAAGAGTGAGGGTGTCAGTGCGTGTCACGAGAAAGAAAGTGTTGACCTAGGGTCAACACTTTTGGAAAACGGGGAGTGTTGTGACCGATAGACTTTTATAGCCAATGTAAATTAGCGATTGTTTACGCCGGTAATCCGTTTATTTTAGTTATTGAAGGAAAAAATTATCATTCATTGTTTAAGCCGAATAAGGGGTCTTGCGCTGACAAGTAATTATCTAACAAAGTACCCTCGTAAAATTTATTATAAAAAAAAAGTGTAAATTAGAGATAAATATTTTTTTTGTATTTGGTTAGTTTTATATAAAGAATTAATAATTATTGATAATATTATAAATGTTCTAAGAATATCTTTGTGTTTCAAATGTGAGTGTATTGATTTTGTTTTATGTGAAATATGCTGGAAAGTAAACAAAACAAATAACGGTGCGGGACGCCTCCGAGGCCCCGTAAGACCCTACATCCTTTATAGAGGATTAAAAGGACGGAGCACCGAGATCAGTCGCTTGCAGTCAGTGTGTGTATCCAGAGCTGGGTTGGCCAACACCCGCCGGAGCGCCCCCCCCCCTCATCTCACCACCTTATCGGCCTATGGTTTATGGGGAGCACCTCTGGTTGGAGATTTGACTTGGAACTAGTATGGATATGAGCATATCGATCATCGACTCACCGATTCCATCCACCGGGAACCTCACAGCTGATTGACTAATCCACTATCTAGCTACGACAGGTAACCTCGTTGGACGTAGCTTCCACGTACCGAGGGTTTATGTTGTTTGTTTACGTCGTTCATCAGTTTACACCAAATAACACCAAACTATGCATACGTATAGATAAACACGGACAGTGATGTATTTATTTTGTTCTCATTCTTCGATCAGCAAACTTTAAGTTAATAAAACTCTGGTTTACCAGTTTCAAGTTTAGTAAAGTTTAAGTATTTTTTCTGTCCAATAGTTTAAGTAATTTTTCTCTCAAATAGTTTAAGTAATTTTTCTCTCAAATAGTTTACTTAGTTTTTATCAAATAGTTTAATTATTTTTTATCAACTAGTTTAAGTATTTTTTTTTATCAAATAGCTTAAGGATTTTTTTTTGTTTTTAATCAAATGCTATTTGTTCATTATCATTTAATAAAATGTCGGTAATCTAAATGTCAATTCCCTGTAATATTTCAGGTTCCCCTGTTCTTGGGTAATGCCCTCTCCTGGCATTAATATTTTCCCCAGATTCCTGTAAACATTTAGGGGGAGGAGGAAGAGAGAGAAGGTCGGGGGTTTACAACATAAAATAGAATTTTATGATATAAAATGGGTGACCACCTCTAAAAAAAGGGGTGACGTATCTTCAGGGTGGCTGCTAAGGAAGTGTGATCCGCTCTGGGCAGATGCCTGAAACGAAGTCCCCGTGCCTCCCTCGTACCCAGTCCTCTTGGACCAAGTCCATACACTTTAAGAAGTATGTTTTTTTCTTGATTGCCCTTTGTGTTAGTGGATATATTTTACACTATGTTGTGACTAAGTTAAGACGTGTCTCAACACAATGTTCAGGGCCACCCGGGCCACGAAGTCCCAGATCCCTTTTGTGACACAAAAATAAGGGTAACCTGTCCTCGAATCTTTTTTTGTAAGAGTCCATCACAAGAATTATCTGGATCCATTTGTACCCTTCGGAACTGTTCTGCGGCAACCTCATAGCCGTCACATAGTGTCTCTTATATTTCACCTCGCAAATTCTATCTCCTAATATCTTCTTTATTTTTATCTTAAATTCACATAACGGGGTAGCTCATATATTAGTATCTAACATTACCTTACCTTTAAAACTATAAAATTCTTCATTAAATCACACCTACATGCTGCAATTACATTTGCTTTTAAATATCTGGATAAACTTTCATTGAAGTAAATTTGTGAGAGGAGAAAGGGACACAGTGTTGAATCGTTAATTTAATAATCATGAGCTTTGTTGTTTTTATCCAAAGAAATGCGGAAGAGTAAAAGAGAAGAATAAAGTCGGGTAGTTCAAATATGATCTGAGAATATTGGCACCCATTATTTCTATATTGTTTTAGTCTGTCGGGGGCACCTGCCAGGGGAAGGTCTCGTCGATCCTGGCCACTGCCCGGCGGGTGTCCAGAAAGACATAAATGAATAAACCTGCGGTCTTTGACCTTAGCTAGCGGCCTAGTCAGCGGGCAGCTTTATTCGTATTTCGTTTATTGATCTGACTCCATAAGATCTTAGAAGGTGTGCCCCGACAGTGCACTATGTTCAGGAGAAGAGGTAAAGGCTAGGTTTTATAGGTAGTTTATGTGGTCTTGGAATAGCCACGAGTTCACCGTGCCGGGCTAAGGCCGGGCTGTGCCCCTGATCAGCTTCGGTCGTGTCGTGAACTAGTCCCCTCTCTCTATAAAGACGCCGAATTTTTATTGATAACATATGGAAAGATAGGCGGGTGTTTTCTGGTCCGAGAAAAGGGGAACTTCTATTTGTTCGTGGTGAAGTTGTTGGAACAACAAGTCTATTACGTAACGTTAATTAATTATATTAACATTACATATACTTGAACTGTAACATAAGGTGAACGTCGATTCAGGTATGTGGAAATATTACACACTTATGTATTCGTGAGGCGCAGTTGTAAACCTCTATAACTGCCATGACTCATCACATATCATTTCAATTTTTTTTTTCAGAACTTAGACGGTTTGTTCTCAATATCTCCCCATGGTGGCTGGCAGTCAAAGTACTAACTACGATTTCTTGATCAAGTTTTTGATCGAAATTCTTACCCCTGTAAAAGGGGCTATAGTCGTAAGTTGGCAAGTTGACATCTCGTTTATAAACTTGTCTTTAATTTGTTCCACGCCATTGGATTAATGATTGAACCAGCACATATTTATAAAAATAGTTATATAAACTTTTCGACAATTTTGAGGAAATATTCAGATAATGGATTTGCCATTACGAAGCCTAGTGGTTAGCATGTTGCCTTCTCAGTTCAGAAACCGGGTCCCAATTCTATTCTTCTCACAAGACGATTTTTCTTTGTTGGTAGGTCTGGATTCGCCAAGCCACCTGAGGAAAAAAAGACTTGGATTAAAAACTCATCATGTTTAAAACAGAAATTAGGGTTGAAAGGGGATAGCATAGCATTTTCCAAGCTCACCACACTCTCAGCGTCATATGTCTAGTATGGTAACTCCGTTTTTCCTATTCGTAATGTTTCGTAATGTTAAACATTTATAATCCAAAAATTAGTTATATGTATGTTTTTAAGTTAAATGTAAAAACTGTTTTCAGTTGTGTAAAATGTATCTCTTGTAAAATTATAAAATAGCTTCATCATAAACTAGTAGATATTGATCTAGTAGAGGTTAAATTAAAAAATAAAGTATATATAATATAAAAACATTTACGCAGGTGATTGGAACTTAATATACCAATGCTAATGTGCAACATGTACTCAGTCTTATTTACATGTTGCAAAAAGGCAGGTTTAAAAGATTTATTCAGTAATTTACAGATAGTAAGAAAAAATTATTTTAATAGCCCCGAATCTTTGTTACGAAAAAGAGAATCATTTTTATTGAATGTAATCATAAATGTTGCTTGGACAACAACTAGAATCAGAAGTTTTTATTTAGGATATCCATATAAAACAAATTCAATATGTTCAGTTATTCTTACCAATTTCAACTAATTTTTGCTATATTTCACCATCCACGAGTCAAACAATACTGCTTCAACTATATAATATGATTGGTTGTCGCATGTTTTTATATACAACAAATTGAAGACGTCTCTTCAATATCATTGTTCATGTTCAATTCATAACGACATATGTGACGTTAATGCGCACATACAAAACTGAATGAGTTCTGTGTAAAACATGCATGGATAAATATCTTGGAAATTTCTTTTCGGGTTGGTAACAGACCTATAACAATTGGTTATTACATATATTTTGAAAAAAAAAGGTATTATGACAATGCGAGTAAGAAATATATGTGATACAATACATGATTTTTTTGATTTCTATATTATTCAACAAAAAATAACATGAAACACATAAAAAGTACTTTATGTAAATTTATTACGAGATTTAGTTGTCTTTCTGGCTCACCGTAATCAAGGCAGTGGAACCCAAACTGGAATAGGACTTAGGCTGACATAAGTGCGTGGAAATAAGAGCTGAGTGAGAGAACGGGTCCGCACCGTGCTAGATCTCTCACTTGAATGCCTCCATGCTGGGGAGGGGGGTTTCCCCCTCCTTCTACCCTTTCCACATCTTTGTACGCCAATTTTTTTAATATTAAAATATTGTTATATTTTTTTTTAAATAAACAAAATAAAACTTGTAGAAAGGGGAGGAACAATATCAAGAGAATACCTAGATCGGGCCGGGTATAAGAGTTGGGCAAAAATAATTATTTTGTAATTATATTTAATTACAAAGTAATTACAGAAGTATTTGCATATATAAGTTAAGCTCCGGGCATCGACAGTATTCAACCTTAATCCCCAAATGCCTGGATGTAAACATCCCGAATGTATATATAGAGGATTAAGGTCTTTCAATAAAACGACCTTGTGACCGTTTTTTACCCCATTTCCTTTTTTTTTAGTTTTTTATTTGACGATCGTTAACTTATATATATTACAAAGTAATTTCAAATTATAATTATCTTAATTGAATTACATTAATTACAATTATAACTTGACTTTATTTTTTGTTTTTGCTAATTTACACATTTTCACCAACACTATTTAAATCAATGACCTCTAAAATTATTGGCCGCCGAACTTACGACTCCCGTGTATGAACGCTTGCAACTTTATCAAATGAATCTTAGTAATTTAAGCTAATTGGTGCTTTGGAATAAAGCTATTAAATAAAGCTTTCATGATAGTGCAAGCATTTTCCTGCCATAAAATTAGCATATTACAACAAACTCGTCTCAACTATTTGGAAGCTCTCTTTAATTCGAGGGAAAAAATAGGAGGCCATTACGTATACGCCATGGCCGTTGAAAAATGTATTTACATTTGTTAAATTTTTTGGAATTCTTCATCCGGAAATTCTTCGTAAATTTCAAGAAAAGTCCTTTTGAGTACACACCATAAATCTGACTCACGTTTTATTAACGACAGAACCCCTGAAAGTAAATCTGAATTCCAGAACAAAATCCTTCTGTTATTGCCAGATGAAGTACCCCATGGCTTCAAAACCTTTGAATATGAACCACGTCACTTATTTAGCTCATGGGTTAAATCGAGTTTAATTTTACCCAAAGTCAATAAACTTGTGAACAATGGAAAAAAAACTTCTTTATTGTGCTAAAATTACAATCTGCCTTATTAGGCAATAGGTAATTGAGATAAATGTTCTCATTTACCATATTTACAATTCATCATTCCATCGCTCATTCATACAATATTTACAAACAGCCGAGAGGCCTCCCAAATCCACATGGTTGTCACCCCCCTCGATTACGAAAGAAGAAGTGGAGTTTTGGGAAGTCCCCCACGCTCCTCCGTCAGCCGCTTCACCGGATACGAGCCAGTGGAGGCTGACGAAGAGCGCATAAGCCACATACGCTCAGCTCATGATTAGAGAAACTGCCAGGACTCCCACTTTTATAGCAGGTCACGAGGCCACTACCGTTTCAGTCTCCGAAGAGGATTATAGGGATGAGTGGTGCAGTGCAATGACTGTGCTACGGGATTAGGCTGTTTGTATAGGTTACTATGGAATTTCATAAACTTGGAAGGGATGAGTTCTAGAATGTAGGGTATATTAAGATCGTTATCAAGGGTTTTGTTGCTGACGTAATAAGTGGCATTTGCTATTGTTCTCAGGACTTTTGATTGAAAGGATTGGATACACTTAATGTTCCACTTTTTTGCTCTCCCCCACAGCTCTATTCTGTATGTCCAGATTGGCTTAAGTATATCTTTGTAGATTAGTAATTTATTTTCTATTGAGAGATGGGATGTTTTTTGAAGTAGTCTGTACAGTTGTCCAAAGCGTCTGTTCAGTTCTTGTCTTTTTCACCTCGTATGTGGGTTTCAGGTCAGTCGTTTGTCGAGATGGAACCATAAGTACCGTACTGACTCGGATACAGGAGAGGAATGGAATAATAATAAACTAGTGGACAAAACTTGCGACAGAGGGTGAAGGTAATGTGCGAACATTTTGCTTCATTAACTTTGATTCGCCATTGGTTGCACCAATACTCGATCTCATCAAGGTGTTTTTTAAGGTTATGGGATGCTATATCGGGGTTTGGGTGGGATGACACGACTGCAGTGTCATCTGCAAATGTGCCCAAGAAGGTATTTTGGGTTGAGGGGACATCAGCGGAGTATAGGTTATAGCGGATGGGACCCAGGACACTGCCCTGTGGAACTCCTGCTTTTATGGGATTCAAAATATCACTGTAGTTCAAATATTTTATACCACAGTGGACAGTGGGAAAAGCGGTTTAAAAGGTAGGACTGTATTCGAATATAAAAAGTCAAGTTTTAACACATCTTGGGATCCATTTCTCAAATCTCATCTCGAGCAACAGTTAAATAATTATTAACCAAAGGGGCCTTTTTAAAAAGTAGTTCATTAACTAGACAAACAATAAAACTTATATGATAAGAGTGATAGAGTAATACGTCAGGGGTACAGTGACGAGATGAATGAGAGCTGGTGAGAGGAAAAGGAGAATTATATAAGGACAGATTAGATTAAGGAGTGCTGATCTTTCTGCTGACTTAGGCGATGTGCAGGTGTCAGCTATGTGTTGGCAGTCGGTGTGCAGGTGTAAGCTGCTTCCATAACTCCTTCCGTCTTTAGGTTTCTTGTTCCATCAAGAAATTAAGTTGATGGCTGCAGGTGCATGAGGGCTGCTATTTGGGTGATAAACCCTTGTTGCCAATATGTTGATAGGCTCTTGTTGTCCGGGTTGGTATACAACTGTTGGTATCATGTTTTGTGGTGAGCTGGAAGTATATCTCTGCCTTAGGCAATATAAGATAAGGGTGATGCTGGCAGTTCCTGCAACTGAGCTTATTATAAGTTAAGTCCAGGCACCGCTAGTGCCCAGCCTTAATCCCCAAACATATGTTATCTGTATATGTTTACAGTTAATACCTATAGATAGGCTGACTAAATAAAGTAGTCTTGTTATAACGTTCTACGTGTTCTTATTACCAACCTTTCTTAGCTTGTAATTCAATAAACATTAACTGGTGCCGAAACCCGGGAACCGTGGAGAAAGAGAGTTGTCAAGTGCGAGTGTAATTTTTTTTTGTTTTTTTTTTCTTCTATACGCGAAAGAGAGAAGATGACTGAAGGAGGAGTTTTGAGACAGCCCGTCTTGAATCTCGTAGAGGGAGCAGATATTAGAAGAGTGGGAACTATGCCAGAAGTTCATGCCATGGCGCTTGCGCTGATGAGGGTAAAAGCGATGAATACCCATGATCTGAGGAAGGCTGTTTCGGAGCTGGAGAGATTCACTGGGGAACTGGGTGAGCTGAACCATTTCCTAAAAGGAGGAGACCATCTCACAGCTTTAATTGGAGCTAAAGTAGAAGAAAATTTAATAGTTCCCAGAGACGCGGAATCGTTGAAGGCGGCCCTGATATGTCAGGTCAAGAGAAGTATACTGAATCAAATTCAGGCAGATGAAGAAACCCCGTGGGAAGTAATTAAGATGAGATTGAAGAAGGCGTACGGAGGAGGACGATGGACTCCCGAGGAGGACATATTCCAAATGTTTAGGGAGACAAAGTCCCCAAGACAAAGTAACGGGCAATATGCTGCGTGGTTAGTAGTCCGTTTCAATAAGATAACGGAGAAGATGAGAGAGTCGATGAGCGTAGAAGAGGTGGAGGGTAGAATGGGATTCTTATCCACAATTCTAAAGGTGCAACTGGCCAAGGAGACAGGAAGAAAGGAAGGATTCTCTGATGAGCGCTCGTTCTCGGAGTGTGCACAATCAATGATCGACACTAGTGCCAAGGAGGAAGAAGTGAGGGTGCAAGACGTTGACAATGAGTGGAGCCGAGTTGCATACAAAAGAACCCGGACCCTGAAACCAACCTGGAGGAGACCAGAAACATCCGTTATTGGCAGAGACAGGGGAACGACAGGAGAAAGAAGATTCAGAGGAACGAGACCGAGGTATGCCCCGCCCAGGGAAGAAAGAAAATGCCACGGATGTAGGAAGGCAGGACATTTAGTGGCACAGTGTCCTCGAACGAAATGTTTTGAGTGTGGCGAGGAAGGACACATCGCGAGGCATTGCCCGTATATCTTCCGGAGGAGAGAATACCAACGACCAGAACCGATGGAGGTAAACACTCAAGAAGTAAGAGAGAGACGGAGCATGACACATGGGGAGAGTGGATCATCAGGAGATGAGTCATCAGGGACTTCGGGAACTGAAGGAGAAGAAGCGAGGCGCAGCAGAAACAGGAGACAGACAGGGCAGAAGTCACGTAGATGGGAGCAACGTGATGAAGCCTGAGGAGCGCGTCGGCAGAGAGGCGACCGCATCCTGAGATGTAATGCAATTCGGGAGAGGATGTGTGCGTTGCCAATAATTAGGGTCAAAGGAGGAGAGATGTGTCTGGTGGACACGGGAAACACCAACACCATCATGTCCCGCGGAGCGCTGGAGAGGCTGTATGGCGGAGAGAGGGCACTCCAGATTCAGGTATGTAATTGTAGTTTAATCACCCTGGGAGGCCCTTGCGAGGTAGTGGGAGAGTTAGTCATAGGGCTAAATAGGTGGGCGAAGATAGGGGGAGATCTAAAGATACATATCGTAGGAAACATGCCGCGGGAGTACCAGGTGATAGTTGGGTGCGACATGTTGGGGAAGGTAGGCGCGCGTGTGGAGAATATCGGGGAAAAATGGAACATTAAGTTGGGGAAAGTGGAATATAAATGCCAAGGGACTATATGGGACGGAAGAGCACGGATAGGGGTGGTTAATAAAATAGAGGGCTGGAGGGAAGGCCTACAGAGGGAGTTTGAGGATATTTTTTACGTAGAGGAAGACACGCTAGGAGCGACTGGGAAGATGGTCCACGAGATCCAGTTAAAGAAAGAACGCGTGACATACGTGAAAGAGATACGATATCCGCAGGCGCTACGTAGGCATATTAGAGAGGAGCTAGAGAGTCTCAAACGGCAAGGGATTATAATTGATAGCACTTCGCCATATAACAGTCCTCTATGGGCAGTGAGGAAGAAAAATAGACCTGGGGACGAGACGGAGAAATACAGGGTAGTTATCGATTATCGGAAGTTAAACGAGAACACGACGGACGAGAAGTATCCTATTCCCCGATTTGAGGACATATTAGACAGATTGAACGGGGTGGCAATATTTAGTACCCTAGATCTAAAGGCAGGCTATCACCAGATCAAGATGAGCGCGACCGACCAAGAAAAAACGCCCCGATTACTTTTCAACGCCTAATGGATGAATTTTTGAGGGGAATAGACGAAGCGGTATGCCAGGTCTACATGGACGATCTGTTAGTTTTCAGCAGAACGGAGGCAGAGCACGTTGAGCACCTAAGAAGTGTATTTCAAAGAGTCTGCGAATTCGGATTAAAATTGTCCATGGAGAAGTCTCTGTTGGGGAAGAAAAAAATCAATTTTTTGGGCCACACCATCTCACAGGAGGGGGTTAAGCCAGACTCTACGAAGGTCGAGGCGATTAGAAGGATGGTGGTGCCCACAGATGTAAAGGGGATCCGTCGACTTCTGGGGACGCTTAATTATTACAGAAGATTTGTGCCGGACATGGCGGCATACCTGGTGCCTATTAATAATTTACTGCGAAAGGGAGCGAGGGTGGTAATTACCCCAATCATGGAGCAGAACATCCGGAAATGTATGTCTAGCTTACAAGAGGAACCAATATTAGCATTTCCCGATCTCCAACATCCCTTCACAATCACCACTGATGCCAGCGAATACGCACCCCAGGCAGTGTTGTCGCAGGAGAGAGACGGTGGGGAGCGCCCGGTGGCGTACGCTAGTCGACGGCTCACAGAAACGGAAGCGTGGTATAGTGCTTTAGAGAGAGAGCTCCTAGGTATCGTCTGGGCTATAGACCATTTCCGCCCATATGTCTTCGGCAGGAAATTCCGTGTTCACACCGACCACAGACCCCTACAATGGGTAGGAAAGTTAAAGGAGTCCTCGGCGCGGGTCACGAGGTGGAAAGAGTTTTTGTCCCAGTACAATATGGAGATCATATATCAACCCGGGAAAGAGAACGTAGTGGCAGACTGGCTGTCCAGAGCCATTACTGTGAATGCATTGGAAGAAGGGGAACCATCCGGGGAAATCCAACAGTTTCTCCGGGAATGGGCACCCGGGGAGGATGGAAGCCTCGGTACGCGAGGAGATAGCGAAGGCGAGGAAACCCTTGAAGAGGAAGGTTCCGCCGCCGAAAGACCTGTTGAAATGGAAGTAACAGAAGGGATTGTGAACGACAAAAGACGGCAGATCATTTGGAAATCCAAGACCTCAGGGCGGCTGCAGATCGCATATGACAGTTATGGGAGAAGTAAAATCGCGACGATTTGGTCGCCACCAGGGGTTAGGAACGACCAAATTTGCCGTGCATTGAAAGATGCCTCGGAACCCGGAAAGACCCATCATGTATTTGTAGGGAATGCCACTATTGTAGGGAGAAAATTCGTAGACTCTGGCGAACGGAACAACTTGGAGTGGATAGGGTATTTATTCGGTGCACGTCGATGGTGGAGACACTCAAAGACAGAGAACAGCAGCTGGAAGTGACGCTGGCCTATCACCAAGGAAAAACGAACCACCGTGGAGTTCAGGAAACGTTGCAAGCGTTGCGGCGGAGGTACTTTTGGTGGGGAATGAAAAAGAGCATACAAGAAATGATAGGGGCATGTGCAGTCTGTCTCACTACGAAGTATGACAGACATCCGCCACGGGGGTGACAAGAAGAATCGCCAACCGCCGAGACACCGTTGAGTGACTTACAAGTGGATACCTTCACTTGGAGGGGGTATAAGTGGGTTACCACAATCGACAGCTTTAGCAAAGTGGCCATGGCGCACCCGGTGCAAGAACGGTCATCAGACGCGGTAATGCTGGCATTAAATACCTGGTTCCAGTTTTACGGAGTACCAGACCGGATCTCGTCGGATGGGGGCAGAGAATTCGACAATGCTAACATCCGAAAAGAAATGAAGACTCTCGATGTCTCTTGGCATCTTAATACCCCAGGGTGCCCTAAGAGTAGAGGAGGGATAGAAAGATTGCACAGCACCCTGAGTGACCACCTGCGGGTATATCACGCGGAAAAGGGTCTGCCGGCGAATGAGGCGATGCCGAAGGCGGTGGCCGCTTACAATCATTCGATCTACACCGGGACGGGGTTCTCCCCGTTCGAGATCCTCTTTGGGCTGCGCGAAAGACGGAGAAATGGGGCAGAGACAGTAGCAGACAAGGGAATGGTGGAGAAAATTGCGAGTAATACTGTCGGTTTGAGGAAAATATGCGACAAAGTCAGAGAAAGGATAACGAGGGACAAAGCGAGACGAGTGGAACAGGAAAACCTCAAAGTCCGGGATCGAATGGGGGAACTTAAAATCGGGACTATCGTCTATAAAAAACTAGGGTCAAATAGGAGCAAAGAGCTGGTGCGATATGAGGGCCCATTTAAAGTGGTCGTGATTAGGGAACACAACGTCGTGACAATTGAGAGTATACGACCCCCCAAGAAGCGGCGAAATGTCCACATAGAACAGTTAAAGCTTCCACCAGGGTGGGAGGTTGTAGATCAGGAATGAGCTGGAGTGTCCTCGCAGCATACACGCGAGGAACATTGTAAATAGTTATAGTTATGTGATTTTTCCCACAGAAGTATTGTTTTTTTTTCAAAGTAAAAGTTTTCTTTTATGTTTTTTGTTTACAAGTGACAGTTGGTTTTTACGTTTTATAGGATTAGAGCTTAATGTGAGGGATTGCAGGCTGTGTACGGGCGGGGCTGGCCTTTGCTCCTTTGTAACATTAGCGGAGCATTATTTGAATGGACTAAGACGTCCAAGTGTTGGACTTCAAAGTTTGCGAATGGGTGTTCGTAAACTGGTGGGGGGGAGTTAAGTCCAGGCGCCGCTAGTGCCAAGCCTCAATCCCCAAACATATGTTATCTGTATATGTTTACAGGTAATACCTATAGATAGAGGTATCTTGGACTAAATAAAGCAGTCTTGTTATAACGTTCTACGTGTTCTTATTACCAACCTTTCTTAGCTTGTAATTCAATAAACATTAACTTATATATATATACATATTAGAATTGTTAAATGTGGTTGGTTCAATATTTATGTTTGTTATATTTAAATTCTGTAATTCACTAATGTTTGATAATGTGATTACGTTATTTGTTTTATATAATTTGTTCATGGTTGAATCTACTAAATGTTTTGATATTTTTGGGAGTTCTCTATAACATTCATTTTGGGTTAATTGGACTAAGCTTATAGGTGGTAAGTATATGATATCATTATTTATACAATTTTCTATTTTAGAGAGGTTAGTTGTTATAAAGCTATCTATATTTTCTATATATTTAGTGTTAGTATTTATTGGTTTATAATTACATGTATGGGTTGTTCCTAATTTAATAAGGTTAGTTATACAAGTATTGTTTAAGGGAAATAGATTAGTACAATAATATTTATCATCTAGTATAGTACAGTTTGAAGTATATAAAGTATTAGATTTCTTAATAATAATAGTTTTTACTATATCTAATGTTATATAATATTTTATAGATTTTACAGGTGCTGGTATGAGCAAATAGGTTGTTACATTTAGATTTGCCTTTGGAAGGTCTACAAAGATATGGAGTGCATCATTATGAGTGGTGCAATGAATTCTGCTCATTAACCATTTCAAGATTTCTTTCTTTAAGACACCAAGATTTTTGGGTTTCTAGAAACTAGAGTAACATTTTGGTGTACGTCTTTCAGTATTTGTGCCATTAGTGATGAATGTGTAATGCCAAGTTTGCATTGTTCAAGTGTTAGTGTTAGTTCGTCAATTTTGTTGTATAAATGCATCAAGATTTTAAATATGTCATTCTTTTCTGTTTTAAAATTGTTATTATTAACTTTTATGTCTTTCTGGAAGTCGTTTATTATTTGTTTGTTAAGGTTAATATTTTGTTCTATATTATGTTCGATGTTATAATTATTTCTTTCTACTTCATTAATTATTTCGTCATAGTGTTGTTTGTCGTCTGCTGTCATTGTACCAGTAAGCCAGCTAATGGCTGTTCCTAGTCCGTTTATTAATCCTCTTTTTATTCTTTTATTATGCGTTTTTAGTAAGTTCAATTTACTCTTTGTTTGAAGTATGAGGTCTTTTATTATAGGGTTTGTTGGTAGATTGCGGTACAGTGGTATATTATTTTGTATGTTAGTTAGTTCTCTGTCAAGTAGACTAATGTTATAGAAATGGTATGTTCGATAATATTCTTCAATTATTTTTGCGTTATTTATTGTGTAATGTAGGACTCCGGGATTGTTACTTATGTCAGTCACTGTTGTAGTGGATGTCAATGTCCATAGAAATGTCTTGATTACTATCGTCTGAATCAGATTCATTTTCTCCTTCTGAAACAGTAATGTTTGTCTTAAGGTGTTGTTTTCGTGGTCGTTTAATTTTATTTATATGTGTTTTGTTTATTTATTTTCTGTCTTTATATAATAGTACAGGTCTATAAGGGTTATTGTATTTACGATGGTGAGTTGTTTTTATATATATTTGTTCGTCATTTATTTCAGGTGGGTCTTCGCGATTTGTATTTAATAACTCTGTTCTATTTATTTTTATTTTACGATTTTATTCCGTATTAGTTCATGTATTATATTCTTTTCGCCATGGTATTTTTCTTCTATTGTTCTTTTATTTCTATTTGTTTGTTAGGTCTTCTTGTTATTCCGAATGTTATTTCGTCCGGTGTCATGTTTAGTTTAGAGTTTAAGGTATTGTTGTATGCTATTATTGCTAGCATTAGTCGGTTATTTAATGATTTGTTTGTTAGTTCTTTGTCGTTAAGTGTTCGTAATATTTCGATGAGTGTACTGTGTGCTCTGTTTAGTGTTCCTAATGAATTAGGATTTCCTGGAGTTACGTAAATTGGTTCGATTTCGTTAGTTTGTTAGAAGTTGAGTACTAAATTATTTTTGTATTCTTTGCCGTTGTCCATTTTTATCGATACGGGTGTTGGATATAGTGTTAGGTAAAGTTTAATGGCTTCGCATATGTTAATTCCAGTTACCGCTGGTATCATGTGTGTAAATAGTCTTTTCGAGAATGTGTCAATTATAGTTTAACGTATTTTCTGTCAAAATGTAATGTGTCTATCATTAATTCTTCGAACGGTCTATTTGGTGTTGGTGTTATCATGCACTTTGTTTTTATAGGGTTGCGTTCGTATTTAGTTTTCTTACATGTCTTACAATTGTTAATAAAGTCATTAATCGTTTCTTTCATTAATGGGAAGTAGTATAATTTTCTAAGTTTGTCGTATGTTTCGATTGTTCCTCTGTGGGATGTTTTTCCGGTGTGATAGTCATTTATCATTTCGATTTGTCCTTCTTTGTCTAAGATATCGGTTACATAGTTTTTGTATCTTTTTAGTTTAACTGTTGGGTATGATTCTTGTATTAGTCTAGAAATGTCTTTAAATGTTTTATCGTACCATGGTTGGAGTAATGGGATATTTGGTTCACAGTAAATTCCATATGTAATTTTGGGTCTAATAAATTGTTCGATTAGTGATTCTAAGTCGTCTGAGTTGTCAAATGTTATTTCATGTCCTTTTATATTAAATGGTTTGGTAAAGTTTATTTCTTTTATTCCCTTTTTTATTATTATCTGGTGTTTTTCAATGTTTATGTTTTTGTCATTGTCTACAATCCAAACTTGTTCATTGGATGATTGTTGTGAGTGTATAGTCGCTCTACATGTACTAAGTCTGTCTAATTCTATTTGGTCTAAGTCATTGAGTTCATTAAGTATTTCGTCTAGTGCTTGAGTATTGTCTATGGGTTGGTCAATTATGTTGTCTATATTGTCTTCTTCTGTTATGTGATTTAAAGGTAAATTTTCATTTTGTCGCGAAAGTATAGTTCGTTCTTTTCTTTTGATTTATTATTATTATTGTTAAGTTTATTATTATTATTAAGTTTATTGTTATTATTTTTATTGTTTTCATTATTTTCCGGGTATGTTTGGTCCCTTTTATTTTTGTTTATTTCCGGGTATGTTTGGTCCCTTTTATTTTTTACTTTATTATTATTACTATTATTATTATCTACTAAATTTTCGTTTTCTAATTTAAATTTTATTTTATTTATTATTAATTCATTATTTTGACAGTTAATTTTTATGTTTAAATTTTGCATTGTCTCGTATCCTAATAAAATGTTGAATTTATTACTAAACGGGTAAACTAAAAATTTTTCCTTCGCAGAAATTCCTATCAGGGGATAGAGATCTATTATGGCGCTTTGAGTGCCTTCGGCTCTGCCTGTAGGAGTTTTCATCACAAAGTCTTCCGAATTAAAATCTGTTCCCTCGGGTAAGGAATGGGGATTGATATAATTTTTAGAAGCTCCAGTGTCGATTAGCCATGTCTTGCCTTTTTTGTCTTTTATTTTTTGGAGACTGTCCGTGTAATTTAATTGGTATTCGGGTCTGGAGGTTCGTTGCTGTTGGGACCTACGTCTAAAAAATCCTCATAACGAGATTCTAATTGTTGTAGTCTGTCTTGTAATTCATTTATTTGTTGGTATTTGTCATTTTCCGTGTGGTGTACGCGATTGCTGACTGTGCGCATTGATGCAGTCTGATTTTCTCTTTGTTCCGGTCTGGGGTTTGGTTTGTTAAAGTATTGTCTTTGTTCATGGGGTTTCCATGATTGATTATGTCTTTCGTTTTCGTCTCGAGGGTAGTTATTGTTAAAACGCGGTTGTTCTTGATTGTACTGTCTTGGTTGTTGGGATTGTTGTCTATAATTGTTATAAAATTCACGTTTTTTCTCGCGGTAATGTGGGTCGTAATTCCTCCCTTTGTAATTGCTAATGGGGAGCGGTTGGTTTTGACTGCGTCTTTGTGTGGATTCGTTGTGTGTTAGTTTGTTACCGTATGCTCTTTCGACTACTCGTACTGCTGTGGTTTTTAATGCCTTTTTCAAATCCCTCAAATTTTTTATTATTATGTGTTGGAGGAAATTGTCAACTGAAGTTTCAAGTTGTCTTTGGCAATGGTCAACTGTTTGTTCGTAAATATGTTCATTTCTGTGTGTTTTTGTAAGTCTGTTTTTGTGTCGTCCGTATATATTCTACCTTCAAGGTCGTCTCGTAATAATATCAGTCTTTCTACATAGCTTATGGGATGTTCGTTTCTTACGGGTTTAACTTGATATATTTCTGCTATGGATTGGGGTATTGTTTTGTCGTCACGAAAGTTAAGTTTGAGTTCTTGGATCAGGTCTAGTAAAGAGTTATAGTTACATCTTCCGCAATATTCGGCATGTCCTACTAATTTGTTTGTTGCGTGTCCTATCAATTGTTTTGCGTTATATTCTTGATGCGGATTGTCAGTTGTGCAGACATTATTAGCTACAAAATTTATTTTATTAATAAATCGCACTAGATGGCTGGGATTTCCGTCAAATTCTGGGATTAGTTTAAGGTCTGTAGTAGAAATTTTGTAATCGTTAGAAGTCATGTTTACGTTTTCTTCTAAGTTACGGTTTATATTAAGTCTGTCAGTAATGGGCATGTAAATGTGTAAAATAAAGTATATTTACCAATACAAGTGATGTCTTCTTCTAGATGATGTTTCCTTCTATCGGCTTCCTCTGGTCGCTAGATAACAGATTTGTGGTTCTTGGAGCCTCGGTGGATGTATATTAAAATATACCAGTGCTCGATCAGTCCTGAAGTCCTGTTCAATATTTCATCGGCATTCTCATGGAAAGAATCGAAAAGTTCTCAGGTCTAGCCAAGCCAAACGCGGGATCGCTGAATGGGGAGATTCTTCTGAATTTAAATAAACACTGCCAAGGTCTCTGTTCGGGCGCCAGTTAAATAATTATTAACCAAAGGGGACTTTTTAAAAAGTAGTTTATTAACTAGACAAACAATACAACTTATATGATAAGAGTGATAGAGTAATACGTCAGAGGTACAGTGGCGAGATGAATGAGAGCTGGTGAGAGGAAAAGGAGAATTATATAAGGACAGATTAGATTAAGGAGTGCTGATCTTTCTGCTGACTTAGGCATGTGCAGGTGTCAGCTGTGTGTTGACAGTCGGTGTGCAGGTGTCAGCTGCTTCCATAACTGACGACTCCAGAGAAATCTACATCGTCTGCTGCGAGAAAATATCCGACAGTTCTATGACCTTCCAGAGCCAGATAAAGCCCCAGAACCACCGTCCTAGCCAGTAAAGCAGGTCAGGTGCGTATTATGTCCCAGAGAAAAGGACAGAAATGTAAAAACAGGTTTTGCCGAAATTCAGGGTGTGCTGAAGATTGACGCGATATTTGTATTTCTTCTCTAGAATATTTATGTAAAAGGGATGACAAGACTGCAGTGTCATCTGCAAATGTGGCCAATCAGGTGTTGCGGGTAAAGAGGACATCAGCGGTGTATAGGTTATAGAGGATAGGAACCAGGACACTTCCCTGTGGATTTCCTGCTTTTATGGTAGTTAGAAATTAAAATAATCTATGCCACATCGGACTTAGAAAAAGCGGCTTGAAAGGTAGAACTGTAGGATTAGGAAAAGGGTTTGTGGTAAATATCTGTTGATCTTCTAGAACAAACCTGCGTCCCAAACCCTGTCTGTTGACTTGATAGCTTGAGCTATGTCCAGAAAGACAGCGGTGCAATAGTGTTTGGTTTCAAGGGCTGAGGAAATGTGATCAACAACGCAAAGGCCTTGATGAGCAGTGGAATGTCGTTGACGGAAACTAAACTGGTGTGTAGGAAAAAGGATTTTGGATTCAACAATTGGAAGTAGATGTTTTAATAGGAGTTTTTCAAATATTTTTGAGAGGACAGAGTGGGCGTCATTGGGTGGTTTACCGGGTTGGCAAATAGAACAATAATGAAATGTTTCCAGAGGAGAGGAAAGTGTGTAGCTCGGATAATGCATTTATAAGTGTAGGTTAGGAAGATTATGGCTTTAGGAGGAAGCTGTTTTTCGGTAAGGTAAGTTTTTCAGAAGGTATTTGACTTCAGAGGGGTTAACGGCTTTAGGTTGAAGTGAGTGAAGTATAGGTGAAGTGAGGCAATCATCAACAGTTGTGCTGTGAGTATGGTTTTGATGAGAAAGGTGAGGTGTGAAATTATAGGAAAGATGCAGAGCAAATTCTTCCGACCTATGCCCATCCAAAGCCACCCAGGACACATCATCACGACGGAGTGGGTGTGAAACAGGATGATACTTTAGGATTTTTTTAGTTACATTCCACAGGGAGTTATCCCTGGTAGACAGAGCATGGTGGGAATGAAAAGAATCGGAACCGAAGGATGCCAATCTCCGCTTTATCATTCTCCAGAACTAATTGTACGAGCGGCGATCAGCAGGATGTTGGGATCTTTTCCATACTGTTCTGCAGTGGCGTTTGGATTGGATTAGGTCTTTGAGATGCTGAGGTAAACGATATTGATTGTGAATTTTTGGATGACGGTGGGGTGACGATGCCTCCCGAGTTGACCTCTGGATCAGATTAGTGAAAGAATGCACTGCATCGTCTAGGTCTTGGGATGTTTTCAGGGACACTTTAAGGTCTACGGAATCTGTAAGAAGCTTTCGGAAGTGGTCCCAATCAACTGGGACCCTAATAAATTAAGGAGGAGGCAGTTTGTGACTTGGTCTTAAGGCAATGGTTAATAATAAAGGGCTATAATCGGAGGAGAGGTCATCGAGGCGCGTGAGTGAATAGTTTAGTGTTCCTAAACTATTGCAGAATGAGAAGTCAAGGATATCTGGATTTCGGTTGGGATCTGATGGCCAATAGGTGGCTGTGTCAGGAGAGATAGTGAAGCAATCTTTCCGTGTGAGTGCAGACAGCAAAGCACGTCCTTGTGTATTCGTGGATCTTGACCCCCATTGTTGGTTCTTCGCATTAAAGTCCCCACCCACAAGGAAACGAAGTTTGATGTAGTCCAGAAAGAAGATGAATCGGGATTCGGAAATGGATTTGTTGGGATGGTAGTACACTTATGCTTAGAGTAAGGGGGGAAGTGAAGGTGCTGATTGACACTGCTGTGGACTGAAGGAAATAATGTGCTACCAAAGGAACTATGTGATGGGAAATGGAGTTATGAACTATGACAGCGGTATCTGCATGAGCTCTTCCATCTGGGTGATCAGTTCGATAAGTCTGGTACTGTTGAACGGTAAATGGTCGTTTACTCGTCATGTTTCAGTAATGAGAGCTACGTGGATATTCTTGTCGTGGAGTAGTGCTGTCAGTTCATTAGTGGGGGTGTTGATGTTCGACAGATTGGCTTAAGTATAACTTGATAGATTAGTAATTTATTTTCTGTTGAGAGATAGGACAAGTAGTCTGTACATTACTCCAAAGCGCCTGTTAGTTCTTTTCTTGTTAGCCTTGTGTGTGTGTGTTCCATGTCAGTCTTTTGTTAAGATGGAAGCCTAAATATCGTATGTCGGGTCGTCACTAGGGAGTGCCTAGTTACCCTAGCCCTAGTGACGAAGTAAGGGTTGATAAGGCTATGACCTGGACAATTTATTCATGACGGGTCTTACTACTGTACTATCTGACTCCATATTTGATAGGTATGTGCCCCGACAGTGCACTATCTTCAGGAGAAGAGGTATAGGGTAGGTATTGAAGGTAGTTTATGTGGTCTTGGAATGACCACGAATTTACACTCGGTATCTGAGGGTAGGCGAAACCCGTCCGGATCCCAAAGGCGAGTGTGAACCGGAAAGAGGCAGACTGGATTGCCGTGGGAGACACTACTAGGTAAAGTTTGTAGGGCCACGGCAACCGTCGTCCGCGAGGGAGAGGACTCTCCCAAGGAGGTGCTAGTTTTAGCGAGAGAAAGGCAGAGAATCCCACTAGGAAAGGGTGGTGTCAGACGAGGCCGGACTAAAACATAGCGAGGTTAGGAAGAGAGATGCAGAGGTAGTTGAATGAGAAGGCTATGGCTTGAGTAGAGCAGCAAGCGCCAGTGCAGAGAGAGAGAGAGAGAGAGTGAGAGAAAGAGAGAGTAGTGTTCTAAGTGCCAGTTTCACTACTTATATAGGTAGGCCAGCCGTGGTGGGGATGGTTCCCCACCTGGAGATGGTTCCCCACCTGCGGCTGTTTCCCCCACTAGCTTCTTCCCTCTCTCCAACTGACGTCATAAGCTATATTAAAAAAATATGGAAACATAGATAGATATTTTCTGGGCCGAGAAGAGGGGAACTTCTAATTATTCGTAATTAACAGGTGGCCACAACAATAATTTTATCATAATAAAGTTTCGAATCATAAAAAAAAATTTTCATTTACTTTTATGGCTTTCATCGCAGTGACGCCTCGCTCCAACGTAGTCAGCCACCTCGTTCCCTCGTGACTAATTTCGTCTCCTGTGTGGTTTCCGCCATTTTCAGTCCTAGTTCGGCAGTATGGCTCAGGTTTTCCTAAGTCTCTAAGGTGGATTTGTGTTGACTTTTACCCATACCAACAAGTTGTCATTTTACCCATACTTCCTTCAGAGCATAGATCTTCTTTGTTCCTTTTAATTCCTCAGCCGATCCTACTTAGTGTTTTTCAGCTTCTCTTCACCGGATTTTTAAACAATCTACTTGCTTGTCAATATATAATCTCTACTCCAAATAGATGAGTTCTGAGATACGACACCTAACAGATATGTAGTTCAACATCTTTGCCTACCTTTTAAACTGAATTTTAATTTTGATAAAATATCTGATTTTATGTTAGCCTTCTTAATCTAATTACTTAATTTTTATATTTAGGAAGGGTACCTCCTATTATCAATTCTGATTTATATACATTCTTTATTAATTATCAGCTACAAAAAAAATGTACTGACAGGGTTGGGCTTGAATGTATATTTATTTTTTACTAATAATAATGGGATTCATACTACAAAGAAATACATTGTCGTTAACATTTTTTAGCAATAGTGCAACTATTTCCATGAAAACATAGAACTTTATAATTATACATTTCATTTTTTTAATTTTAATGAAATAGAACAATTTTAGGATGGCGGAATTTTTCGAGGATTCACCGCTGCATCTCATAAGAATCTCATATATTTTAATGTTCAATCTATGCGTAATAGTCTTCGCGGATTTCATAGTCAGGTGTCGGTTGAAAATGGTCATGGCCATTATCTTTCTTTTGGCAGTTTCGACAAAACATAAGTTTTTTATCGACGTATCAACCGAAGTCCTGACATTATTAGTCCTTGCATTAGGCAGGCGAGTATTCCCCCGATTCCCTTATTAAAACCCGCACCCGTAGAAGTAAGAAAATTCGGAGTGAAAAATAAAAATTTCATAATTCTAAATTTTTTGTAATATTGACGATTTGACTAGGTATATTGAAGATAATTCCATCAAAAGGTAAGCATATACTTACAAGAAGTAATTTCTTATTTATTCATTAGCTGTATACCAGTATTTCCAGTTTTACTGGAATAATTCCACAGTGGCATCGCCGCTGTGCTTCTCGTGGGTTCAAGCTCATTAGGTCATTGAATGGTGCCAGGGGAAAATAAAAACAATACATATTTTATGTTAAATTGTAAATATTTAATGAATAAGATCCTTGTAGCCATTAACTCTAAAGAACATATTGCTATCTAGCTGTTTGAATAAATTACGAATACTGATCAAGGAATAAAAAAAATTTGCCTTATGCTTCTTTTATGCAACTTTTAGCTTTTGAGATAGTCCCAGCAGAGACCCATCATAAAATATATAAATACTCAAATTGAAAGCTTAGTTGAAAAGAGATTTATACATTACAGTAATCAATAATAAAAACTATTATTGATCTGCATAAGTGACAAAAGTTCAATTAGAAAAAAACTTGCAGTTAGAACCTTTAGATTTCTGTGACTTAATTTCCCACTATCTCTAGGTATTTTCTTGGGCCAGCATGTATGCCAATACAATTGTTTTATGACCTGGAAGTTCCCGTGTTACCATTCCTATGACTTGAGCTTAGAATGAGGAGTGACGAGTCACATCCTTCATTAGTACGGGCTACAGTTGTTTTTGTCTATTTCAATTGGAAATAGTCTTAAGTACCTTGAGCCTAAACATTGTAAAATGATTGAACCTGCCTACTTTTACAACGATAAATACGTTGTATCGAATGAATAGTATCGATAACTTACTTGTATTGAATATATCGAATAATCCCTACTCGTATATCCGTTGTTGGCAGTGGTTCGGTTCCATTCGCGGCGCACAGGGTTGTTTTATTTCATACCCGAAAAAAAATGTTTCCTGCATGCAAATTTTTATTACTTATATATTTTAATTAGTTGAAGGCTACTAATTTAACTTTAGAGTTAATTTAATATTGTTTCTTAATTTAGATATAGGTTCGAATAAACTTCTTATCAATAACTGAATATTTTTTTATTTAATATGATCATTATTTGTAATTTTAATTTAGACTGCTTCTTTTTTTTCAGTTTCTATACTCTCTTTTTAACCAGTCAAATGAACTATTTAGGTATTGGACTTGCTATGGTATATGTTTATTTAGTCCATATGACTAGGAGCTTCCGCCATCCTATCAAGGTAAAATGTAGTTTACTATTCATTTTTCTATTAACTTAATAATTTATATTATATTCCTTTATTGTGCTATAATTACAATCTGCCTTTTATAAGGCAATAAGTAATTAAGATAAATGCTCTCATTCATACCACATTTACAGTTCATCATTCACTCGCTCATTCATACAGTATTTACAGACAGCCCAGAAACCTCCCAAATCCACATGCCTAGCGGAAGCGGAGTCGTGGGCAGTTCCCCATGCTCCTCGGTCAGCTGCGTCATCGGATACGAGCCAGTGGAGGCTGACGAAGAACGCGAGAGCCGAATACGCTCAGGACATGATTGGAGAAACTGGCCATTGACAGGACTCCCACTGTCACGCATTTAATTAGGTCTAGGGGCTAGGGTGGTTGGATATGTTACTATGGAATTTCATGAACTTGGAAAAGATGAGGTCAAGAATGTAAGGTATATTAAGATTGTTATGAAGGGTTTTGTTGCTGACGTACTAAGGGACATTTACTATTGTTCTCAGGACTTTTGATTGAAAGGATTGGATACGGTTGATGTTCGACTGTTTTGCTGTCCCCCATAACTCTATTCCGTATGTCCAGATTGGCTTAGGTATAACTTTGTAGATTAGTAGTTTGTTTTCTATTGAGAGATGAGTTGTCCTTCGAAGTGGTCTGTACAGTTGTCCAAAGGGTCTGTTTAGATCTTGTCTTTTTAGCCTCGTATGTGGGTTCCAGGTCGGCCGTTTTTCGAGATGGAAGCCTAAGTACCGTACTATCTCGGATACAGGGAGACTAATGGAATTAAAAAAAACTAGCGGCATCTGCCTCTATCGCTGCTCTCAGGTAATGTGGGAGCATTTCGCTTTATTAACTTTCATCCTTTTTTTTTTCCTTTTGGGGTGTTTTTTTTTAATCTAAAACATTATTGACTCTATAGACAATATCGCTCGGTAACGGGACAACAAAGATGTTCTTTGTTTATTTTCCGAACGAATTTTTTTTTAACGATTTATTTTTTTTATTGGTCATTTTATTTTCTAATCTAAAACAATATTTACTCTATTGTTGAGAAAAAATGTATCGCTAGGTAACGGGACGAATATCTTCTTAGTTTATTTTCCGAACGATCTTAAATAAGTCTTATATTAGATCGTTCGAGTTCTGTTAAAAATAAAGACAGAAATATGAAGTACATACTTCTGGACACTCTTGTAAGTGTTTAAACCTAACGAACAGCTTTCCTACAGATACAAATAATAGATGGTCCTGGGAAATAATGAGGCATACCATGCCATACAATGAGGGCCGAAATGCCCGATTTTGACACATCTGTGAAGATTAGTAAACTTTCGGGTAGATGTCTTAGTAAAAGACAAAGAGAGTAAAAGATGTGGATGTATCCTCTTTTCGGGGGTTCACTTTCTGGCATACTATTGGTTTCTGATGTGTCCATGAAGGAATGTGATGATTTAGTAAATTGTGAAAAATGGATTTAAGGTGTAGGGCTTCGGCTGAAATGTGTTCGGCTCGAGCTCGAGCTGCAGTTAGTTTCTTGTGACATTTTCTCGATAGATCGGAAAATGTAATTACAGGCTGGTTGGGATGGTTTCAAGTAGAGTTTGCAGATGTAGTTTGTGGCTAACGTGTGTCTTTTGAATAGCAGAGGGGACAGCCCGAACCCGACACACATGCTTATGATATATCTTGTACAAAAGGCACCCATTGAAACATGGGTTCGCATTGTGAGCAACACGGTGTTTCGCAAGGAAGGTAGTGCGCACTGGACAGTTTACAGCAAACCAACGACCGCTCCTGCAAAGTGCTAGTTACACTGAGCATTCGCAGCTTTTTTGTATGTTTTTTCTTTCTGGACAGAAATATAGGTATTCCATGAAAGTCAACTATAAAACGTAGTCCAAGAAACCGACAGGTCTCGGCATAAAGCAGAACCGCAGTTACTAACAATTATTCCGGTGATAGTGGCGTGTTTCGGAGCCCATTGAAGTGTATACATTTTGTTTTTTTACTTTTGAATTTTTGTCACCAGTCATATACGCTATTTTTCTTCTTGGATTTATTATTTTATTTCCTGGCTACTTTCTGAACAGTAGATCACAGTAAGGTTATCGACGAAAATAATCGGTTCGACGCCTCTTGGGAGGTTGTTACCCATCTTATTAATTGCTATGCTAAAACGTTCAGCACTAAGTATACAGTCTGGCGTTACTCTATTCGATTGTTTGACATTCTAGATAGTTGTTTGCTATCCTAAATGAAAGATCTCTGGTTGAGAAATCGTTTGATATTCGATAACTTCACAATCCAAGGTTGTACTGCTTGTTAATAACTTTATTAAGTTATGCGCATGCACCAATATTTGATAACAATATACTACTATCCCTCGTCATATTAACACCAATTACTACAGTGCATAGACTTTTTTTCTGCTTAGAACTGTCTCAGCAGACAACTCACATGAACTGTTCCTGTGTTCTTTGACCTTTCCTGGTGTCCCAGTCGGCTGGCAGCTTTTCGTATGGATCTGACGCCATAAGATCTTAGAAATTGTGCCCCGACAGTACACTATGTTCAAAAGAAGATGTACAGGGTAGGTATTATAGGTAGTTTATGAGGTCTTGGAATGACCACGAATTCACACTCGGTATCGAAGGGAAGGCAAAAACCGTTGGATCCCAATGGCGAGTGTGAACCGGAAAGAGGCAGACTGGATCGCTGGGGGAGACGCTACTTGGTAAAGTTTGCAGGGCCCCAGAGACCGTCATCAGCATTAAAGGATACCTTCCTAGGATGTGCTAGTTTTAGCGAGACGAAAATCGATAATCCCACTAGGAAGGTGTGGGGTCTGACAACGCCGGACTAAAACATAGCGAGGTTAAGAAAGAGAGGTGCAGAGGTAGTTGAATAAGAAAACTAAAGGTTAGCGTAGAACAGCAAGCGCTAGTGCAGAGAGAGAGAGAGAGGGAGAGAGAGAGAGATAGAGAGAGAGAGAGAGAGAGAGAGAGAGAGAGAGAGAGAGAGAGAGAGAGAGAGAGAGAGAGAGAGAGAGAGAGAGAGAGAGAGAGAGAGAGAGAGAGAGAGAGAGAGAGAGAGAGAGAGAGAGAGAGACAGACAGACAGAGAGAGAGCAGTGTTCACTTCAGGTGCCGGGTTCCGTACGAATGAAACAAGCTCTGAATTTCGGCCTTATAGAGGCAGGTTAGAGGTCAGGCTACGCCCGTTCTTTCTACAAGGCTTCTGTTGTGTCGTGAACCAGTTTCCTCTCTATAAATGATGCCTAAGGTTTTTATTATAAAAATATGGAAACGTAGGTGGGTGTTCTCTGCTCCGAGAAGAGGATAACTTCTATTTATTCTTGGTGAAGAAGTTGGTACATCAGCCAGTTTCACCGATCATATCCTATGCGTCTGTGGCTCTCGCACTCTTGGTCAACTTCCACTGGCTCGTATCCAGTAATGCGGCCTGCGGAAGAGCGTGGGGGACTTCCCTAGACTCCACTTCCTCATTCGCATGCGAGGAATTTGACAACCATGTGGATTTGGGTTGTTCGTGAATACTGTATGAATGAAAATTGTAAATATGGTGTGAATGAGAACATTTATCACAATTACTTATTGCCAAATAACTGTAATTTTATTACAATAAAGATGTTCATATATAATAACTTTATTTTTATTTACATTCTCAAACCCCTTAGCTATATAAATAAATCGTCCCCCATCTTGTTGACCTTGAATAAATAAGGGCTAGATTTCTGCCTCCATTAGGGATGGATGGTCTAGAGCAATGGTCGGCAAACTCATAGTCAACAAAGCCAAATATCAACAGTACAATGATTAAAATTTCATTTGCAGCCAATTTTTTTTCAATTTAAACTATATACGTAGGTTCATCGTTATTAACATAATTAGAGCACTCCTAAGCTGTCCTTTGCTAAAAACGTCCTTAATCTGATTTTAGGTACGTTTACTGACGTCAACTCTTTCCAACTGTCCTATCCACACTCGTCTTGTATACTTGGTTCGTCTATCCCCTTTCGTTCATCCTCCCTATATGTCCAAACCATCTTTACATACCAATCCTCCGCCACAACGCTCCCTAAAATTAATAAACTTTACTTAAATTTTTAAGTCTTAGCCACACTATAGCTGCGTTGAATAAAACTTTATATCACACTTAATAACCATATTATTTATTGGTAAAATTAAATTACCAAGTATCCATAAAATTAAATCATAACAATGACTGACAAACACTAATGTGAACGCTTCCAGGGTCTCATCAATATACGACTTCTTCATTTTCTCTTGATAAGGTTCATTCTTGAGAACCATTGTTAGGATGAATATGTGGACCATAGTAAGGAAATAACAGCGAACTCTAGTTTTGTCAGCTGATGATGATGATACATGAGTCAGGAATAATATTCCAGGTGTTAAAAATCAACATATCTTCCTTCTCCAGGTCTTTCAAAGCAGACCACTTGTGATGTGAACTACGTTTACATTTGGTTTTCTCCTATATTGCTACATCAGCACAAAGACGTTCAAATTTCTAGATCCACAATTCTTTGTTTCTTAAATTCAGCAATTGAATTTCAAAGTTGCCAATGTCAATATTAAAGGGATACAAAATTAATTCTGTTACATTAGCATTAAGAGGTTTTTCAACAAAAACTAACGTCGCTTTCTTGTTTCTGAATTCCTGGAACCTGTTGAGAAAAGCTTCCCTCATATTTAAAAGTGTTGTTTTTAAATAGCAAATGCCAATATCACAATTGTTTTCTAGGCGATTTTTTAACAGGCCTGGAAAGTGCATCAATTTCTTCAAAATCTTGAGGAAGAAGAGATAATTTGTTTTCGAACGAAATAACCGCTTCTAACGAATAAGTTTTGGATCCACTGATCCTTCAATGGTTCTGGATATTGAATACCCTTCCCAAGGAGAAATGCTTCAATTTCTGTCAATAACGCAATCAATAACTCATGATAACCAACGTACTTTGTTATGCAGCAGAAGATCTGCGAACTCACTCTCCATTTTAACTAAAAATTCTAATTGAGAAATCCAGACAAAATTATAATTTAAACTTTTTTATTTATTTTGATTTTTAATTTGGCTTTTAGCTAAGAGGTGAAAAGGAATTGTTTTTTAATTCGAATTTGCTTTCTTTTCTTTTTTTGTATTGTTTATATACAAAAGTTTTTTTGTTTTTGTTGTTGTTTTTTTTTTAACAAATATGTCTTCCATTAAAATTAAGTGTCAGTATTGTGATAGAGTTTTTAGCAGGGACGGACAAAAAATTGTCCATGAAAATGTGTGTGCGACAACTCTGCCCCGGCGTACATGCGTATCATGCGGTAATGTTTTTAGTTCTCAAAAACAATGCAATTCGCATGTACGTCGTTGCCAGAGCGAAACACCGCTCGTCTTGACGAAAAGGAGGAGGCTGGAAGCGGCTATGGGGTCTCTTTACGAGATCGAGATATCGTTCGGAGGAGATCTCAAGACTTTTTTCTTGCCGTGTTCCGAACAAATCGATGTAGTGGAATTTCTTTGTTGTCAAACAGAGACCCTACATCGACTGATTTCGGAATTTTTGGCCGAAACAGATGCTTCCCTAAAATTCAATTTGGTTTTGGAAGTCACGTTCGAAAACGTCAAAGGAGAGACGTGCGATCGGGCTTTCAAGACCAAAAATATTGCAATCTACGACATGTCTTCCATCTTGAATAGCCTAAGCAAAAGTTACGCAAAGTTGGCTACCGAGATGGAAGAGATGTCGATGAAGGGAAGCGGCTGGTTCCATAAAAGTCTTGATGGTCTTCTCTTACGAGTCAATCGATTTAAACCCCTAGGCGCTTCTAGTTTCATCCCACTTCCGGCTAAAATAGCAGCCAAAAAAGCTATTATAAATGTAAAAAACAATGACGAGCGGTGTTTCAAATACGCCATACTTTCCCACCTCGTCGAAGGCAGAAATCTAGATCGCGTAAGCAAATACCATCACTTGCAACACGGATACAATTTCGACTGTATTTCCTTCCCCACTCCTCTCCAACAGGTGAAAACGTTTGAGCGACACAACAATATCAGTGTGAACGTTTTCGCCATTGGAGAGTCTGGAGACGTGTACCCTCTCAAAGTAGTGAGAGAGGAGAAGGTCGATCATCGCGATCTCCTTCTTCTCACGACTGATGATGGAAGAAGCCACTATTCTTATATAAAGGATTTCAATCGGTTAGTGGCTTCCCAAATCAGATGTCATAATGGCTACATTAAGGAAGTGGCGGAGAAGGTGTCTCTGGTATACTCCATGAAGCGGCCAATTATACCCCTGACACCTTTAGAGATGGAAGCCTAAAAATTGTTACCTTTGTTCCTCTCCTTTCACTCCAAGCAATGGGAAAGTGAAGGACCACGATCACATCACAGGGATGTATCGGGGTCCAGCACATTCCAATTGCAATATCCTTTACCGCACTCCTCGTTTCCTTCCCGTCCTTTTCCACAACCTCAGCGGGTACGACGTCCACTTCATTGTCCGAGAGTTGGGGCGTGACTTGAATGAAGAGGAAAAGAAAAACCTCGACATTCACGTCATCCCCAACTCTGAGGAAAAGTACATATCTTTTAGTATGAGTGTGGGTGCCCTATCCGTGAGATTTGTGGATTCATTCCGTTTTATGGCTTCCAGTCTCGACAAGTTGTCTAAGAATTTGCCCAAATCCAACTTTAGAGATATGGGTAAATTCTTCCCCGCCAACCATTTGGACCTCGTACTCAGGAAAGGAGTGTACCCCTACGACTACACGGACTCGTTCGAGAGGTTAGTCGAAACAGCTCTGCCTCCGAAAGAGGCATTTTACAGTCAGCTGAATGAAGCTAACATCTCGGACGAGGACTACCAGCATGCCAAGTCAGTCTGGGATGCGTTTGAAATTCAAAACCTGGGAGAGTACAGCGAGCTCTACCTTAAAGTAGATGTGATGCTCTTATGCGACGTCTTTGAAAATTTCAGGGACGTTTGCATGGGAGCATACTCGCTGGACCCTTCCTGGTATTTCACCGCACCCGGGCTGGCTTGGGATGCTATGCTAAAATTCACGGGGGTAAAGTTAGATCTCCTAACTGATTACGACATGGTCCTTATGATCGAGCGGGGGATAAGGGGTGGATTGTGCCAATGCAGTCTCCGGTATGGAAAGGCTGAAAACAAATATCTGAACCCAAGTCACGATCCTCAGGAGGAATCGACATACATCGCCTACTTGGATGCAAACAACTTGTACGGGTGGGCGATGTCGAAAGCGCTTCCGTGTGGGGGTTTTGAATGGGTTCAGAATCCGGAATCTCTAGATTGGCTCACTATACCGAAAGACGGGCCTTTCGGCTATATCGTCGAGGCCGACATAGAGTATCCGGAAGAGTTGTACGATTTGCACAACGATTTCCCCCTGTTACCCGAAAGCAATATTCCTCCAGGTGGGAAATTTAAAAAGTTATTAGCTCCATTGAGTAACAGGGAGAAATACGTTCTGCATTTCGCCAACTTGCAGCAGGCTATGGGTTTAGGACTAAGGTTAACACGAGTGCATCGAGTACTCAAATTCCGACAATCTGATTGGCTTCGTTCTTACATCGAACTTAACACCAAACTCCGACAACAAGCGACGAACGACTTCGACAAAGACTACTACAAGCTCATGAATAATGCTGTTTTCGGAAAGTTTATGGAGGATGTCCGAAAACGGCTTAAGATTGAGCTTGTAGCATGTCAACGACGACGAAAACGACTCATTTCCAAACCAACTTTTAAAGACAGGACGATTTACACTGAATCGTTAGTGGCGGTACATCTAGACTTTGAAAAGATCCAGATGAACAAACCCATTTACGTAGGGATGGCCATACTGGATCTTTCAAAAATCCGGATGTACGAGTTCCACTACGATTCTATGTTACCCTACTACGGAACTGACAAACTAAAACTAATGTACACTGACACAGACAGCTTACTATACCACATAAAAACAAACGACTTTTACACTGACATACTGACTAGCTTTATGGACGAATTCGACACATCAGACTATCCCCCAGACCATCCCGCTCACAGGACTCAAAACAAAAAGGTGTTGGGAAAATTTAAGGATGAAGCCAACGGAGTGCCCGTCTCCGAGTTTGTCGGCTTGCGTGCGAAGATGTACTCGCTACGAATCCTCGACAAAGAAACGAAAAAGGCGAAAGGGATCAAAACGAGGGCTGTCGAGAGAAAGCTCACTTTTGAGGACTATCTCACAGCTTTGCGTGACGGAAAAGAGTTCGAGACCAGTTTCTGTTCGATTATTTCGAAACGGCACGAGCTCTTCTCCATCAAACAGACCAAAACATCCCTTTCGCCTCATGATGATAAACGTCACTTTGTCGATGGAGTTGGTACCTTAGCTCATGGCCACTATTCCATATTGGACGTGTAGGGTGTCAACGAGGCGGAGAATTCGACGGTTTCCTTATAAAAAACTCTCTCTCAATACTGACAATTGTTGTATGTATATAGTTGTATATAGTTTTTATCTTTTTGTATTAAAAAAAAAAAATAATAAAAAAACGTTTTGTGTTAATGTTCACATTTTAATTTGAGTTTGTTTAATTTTTAATTTAAAACGCAGAGGAAAGTTTTTTTTCACCCAAAAGTATAGAAAAGTAATGCGATGAGTTCAAAAATTATTTTCATCATTTCGTTTATTCCAAAATAGCCAAGATTAAAAATAATAAAAAGGTTGAGAAATAAGAAAATATTGATTTACTTGTAGCTTTCAGATTTTTTTTTGTTTTTTTAAATTCTATGACGGAAGGCTATTTCGTTATAGGGTTTAGCGCTATGGACTATTTATTCAATTATTATCGAATATTGTTTTGTTTCTCAAAAGAGTACTACAATAATATGAGTCGGTGACAGTGGACAAACCATTAATGTAGGTATGGCAGAATAATAACGTGCACTCCTCAAACGAGATCGTCCCCTTTAATCCAGCCAACTTTACCGATCTTGTTGCCCGATTTCTGCGCCACCTCATTCCACAATAGTCAATTCCAGCCGACTTCATGAGAGTAGGTGCCTAGTGAGAAACAAAATAATATTCGATAATAATTGAATAAATAACCCTTCTCGATGCACCCACACCTTGACGCGGTGGGAAGGCTTATTTCTAAATTATACATAGAAAACTAAGATGGGTGCTTACACAGAAAAAAAATTATACTAATATTAAAAGTTTTTTTATTTTTTCCCTTTCATTCATCAGAGGTAAAATTGGTCTATAAGTAAGTATATAAAGAGGAAGCGATGAAGCTATTCTGGTCAGTATTCAACATGCGTCTGGTGAAGCAACACGACACTTTACGCATTGTCAGTCTCGACAATTGCGGCTCCCCAGAGGAAAAACCATCGAGGCACGGTTCTCTATTGCCCGATTCTATCAGATGTCTCGTATGCGGACCATCTAATTGCGGGAAAACGAATCTCATGTTGAGTTTGATTTACGATCTTAAAGGTTTAAGGTTCGAGAATATATATTTATTCGCTAAATCATTGCATCAGCCAAAGTATAGGCAATTGGGGCGAGTACTTGAGCCTTTAGAGAACATTGGATTTTTTCAATATGACAATAACGCAAATGTACCACCTCCAAAGGAAGCTCGACCTGATTCGATATTTATTTTCGATGACAGCTTGCGATAAACAAGACAACGTACGAGCATATTTTTGTATGGGAAGACATAATGGCGTGGACATTTTCTATTTGAGTCAAAGTTATACGAGAGTTCCAAAACATTTAATCAGAGAAAATGCAAATCTCCTCATTCTCTTCCGACAAGATGAACTAAATATGAGAAGGATCTATGATGATCACATCAACTCGGATATGGATTTGAAAACTTTCAGAAATATATGTCATTGGTGTTGGAAAGTTGATAAATATGCATTTATCATATTGGACAAAGAGAGAGAGATAAAAAAACGGGAGATATCGAAAAGGATTCGATACATATATAATACCTTAAATGGTCACCTCAGGCTCAGTCTAATAGTAGACATGGAGCAGTCAACATCTATGAAAAAAAATTTAAAAATTCGGTCCTATTTATACGATTTCGAATGTAAACAAATGATAAATAAGTAAATATTATGATTATTATTATATAGAAACAATAATATTGACATGGAGACGTTTTGTTTACATTTTGATTTCTGTGTTTGTTATTGTTTACAAATAATATTTTTGTTTACATTTAGTTTCCGATATGGTTATAAACTAGTAAGGATATAAATAGAGCGGCCATATTGTTTATTATTATTATGAGGTTATATATGAAGAAGGTTATAAAGGTGGCGCACTCTAGTGGTCATTTAGTTCATCAAGTGTGGTTATATATAGGTAAGGTTATGATATAAGGCGCTATCTGGTGAGGAGATTGGGAATTAAAGGGTGTTCAGGGATGGCGGTTATGTAAGGAGGTGGGGGAACAAAATGGCGGATGAAAGTTATGGTTATAAAGATGTAAGGTTATATGCAGAGCTATCTGGTGAGCAGATTGGGAATTAGAAGACAAAATGGCGGATAAAAGGGGGTGGTTAGGGATGGTTAGGGGTGGTTAGCGATGGTTAAGGGCGGGGTGGGGGTAAGGGGCGTGGTCTAAAGGGTCTCCATTTTGTTTATAAGGGCGGGGTGGGGGTAAGGGGCGTGGTCTAAAGGGTCTCCAGACAACGGGATTGGTCGGTTAGGGTAGGGTGGGGGTAAAGGGCGGGGCCTAAGGGCGGGGTGGGGGTAAGGGGCGGGGCCAAATGGAGCTCTCTGATTGGTCCATATCGGTGTGCCAGAACACCCAAAACACAGCTACTAACTCCATAGCTTGTAAGGGGCCTTTGCGTCCATCATTGCCGTCTTTGGCCCCCTTTGTAGATCCCTTACTATCTCAGTTAGATATCTGTTGGGGCTCAGACACTTCAGGCCTCGTTGAGCCCTACTGGGCTGTGGCTGGTAGATCACTCATTCGCAATGTTGTGCGGTTTGGTTTTGACTCCTCTCTAAACCACCGAATCCATTCATGGGCAATTTTCCTGAGGCTCGGGTCATCCTACCTGATAGAGCTTTTGCCAATGTTAGAGTCAACTTTTCAGGACCTTTGAATGTCAGATTCTCGAGACTTTGTAAGTCCACTTACATTTGCATTTTCGTATGGATGGCATCTAAGGCTGTTCATATCGAACTCTTATGCTCTTGCCGTCTTTCTAGATTGATGTATTTCTTGGCTGCCTAGATCGCTTTATGTACCGTAATGGGTCAAGTCAGCATGCATATAGCGATGAGAGGACTAATTTTGTCGGTGCCGCCCGTCAGCTTGGGGAGATTCAAAAATTTCTCAAGAATTTGAATGACCCTATAGTGGTGGATCAACTATCCAATCGTAACCTGGTTTGGCATTCCAATCCTCTTTTCACCCCAAATTTTGGATGGCTTTGGCAGGCTAGTGTTAGGTCGATTAAAAGTCATTTAGTTAGGCTCATTTCAGCCCATTCTTATACCTTTGATGAACTTTGCACTATTTTAACTAAAATAGAGGTGATATTGAACTTGCGACCCCTTCACTTAATGGAGCAAAGATCGAAGTGGAGTAAGGAATCTCCTAACATTTAGGATGGTGAATTGGTTCTTTTGAAATCTCCCACTGCTCCTACTTTGCGGTGGGCTGCAGGGAGAGTTGTTAGAACTCACGAGGGCTGGGATGGAGTAATCCGAGTTGTGGTAAAAACGCCAGCTGGCGAGTACAAGAGGTCTGCTAAAGCTCTTGCGCCCTTTCCTAAGTTATGATTTTCCAAAAGTTGGATTTTATTTTGTTGTATTACATTCTATTTTGTTTTGTGGTCTGTATTCGTTTTTCTTCCTTTGTGTTGCATCCTTTTCTATGCGGGGTGTGGTGTCTTTGATGGCCCCCTAAGAATGAAGAAGGTCGTAACCACTACTATTTCATTCATTTTCCTTTCCCAACAAAAATCAAGGACCGTTTATCTTTTTTGATGTCCTATTTGGTTGTTTGTAATGTTCATTTTTTTCCCCAGGAAATTTACTGCAATTTTGGTGGCCGGTATGTTCACGCTAATATAACGTTATTCACGGTCAAGGTCGCATGCCACTGGCGGATAGAGTGGGAATGACTTATCTGTTGTTAGCCATCTTGTCGTAGTATAATCACATCCTTTTTAATGATATATTTCGGGAACCTTAGTCGCGAGGTATTCTTTTTCCTGTTGCATTGCCTTCTTGTCATAGCACTTAAAGGCGGTGTCAAGCGGTGGTGTGTCGATCAGCAGCAACGATAGTTCAAAAGGAACAGTATTGGCAAAGGCAACTAGACCAGGCTAGTGGATTCTTTTTCTGTCTGTCCGGTGTGGCAAGATTGTGTACTATGACGCAGTCCATTTATTACGCATTTATTATTGCGTGGACATTGCGGATAAAAATGAACGAGAAAGCAAAAGTCCGGGACCTTCCAAAGCCTTCGATGTGAAAATTATTTCTGCTCCTGTCGATACGCCCCAGTGGTGAGGGCACGTAAAGTAGCGATTGGAGGACATATAGGACAATTAGTCCCGGAACAAAAGATCCCGTCCCTCTAAACTTAATACTCCTGCCTAAAAAACTACAGCATATAATTAAATAATAACAACTCAAGCATGTAACATATATTGATCCTAACTAGACGACAGCTATTTAAACAATGAACGGAGTGGGGAGAAGCACTAATTCTTTAAGGGGTATTTATACTCATCAGGAAATGAAGTGACGTCATGGGAAATGATACGAACTTATTTCGCATATTACATTACTCTTCGACCCTTAGAATTGAACCTGTCTTCTGGGAAAGAATTATAAATGATAAACCATCGGATTACAGTAGTAAATGATATATTCGTAACATAAAATAAATAAAAACAAAACTTGCAATTAAATGACTTAAAATGAGGCCCTTGAAGGGAGGCAGGTAGCAACCCAGGCCTGGGTGGGTCATAGCCTAGTACAAGCAAGCGTCACCGCAACCCTCCGTTGTGATTGGTCATAATAACACCACAGATCATTGGTTAACGGCAGCTATAAATAGGGCCTCGTTTTGGCCTGTAAATCCAAATTAGAAATCCTGTAAATTTAGTTAGAACTACGGCTATCTCTCTGACTGGTGGACCTGCAGCTGCACTGATGTTTCAAGATTTGGCCTTCTCATTTATAAAAACCTCTGGATCTCTCTTCCTAACCTCGCTATGTATTAGTCCGACCTTGTCAGACCCCACACTTTCCTAGTGGGATTCTCTGTCTTCGTCTCGCTAAAACTAGCACCTCCTTGGGAGAGACCCCTCCCTCGCGGACAACTGTTGCCGTGGCCCTACAAACTTTACCTAGTTGTGTCTCTCTCCGGTTCACACTCACCTTTGGGATCCATTCCAAGACCACATAAACTACCTATAAACCTAGCTTCTCCTGAACATAGTGCTTTGTCGGGGCACACACCTTCTAAAGATCTTATGGAGTCAGATCAAAGCGAATTAAAGCTACCCGCCGACTAGGTAGGCAGCCCGGTTGAAAGACCACAGGTCCGCCCGCCTTATCTCTTACTGGGCGCTCGCCGGACGGCGGCTAAGAGGTTGTAGTGACCCTAGCCCTCGGTGGGCGTCTCCTATTTTTGGGGATACCCCCCTCGTGACGACCCGACAGATCCTAACTAGACGACAGCTATTTGCACAGTTAGTGGAGTGGGGAGTAACACCAGTTCTTTTAGGTGTATTTATACTAATGAGGAAAGGAAGTGCCGTCATGAGACATGTTACGCACTTATTTCCGAACATTACGTATATAGATCATACCTTCCTCTGTCCATCGTTCCACTACTCTATGGAACTTTCTCCCTCCTAATATCCACCATTGTTCATTCTTATGAACATTCAAGCCCTCCTATTTCAACATCCATACAGACGCTTGATAGTTTGGGGATGATTTAGTCATAAAAATATATTTTCATAATTTTATTTATTGCGTTTCTATTTTTTTTTTATTGCTTACTTTATGTATCCAGTGGTTTAGCACCTTCCTTGCTTTTTTACCATGGTTTATTTACCTTTTATGTTAATGTTGTCCTATTTTACGGGGTTCTTTATTTTTGTATCTATATTTTTTATGTGTCGATCCATCCAGCTATAATCCATTTAGTCAGCCATTCTATTCTGCTCAATGGGAGCGCTTCATCAGGTTGCTAGGGTCCAGGCTGTCCCACTAACCTATATTGCACGGCCAGAACGAGATTCGCAGTGGGGAAGGAGTAGCTGATGGGGAGAGCCCACAAAACCCTAATTAAATAACAGTGGCGTATCCACATTGAACAATATATTCGGTTAATAAGATATTCCTTTTAAAAGGTGATAAACAAATTCCATGTATTTTTTTTTTTTTATATTATATTTACAAATGCTCTCATAAATGTTTCAGGAAGTAAAAAAGCATTTAAAGAGGACAGTTCCGATATTATCTTTACTTATTGAAAGATATGTAAGTTGCCCAGAGATACCTCCCATACAAATAGCACGGGAATGTATGCCACCCGAGGTTTTGCTCTGTAACCAAATGGTATTATTTATTTACTTTACATATTCATATTACATATATAATTAATTTATTATTAATTAAATTAAGTTAATATAGTGGCGTGCCTAGAGTTGTTGCCACCTGGTCCCTAATTTCCTGCCCTTTTTAATCAATTTATCATGAGTGGTTAGTAACAATTACTGAACTATTAATTTCACCCGGAGCAGACCACCCCCATCTAGGCACCCCCTCTAGGCACGTGACTGAGTTAATATCTATACTGTATTCAGATACATTTTTTACGTTTTCAAAAACTTAATAAGTTAAGTTTCTAATTCATGTTGTTGTAATGTGATAATTGTTGTAAACATTATTCGATCAATCTAAAATTTGGAATGAATATAATCTGCAACACCTAAGATTGTGGTGTTTAATATGTTCTGGTTAAAATGCACTAACAGTGTTTTTTCAGTGGCCAAGATGGCTTGGAGAATAAAACAAAGTATTTTTGGCTTAAAATAGCGAACTAACGTTTAAAACCGTAACATAGGCAACTTGATCTTGATAACTTTGTATTATTACTTTAAATTATGTGGTCCTAAGGTACCCTCTGTTGTCAGCTTCCCCACGCCTTTAGCCTTGTTTCCGCGACGCGTGGCTTGGTGAGCCTTCTCTAAAGTTTATGTTACCTCGTGCCATGGGCGGGTAAAAACTCGTGTTGGCTCTAAGTGGTTCGGGGTGACTCGTTCTTTGTCGTAAAAGGTAAATGCTTCCAACATCAAAGGCTTGTGCATCTGACAATTAACAAGGAAATATGACTCGTCTACCTGTTTACATGACCTGTTTGAATTTGTTGAAGGAATTTTCAAGGAGTTCATACAAGAGTAGATTATGAAGTTATAGGGAGTTTTAGGATGTGTACGAGGGAGAACTAGTTTTTTATATGGAATCCAGCAAGAAACATCAAGAACAACAGGAACCAGGTGTACGATAATAAAACGTGTTTAAAATGATATTAGCATGGATTGTTCTTTGCACGAACTTAAAAAGAAGAAAGAACATCCGATGGCTACTTTGCGGAAGTTGCCAATGAAAGTGAAAAACTGATGAACAGATCTTGGGCTGGCTTGAACGAATTATACAAGCCAGAATGGTAATAAACTCAATAATTTGGAACAACGAAACGAGGAGGGGGGCCTCCCAGACTCCGTCTGGCATGGCGTGTTGACGAGAGGAGATCACTTGAGATTTTCCAAACCACCTGCGAACGGGAAATGTGGGAACGGTTTCGGTCGGAATTTGACCGACCAAGTCCGCAAGTACGAGCCTCGACCAACTCAAGGTTTGGTCAAGTTGTGGGAACAAGACTTTAGTACAGTGTTACTAGTCCTTGTGAGGATTCGTCCAAAGAGAGTTCCATCGACCAGGTTCAAGTCCCAATCCTTTCTTTGGCTAATAATTATTAGCAATTCAAGTTGCATGAGTTCATCTGTGGGTATGTCTGTTCTGGTATTTGTGAGTCCCCTGTTCTAGGTAGAGACATCAAAATTTACCCGGGACCGTAATCTATGCAAAGATAAGAAAGTAATAGAGTGTATGCAGCACTCTTGAAGGCGTAAAGCAGCGTCAACAGTATGACCTCCCCATTTTTAGTTATGGCAATCAGCCCACTTGTGACAACTGAATGCCGGTTGCTCCAAGGCCAAGTCGCATCCCATCCATTAAATTTGCCCCATTTGTTTTACTGTTTTTAAATCCTCTATAGCTTTTTTTGGCTGATGCAACATGCCCTGCAAATATTGGCTTACCTCACGAACATAATTTTTAGTAGTGAACTTTCTCTAGAACTCAAGTCCCCGGTCTCCGTTCTGGTCCTAACAGCTCCGTTCCACTGCACTGTTATATTAAAGTATCTCAAAAACTCATTTCATAATACCAAGTACTTGGTAATGGCCTCGTTTATCATTTTCCCTTGTCTTATTGCAGCTCCCTCATTGGATTGGGAAGCTTCCTCTATTTCTTTTTGAGATCTGGTTAAAATCATCATAATCGATTATCTGGAGAACTAATTGAAGATAATATCAGAATTTTGTGTTTCAGATTGATTGTCATTCTTGAATGACACGATCTATATCAAAGAGTAGGTATGCCATTTCATTATCTTACTACAATACTCTTGTAGTTTGGAATAGGTCTGGGAACTCTCCTTGTATCCTTAGCATTTATGCATTTATCTTCATCCGCACTGTCAAAATAACATGGCTCTTCGTACTGTGTTGTCATAGGCACTTTTAACATTTAGCAGCATGTAAGTTATAAAATTGTATTTGCTTCCCTTTCACATAATTTGTCTTAATGAAAAAATCTGGTCAACTGTGGCACTCTCTTTAAAAAAATTACTTCTAGATAGTTATCTTTGTATCGCTTGAGAGATCTCTTGTTGATTTGGACCCTGCTTATACTTCCTACTGGATATTGTTGCTATTCTTGATACTACTTAGGCAAATGTTCATTCATGTTATTATGAAAAATTAGGATAAGAACTAGTATGTAAGTTAGTTTTAAGGTTGATCAAAAAGGTGAGCCCCATCACCTTATTAGTCAGTTTAGTCAAGTCACGTATAATGTATATCATTATACTTGTTTATTCAATATATACTTTCTATAAAATAACAAAACCTGTATATAATGTAGTGATGCTACAGGAAATACAAAATAGTTTGTAAATAGATTCGCCTGAGGATCTATAATTATATATAATTATCTGTAAATTTAAAGGGGCTATGAAGAAAAAAAAAAAAAAAATGTTATTATGAACCAGCTTTTTGTACCTGTTGTGATAGTTGTATAGTTACTTTCAGGTACTGTATTGGTTGCTGTCTGATCTGGTCTTCATTCTCTGGCAACTTTATTTGTTATCCATAACTCAAGCTCCCTTACGTTTTATTCTTGTTTGCTTAAGAAGTAAGATCAAAATTTTCAACAGAGAGTTTTATTGGATTCATTTAAGCCTTACGTCAAAAGACATTATTTATCAATGGCCGAGTAATAGGGGTGAATTGGGGGAAATATCTAGCTTAAAAAAATATATTTAAAATACGGAAAAATTATATTGTATTGGCTTGGAAGGATGTATTTGTCGGCAATTGGCTCAGGTTGATGTGGTAAACTGTTAAATCTTTCATCCAACTTCAGACCATCTGATATAAGCACGTGATGTAGACATAAATTCTATCATGTGTGTCATGACTTTTTTTTTACTAAAATATAGAAAAACCTAATTTTAGCTATTCATTATTACTAGAATATTTATATTACTGAAAATGTAAATAAAATTTCTAGCAAATCGTACTTATATGAAACGGCATTAATATTTATGACTATTTATGTGTTTGAATACTTCTCCTGAAGAAATTTTTTGTTCTAGTTTCAAGATATAACAATCGATCAACTTCTTTGCTTTTTAAGATTCGTAAGGGTGTTTCCTATGACGCGGCAGCTTGCCTTATTATACAAATCAGTCTGCCAGCGAATCAAGCTGAAAAATATAGCTGATGATAAGACCATTATAAGTAAGTCATAGCTTATTAGTAGTTAAGCTATTATTGGTCATGATTATATATGAAGTGTATACCAAAAAGATCAGAATCGAAAAGTTATAGACATAGGGTTGCTCATTTATATTCTAGCTTGTGCCCATGGCTTTCCCATGGCATCCAAAAATGACCAACCCCCCATGACCCAACCCGCAATGACGTCAATGAATTCGACATCAACTCCACGAAAATAATCCAATTTTATCACCAACAATGAAATTTCCCCAACTAAAAGTTGTTCCATAAAACATTAAGAAATAATTAAAAAAATTATATTTAATTTGTGTAGGCAGCCTATACAAATATTAAATGAAGGACGTTTATTGGTCGTTGCAAATAAAAAACTGATATGTATGTAGCTAAATGAAATTGTCATACTGTAAAACCTTGTCAATCTGATCGCTACTGGGTCATGGGGTCGATCGGAACAGGTTAAAGGCCGGATTAACCGGAGATAAAACAAATACGTGCTTTACTTTTTTTTGTTTTTGGAAGGTTTCATTTCTTGCTTATTACTTGGCAAAATAATATACAATTAAATTTGTTGGGTCATCCCAAGGGGGGGGGGGGACGCCCGCCGCGGACTAGGGTCTCTACGGCCCGGCCGCTGTCCGGCGTGCTTCGCGAAGAAGATAAAATGGGTGGGCCTGCGGTCATTGACCTTAGCTGGCGGCCTAGTCGGTGGACAGCGTTCCTATTGATCTGACTCCATAAGATCTAAGAAGGTTTTCCCCGACAGTGCACTATGTTCGGGAGAAGAAGGTACAGGGTAGGTATTATAGGTGGTTCATGAGGTCTTGGAATGACCACAAATTCACACTCGGTATATAAGGGTAGGCGAGAACCGTCCAGATCCGAAAGGTGAGTGTGAACCGGAGAGAGGCAGACTGGCTCGCTGGAGGAGACGCTACTAGGTAAAGTTTGTAGGGCCCCAGTAGACCGCCGTCCGCATTAAAGAGGTCTATTCCAAGAAGTTGCTAGTTTTAGGGAGACGAATGAAGAGGTCTAAGGAGGTAGGCTCTGACTAGGAAGGTATAGGATCTGACAACGCGAGAGAGAGAGAGAGAGAGAGAGCGAGAGAGAGAGAGAGAGAGAGAGAGAGAGAGAGAGAGCGAGAGAGAGAGAGAGAGAGAGAGAGAAGAGAGAGAGAGAGAGAGAGAGAGAGAGAGAGAGAGAGAGAGAGAGAGAGAGAGAGAGAGAGAGAGAGAGCAGTGGTCTTCAGGTGCCGGGTTCCGAGAGCTTGGGGAAAAGCCCCAAATCTGGGCCTTATATAGGCAGGTCAGAGGCTAGGCCTCACCCGCACCAATATTAGAAAGATTAACTTTGAAAACAAAAATAAAACTATAATTTTGGGATAAATTGTGTTTATAAATGTATATAAACGATTTCCTTCGTTCAGAGAAAGGTGTCATACATTACTGCTAAAACCGACTTGTTTTTGGAAATAAAAGATAAGAGACATATGCTTCCCAAACGAAGAGGGGGCCTGTTTTTGAGAAAAAATAGCTCCAAAAAATACAATTGGTGTCACCAAGTTCAACACTAAATCACGTTGGCGTGAAAGACCTGCTTCAAGTTTACTTGAAGCATTCACTCACTTAAGCGTCACTTACTTAAGAGTCACTCACTTAAGTGTGATAATATTTCACATATTCTTTGCAGTTCCCCACGTAATAATTACATTAATAAGTACTTTTACCCTAACCTAGCCGAGGCCAATAATAGCTCTATACTCAATCCTAATATTGAATTAAAGAAATCTTTTACAGAATCAAAATTTTAGATGCGAAAATAACTATAACTCAAATTTTAATTTTAGAGTACATGTTTTGGTCCGTGTAACATTTAAGAGTTCTATTGTAATTTAAAATTCCCCGTATTAATAGTTTTTCAGAACGTGATGTTTGAGTAAAAGCCAATTTTGGATTGTTGAAAGTTGTAAGTGGTGGTTGAAACATAGTTGCTATTATTGTGCAAAGTAGTTGAGCATGGGTTCTCATGCGTAAGTTAGGAATTATTTATAGTCTATTTTAGTACTGTATAACATGTATATCCATAAACTATAGATCTATATTTTAATGCCATATTTACAGCTTACATGTACCTTCTAACTGAATACATGCAATCACGTAATAGAGAGTACATTGAATTTATGATAAAAAACAACCCGGACAGAGAAACCCCAGCAATTATGGTTTATTTGTTAGAGCACATCGATAATATTCCCGAATACTATTACAATTATCTTTACAAAGGTAACATGTGCTCTGGGTTTTATCGCAAAGTTTTTAAATCGTACTTGAAGAACGTCGACTTCAGGAATGTAAATATTATTTCATAATTACAATAGTTTTAAATTATTTTATAACAGAAGAAAGTGGCAGTTTCTATTCCATTTCTACATCTACTAGAATTATTTTCCAAGCCCAAATGAAGAATCTACTGTCATTCACAAAGCTCTGTATGCACCTCGTCTTTCGTCTGTCTGTAGAAATGTATTTATTCGTGCATTCGTGTGCATATTTTCGTTAAAATGTAGATAATAAAAGAGGAAGAGATTGAAAAAAAAGAAAATTAAAAACGTGATGGGTTATGACCTTTATTAGTTTTTCAGGTTTCTCAAGTCCTAGTTTGGAAATTATGTCATATTTAAAGTAGCACACTAATACACAAAAAGAGATTCTATTATATTAAAAAAGTTAAAGTTTTTACAAACATTAGGAATCAAATATGTTTTACGTTCCAGTCTGGTTTTAATAGATGTTTTTATTTAATCAGTTTACCTTGAGGAAGTTAGAGAATGGGCCCGACTTCACATTATTTAATGTTGACCTCCAACTAATCCCCATGATGGCGTTGTTGAATACTATGGCTATAAAATTTTAAGACAATAGAATCATTTTTATAACCTATATCGTAGAAAATATAGGGAAATAATATAGGAAAATATAGGAAAATAGGAAAATATAGGAAATAGAGTTAGTTATGGGAAATATACCAAGGACAGTCGACCTAAATGCAAGAACTAGAGACTCATTGGGCTCGGCAATAAAATCTTAGTCTTGAAATTTATTGTAAATAAACCTTTATTTTTTTTTAGATCATGTATGCTTTTATCAAAGAAATATATATATCTTCTGAGATGTTTCCTATCACAGAGGCAGAATTTTATCATAGGTTGTATGGTAAAAGGAAAAGACGCCCTACGTACCCTTCAAAGAGTGAATCCGTAAGTCCGAATAAGTAAAATTTTTATAACACAGATTTACAAACTAATCTTTCACTCTTAAAATAAGGATATGACAGCCTAATTTTGCTTTCGAAGATGTTGAGTATTGTTTAAACAGAAGTTCACGTCTAAATAGCCAAATCTAATGACTTGATCAGTAGAAAAAAGCTTTAAAATTAATGATTGAAAAATAGAGAAATGCTTTTTCGTTCTGTATGATACAAAAATTATGTACATTAGATATATTTTGCCAAAAAATGAACACATAAATAATAAAATAATAATAATTTGTGACATAAAAATCTCAAATTAAAATAAATCGTGCATTTTATTAGGAAAACTGGATAATGCTCACGTTGTCTAACAGTAATATAAATCTTAATTTATTATACTTTATCATGCCTGGAGGGGATACATGGATATTGAATAATAAGCCATAATGTATAAAAGTGATTTGGTTGCACCAAAAATTAATTTTAAGTGGAAAGATAAAATAGATATAATTAATAACTAATTGAATACAATAATACACTGCAGTAATGGTTTAATGATTCTATTAACTTGAAAATTATAAACCTGATTGCACTAGTGGGCAAAATTAACGCTCTGCCATGACATATTTAAAATTAATTGTCGGGTTGTTAGGTAAGGGGGACGCCCGCCGCGGGCTTGGGTCTCTACGACCCAGCCACTGTCCGGCGAGCGTCAAGAAAGAGATAAAATGGGTAAACCTGTGGTATTTGACCTTTGCTGGTGGCCTAGTAGGTGGGCAGCATTCGTATTGATCTAACTCCATAAGATCTTAGAAGGTATGCCCCGACAGTGCACTATGTTCAGGAGAAGAGGTACAGGGTAGGTATTACAGGTAGTTCATGAGGTCTTGGAATGACCACGAATTTACACTCGGTATCTAAGGGTAGGCGAAAACCCTCAGGATCCCAAAGGCGAGTGTGAACCGGAGAGAGACAGGCTGGATCGCTGGGGGAGACACTATTATGCTATATTAGGTAAAGTTTGTAAGGCCCCAGAAACCGTCATCCGGATGGAAGAGATCTCTTCCAAGGAGGTGCTAGTTTTAGCGAGACGAAGGCTGAGAATCCCAGTTGGAAGGTGTGGGGTGTGACCACGCCGGACTAAAACATAGCAAGGTTAGGAAAGAGAGATGCAGAGGTAGTTGGATAAGAAACCCATGGTTCGAGTAGACCAGCAAGCGCCAGTGCAGGGAGAGAGAGAGCAATGTGGCAAGTGCCGGGTTCCAAGAGAGTGGGAAAAAGACCCTAATCTCGGGCTTCTATAGGTAGGTCAGAGGCAGGGCTACACCCACCGGGCCACCTAGTGGTCTTCAGCTGTGTTGTGCACTAGTTTCATCCTCTCTTAACTGACGTCTAAGGTTTTATTATTAAAATATAGAAACGTAGGCGTATATTTTCTGGGCCGAGAAGAGGGGGACTTCTATTAATTCGTGGTGAAGAAGTTGGCACAACATTAATCTTAAACACATTTAATTTAAATGAGGGTTAATAAAAGAACACTGATTAAAGGAATGACCATTTAGTGAAAAATCCCTTGTTTTCTGTACATTTTTTATTAGTAAATAAGAATTTATAGGACCGAGAACGATGCTTAGAGGTACTCCTGCTTGTATGGAACAATAGTTGGAATATTCTGATCCACAACCAGAAAAAAACCGGTTAGACGCCATTAATATTACATACTTAAATCGATGAACTTGAAGTAGTTGTTGAAAACAAATACTAAAAATGAATAAGACTGGGATCAGAAACTTTAATTTTAATTGAAATAGGTTAGGATGGCAATTAAAGGACCAAAGGGTTTGATCCCGGGTCATCTGATCTCCGACCAACCACTCATGTAACATTCTTTTTCAGTTTAGTAAGATCAGGAGTCCCAGTTCCTAGTCTGAACTACCTCTAACTTTTTCCATTGCCTAGTAATTATTGATGTATATATTTTTCATAATGGTCATCTAGTATTTGCGAATCAGAGTGAAATATTTTTTAAAGCTGATACCACAACGGGGAAAAAAAGGTGCTTGTCACTTCCTAAAGTATGTTCGAAGAACTGATCGAAAGCCATTTGTTAGAAACAAAACCGAGCCTCTACTAACGAACCAATGCTTAAATGTGAGGTCATCGCAAAGTGAAGGAGATTTACAACTTACTATTTCAACTTCTGGTCTCAGCTACCCTGAAGCGCAAATGTTTGATGAACCAGGCTCGGATCAACGACTATTATCCGGTCCTGGATCAATCAAATTAAGTTTGTTGGAATCATTATCGCCTGAAACATTTTCCAGTCGTTCAACTTTTAGAAGCTCCTCGCTTTTAATAATAAGCAGTTTACTACCATTGGTCTTAAATTCACGTTATGTAGGAACATTAACCTTGAGATCAATTTATTCATCGTCATCGTTCTTTCAGCCAAGATCTATTCAATTTGAAGACCTCGAAATATCTAGAAGCGTACATGAAAAGATTAAGTAATTTGAAATAACTAAGAAATAAATATACTCAAACAAATCGTTTCAGTTATAAATCCAAGAACTGAGCTGAGACAGGCTTTGGAGCGCCTCTTCATTCATTTCGTTTCGGTACCAACTGCTACAGTGGGTACAGAAAGCGTCCAATTAATCTATTTTACTGCTATTGGTGATTTAAGTGAGGTCTTCCATATGACACCAACTTTCTGACGTGTGATATGTAAATAGTTTGCTAATGTCCAGACCAGCCTAGTAATAGTAAAAAGAGGCACTCCTCTTCATCCATTCCGTTTCTGCTCCAACTGTCGAAGTTTTGCTCAAAATTTCAGGATTTGCTTAGTATCTTTTAGTAGAGCGGCTCAGCATGCATGTCTTTAGCTTAAGCGTCTAATTAATGTTTTTTACTGACATTGGTGATGTAAGTTAGGTCATCATTATGTCACTAACTTTCTTACTTGTGATACGTACATACAATTTTTTAATGTCTAGACCAGTAATATTGTTTACCAGTTCAGGGCTTCAGAAGTGATTATGAATGGTTGTCTATTTTCTAAATATAAATATAACTTAGATGAATAACTTGATTAGGAACTAATTTTCTTTTTTCGTTTGTCAATTCTAATTTTGGTCGTCCCATTGTTAGTATAATAAAAGTGATTGATTACCAACAAAATAAGATATATGGGCTTAACAAAATAAACTGGTCACGTAGAAATTCCGAACAGGATTTTAATGACTTTCTGTAATTACGCATGTCAAGGCGTCACAAATACCTTATTTCTTTTCCAAGTCACCAGAACCTCTCTGTTTAATGGACCGAAGTATAGAGACATAACATCTACCCACGATGTTTTTTAAAACCAAAAAGTCTTACTGAAATCACTGTCATCAGGCAATGTTTAACTACGCTAATCCTCTTCAATAACAAATCAGTGCCTGGAACTATTGTATTCAAAACAACATTCAGCTTATATAATATATATATTTTACGTAATAGAACTGATCTAATCTTCTAATATGGCAATTATTATCTAAATATCAATTATTGTTAGTAACAATTCAGACTGCTAAAACTATTATTAAGCATTGTTGTTTTTTTCCCTTCCTTGACAAATAAAAAATTCATCATATTATTTTTACTACTTTTTTATTACATGTGCCTCATGAACGTCAGATGAAAGGTTTTCCCAAAATCAAAAATCGTCAAATTCCATGGCGATTTTTCCACCACTGAAGAAACCATCGTCGGCTGTCATTGAAAGTGTTTCCAATTCCTTCATTTACGTTTCCAGTCTTTGATTGTAGTCAATCCAACTCCTAATTCTTTCGTGATTGTCTTGAGGCATTTACTTGATAGAAAAACAATCCATAATTAATTGTGTTTTTATTATACCTCATTTTTTTTAATTTTCGAGGGAAACATGTCAGAATACATATGTAGTTAAAAACAATTTAACTTCACCAGACCAAGTTCGAAATATAACTGAAAGAATTTCAGAGGAGAGGTTCTAAAATGAATTAACATTTTCGAGAAATTCTCATTGTGAGCTCGCCTCTGGGGTTCAAGAATATTGAGTACACAAAGGGGCCACGAGATGGTCGGATTACCCAGAGAGTCGTACTAGTGGAAGTCGGTTTAGCGAGTTTCCTCTGTACAATAGAGAGAAATGATTTATGAACGCATTTTAGTGTGATTATGCTAAACATTCATGTTGTTACGCCCAACCACTCATGTACTTTAAGTAACTTGTAGTGGCGTGTTTTCTCAGAATAGATAGGATTAATTTATGATTATTTTATTAAAACCACAACATGTTTCTATTATTCTAATAATTTTTGCCCAATTTCAAAAGGCAATTAGAACAGCTTTAATCAAAATGTCTTTACTGAGACACGAATGACATAGGGCTGATGATCTTTAATGAAACAAATATTAAATTATATAAACTTCACTATTACTTTTTTTTTTAGAGTGTTGATGACATCCAATTGGTAGAATTTGTCTCTGATAATATAATAACTGGAGATAATTCTTGGAATACATCGCGGTCAACCAAGTTATCGCAAGTCATCAAAGCCGCTAATCGAAGTACCTTAAGGAGTTCAAGGATGAATTCAAGAGCAAGTCCAAGTTCAAGAGCAATTCTAATTTCAAGAGCAAGTCTAAGTTCAAGAGCAAGTCTAATTTCAAGAGCAAGTCTAAGTTCAAGGGTCAGCTCAAGACGTAGTAGTAGTATACGTCCAACATTCATGAGATGGGCATCAGCTACAGGGCCCAGCAACAGCATACGATCAACTTTAGAACATAGAACTGAATCATACAGCAGTGAAAAAACGACGTACTTGGAGTTCGTACGGAGAAGTGTAAATGAGTGGAGGCCTCTGTGCGTAACCAATAACAGGTCATCTTCATCATCAGGATCAGGAGTGGAAGATCCCGAATATGTGAGACCTAAGCGTAGCAGCAGTCGTAGAACTACCAAGGAATATACATACCCTATCATTGATAGAACTCATAAATCTAAACCCAAAACAACCACATTGAAACCCATAAGAAAGGTAAATTCGATAGATTTTGATTAGTAGGATAATTATTTATTTATAAATATAGACCTTTTAATTTTATTTATTTATTCATTGCCCCTGCCAAGGGTTTCATGCATACTCGAGTTCTATGAGGTCTATGGGAGCTCTCAACAATCTGCCATATAGCGCAGTCAGTTGCATATAGTGCATTTTTTACTGCACTCGTCGCCTACATCCTCCTCACACTCTAAGGATGCCTTAGGTTCTCCTAGATATTTAAAAACGGCCTAGTCCTTGAAGCCGTCAGCACCTGTGTACTCCAGTAATCACGGGATGTCCATATACCTTTCCGTCTATCCCTTAAACTTTGGAAAAAACCTGTGCAAGGTCCACCTCTTTTGTGACTAAGTTCATTAAGAGTTCCATTTCTCATAATATAGACAAAGAAAAAAATGTGTCTACTGTAAAGGGTGTCCCAAATACTTTTATTTTTTGAGAAAAAAAAAATTCAAGTCTAGTGGGATGCATCATAGAATTAACGGATTTGTTGTTGTGAAAACAATTTTACTAACTGATTGTAGTAATGATTCATTAAACCCCCAAGCACACATTGCATAATAGTAATTGGGATGTTTTGATTTAAATATATATATACCCTCCTTGGGTTTATAGGTAGATGTTGAAATATTGGTTGATAATTTACTCTTTATTATTTTTTAAATGGTTCCCAATATTTGTAATAGGTCAGACGCATTAAGTAAAACGCTTAAGGGACTTATTTCTCGTTTTTTTTAGTTCATAATTCCCTTAATTTTATTTTAGCATAATTAGTATATTTTCAGATTTTGTAGAGGTATCCTTTTAAAACAACCATTACCGTAAAACATACTGACATACTTACTAAAATTAGTCTCTCCCTTCGTGCAGGGCAATTACTGTTATTATTATTATTTATTAATTAAAGAATAAATATGAATGATGTAATTTATGAGTTTAAGCATTTTTTGGGAGATCAGCTTCCATAGGCATAAGTCGGGTCGTCACGAGGGGGGTGGGGTGCCTGGTTACCCTAGCTCTGCTGTCAAGTGAGGGTTGTTTGAGTTTATAACCTGGACAATCGTTTCATGATGGCTTTACTATCTGACTCCATTTTTTGATAGGTATGTGCCCCGAAAATGCACTATGTTCAGGAGAAGAGGTATAGGGTAGGTAGGTAGTTTGTGTGGTCTTGGAATGACCACGAATTTACACTCGGTATCTGAGGATAGGCGAAATCCGTCCGGATCCCAAAGACGAGTGTGAACCGGAGAGAGGCAGACTGAATTGTCACGGTAGAAAATGTTTAAGTTAAGTTTGTTAAGTTTGCAGGGCCGCGACAACCGTTGTCCACTAGGGAGAGATCTCTCCCAAGGAGGTACTAGATTTACCGAGACGAAGGCAGAGATTCCCACTAGGAAGGTGTGGGGCTGACAACGCCGGACTAAAACATAGCGAGGTTAGGAGAGAAGATATGCAGAGGTTTTTCATAAAGAAGCAGACAAGTTACAGAGTTTCAAGCTGGAGCCATGGGCCGGTAGTTGACAGGAGAATAATTTACAGGGGCCAAACCACCAGCTTAAATACCCTGCTAGCCTTGTCCGCAGCCAATAAGAATCGTCATTGTTGTGACCAATGGTGTGGCTTTCCTTTGCCCCCCCCCCCTGGGAAAGGCTGGAAGGGTCTGCCGGCTGTTTGGGCCCATACTTATACCTGGCTACTGACAGCTGGTGTCCCATCTCATTTAACTAATTAGGCCCTGGCAGCATGTTTTATTGTTTAACATATTTGCGATGATTTATATTTGGGTAATGTTATTTATATTTGTTTACAATATATATACAATAGAGTATAGGGTGATTTATCTTATGTAGTTAGCGGTCGCTATAGCATAAAAGCGATGTTAATTTTTCAACAAGTCTATTTGTGAACAGCATTTCAGTTTCCCTATATGTCTGAACAAGGCGACAACAACCGTCTTCTCACTAGGACCTGATACAGACATACGTTGTATGTCGAAACGTTGTTCACAAATGAACTTGAAAAAAACTTAACATCGTTTTTTCATTAGCCCAAACAATTTTCCAACAAACTTTTCTACTCATTTATATACTCATGGGTAAAAAAGAGCTCACCGTGATTGAATTTATTTTTAAAACAATATAAAATGCTTTGATTTGACAAACAATGGAATACTTCTATAAGAATAGAATAGATTTTAACTAACTTAAATTTCTGATTTGTTTCCATGCTTTATTTTTATTGTTGATCTCTGATCTTGTAGAGAATAAAATTGTCTTTATTTTTTTTCAGAAGTTATCAATAAAAGAAACAATAACGAGCTTACTACGAGATGCTGCTACTCTCGTAACCCAAGAACTAAAGGAACAAAAGAGGTATGAATTTATGCCCACTCCTTTGATATTATACTATGCGGACACTATAGAGGTGCTAATTCCATATATAAATTACAAATGATTTAAGAGTCCTTTACGAATTTTATAATAACATTTAAAACAACTGGAACCGCTTATTTTTTAAATTGTATACCAAACTTACAAAGCAGGCCATTGACCGTATCCCCACTTGCCAAGATCCCACAAAGCCCTTTGTTTTCTGGCAATATGCCTGGTGCTCTTCACGCCCGTATTGAGCCGGTATTTGATGCAAATTAAAGCAAAATCAATTGTATCCTCTGATAAACGGTATGAGTTATATGTAAGTTGTATATGTATAAACTTATAATACTTAAGAAACATCAAAATGCAGCTTTGTGATTAGTATTGCCGACGAAATATTAAGTTAAACAGCAATATATGAGTCGGGTCGTCACGAAGGGGGGTGGCTGGTTACCCTAGCCCTGGAGACAAGTGAGGGTTGTTTGAGTTTATAACCTGGACTATCGTTTCATGACGGCTTTACTATCTGACTCCATTATTTGATAGGTATGAGCCCCGACAATGCACTATGTTCAGGAGAAGAGGTATAGGGTAGGTAGGTATGTATTTTGTGTGGTCTTGGAATGGCTAAGTCTAAATGGCTAGCGGAAGTTAGCCAACCATGCTATGGCATCAACTTTTGCAACCGTATTCTCCACGGCCCTGCCAAGCTTTGTACTGCATGAGAAGATAAACGGTGCAGAAGATCGTCCAAAAGTGTAAAGAAGATGGAGGAATAGCATGAAACTATAAACCGCAAAATTATAGGTCTTCAGTAAATGGTCTCTCAATAATCATTCATTCTGGTTAACTTACACTAGGTGTCCGAATATCGTATCCAAACTGACAGCTACATTTCAGGGAATATAAGCTTTTAGGTTGGTCCAGACGACAATAGTCCTATCGGAACTAGTTTGATTGGCTGGTAGAAAGTTTTAGGCCCGGTCCGTAGTTAAATGAAAAAATAAACTTTATTCTGGCACTACATTATTTCTTAATGCCATAAGAATTACAAAAATGTAGGATAGTATTAGACCAGAGACTGGAACAGGCAAAATTTAAAACATATTAAAACTATAAACTCCATTTTTTTTTTAATAAAAAAACATTAAACGATATAAAAAATGAAATTGGTTTAAAATGAACAAATTACAATATTGTTGGCAAAATTTTGTTGAAAACGGAATAGTACTCGAAGTAGTGAAACTGAGGCAGATTGAGGGGAAAGAAGAAACTGATATAGACGAGGTTAGAAAACTGGAAGAGGGTAGTAAAGGGTGTAGGCAAGGACGAGAACAAAGCAGTTAAAGGAAAAGGGTCTGTGAACAGGATCTTCAAAGAGATCCAATAAGAGGAAACTTGTGTTGTGGGATTTGAGTTTAAGGAGGTTATTTATGTATGAAGGGGTTTTAGTTGCTGAGGTTGGGTGTAGGAAGGTCCTGTGAAAGTATTGCCACCTGGTGGAGCGCAATAGCCAAAACGACTAACAGACAATATAGCGATGCGAAATGTTTGAGCATCTCGGGATACTGAAAACAAAATGAATTGAACAGTTCAAAGGATCTTTTAACTTTTCATTGCGATTCTTAGAGAAAACGTCATAAACAGATCAACAATAATCAAAATAGGGAATGATAAAGGAGGAAACGATAAGTGTGTGAGTTTGATGCGTAAGGAGATGGCGAGAGCAGTTGATTAGTCTAACGGAGTATATGGAACGTCCATTAGTGTAGGATTCGTGTTCGTATCCAGGATAAATCAAGGATTACGCCTATGTTTTTGACGGTTGAAGAGCATTGGATAGGTCACAGCCTGATATAAAAACAAGGTTGTTCGTGTAGAGAGTTGGTAAGGGGGTTTGACGCTTATGATAATGGATTTAGTACCTCATAGTCTTAGGTTAAATTACTCCCTAAAACCGATAATTTGAGTAGATGAGCCACCTGAATCTCACATGATCCAAATATACGGTTAGTGGGATAGGCTTATTAAGACCGGGCAATGACTTATTTTATGTTAAAATAAAACTGTTTGAATTGTTAGAGCATAGTTTATTCAGAGTATAGGCTTCTTAGCCCTACTATAAGCTCTGTTGCAAGGAAAAAGTTGGAAAAATCAAACTCAGATTGGATTTTGACTGAGAAATTTATTTATATAACATATCTGACATAAACATGATTAAATTATTCAAAATAGCTTCCTCCGGGCTGTACACAGGCTTTGTAGTCTGCGGTGCCAGTCGTCTATTGCAATACGCAGTACCTCTTGTGGAAAATTATCTACTGCTTTCACCAGGGCATTTTTCAGGCTCCCCAAACTAGCGAGTCCCTTAGGGCAACCAATTAACGGAAATCCAGAGGGTTCAAATTTGGACTTCCTAAGGGCCAGTCTAAAACCTTATTGAACTCAGGGGCGTTCTCCTCCAACGACCGCTGAGTTGATCGAGCCTTGTGTGAAGGGCCAGAATCTTGCTGGTAAACCCAGTGTTTTCCATCAAAGAAAGTGCTGTTCAGGTACTTCACTTCCTGGCTCGAATTTTGCCGCCATATTGCCAAAATAAAGTTTTGTTTTACCATCAAAGTGTACCCTCTACCAAACAATCACTGAGCTCGGTTGGTGCCTCGTTCCAACCTTTCGATCTTCCCTTGGGTTTCCCGGCAATTGTGTGCATACACTTTGTAATTCTGATAATGTTAAAAACAATGTCTTCAATGTTAAAATATTTCTCGTCCAAAAATAATATCTTACGATGACAGCCCTTCGGGGTACTTGCTTATTGCCTTTGCTCTCTCTTCTCAACTCTTCTGAAGTGAAGCAGTGAGCTTTTGTACTGTCATTCTCCAATAGGGCTAATTTGATGATTCGGGTCATTGACCATGGTGAAATCTTGACATTATTTTTTGTTTTCTTAGTGGATTTCTTCAAATTCGATTTCCAACTGCATTAATGGCATCTTTTGTTCTTACCATACATGGTCGACCTGACCGGGGCCTGTCCTTTACAGACTTGGTTGTAATGAAGCGATTAATTGTGTTCCACACAAATGCCTGAGTTTTACCCGCCCTGTAAAGAGCGATAATGGCATGTTGATTTTCTTCTAGGCATCTCTTCATCATGTCTATATGAAACTCAGAGACAAACTAAAATGGATTATAAGCTGCATTCGAATATAAACAACAAACAGTAAGACATTTATTCACCTGCATGTGTATACATATTTATCTAAGTCCACAGGTTGCAACAGAACTTATGGCAGGACTAGGTATACATTTAAATTTCTAGGTGATTTAATCATTTTTACTGCAGCTTTCGTAGAACATCTATAAGGACAGACAGTATGTCAATGATAACAATCGTCTGAATGACAGTAGGAAAGCAGCTTCTTTCAGGCTTGACAATTATTCTAAATTCTCAGTTCATTATTAAACAACACTTTCAAACTAGCGAAATGTTTTAACTACACCTTTTTACACAACAAATATATATTGATTATATAAAATTAATTTGAAATAATTGCAATTGTAATTGCAATGAATCACCTTTTTTTTACATTTATTACTAGTTAATTCTGTATTCATTAAATTATTAAAATAACTCTTCTTAAAGATTGAAAAGACTGCTTCATGGAAGTTCTAACTACCAAAAATACCAATCGTTCGCAAAAGAACGATTACAGAAAGAGCAGAATGATTTGCAGCAAAGATTAAGGGAAATGCATTTCAAAGGTCAGCTGACCCGTCAAGCAGCAATACTTGCTAAAACACGCCTTGTGCATCTTATTATTATTAGAAGAAAATGTTTTGAAGCAGAGGTAAAGGCACAATAAGCTATGTATACTGTACATTAATTACTTTATTCTTATTATTATCTTACATTTTAGTAATGTGCAATGTTAAATTCAGCTATTAAATGCAAATATTCAGATATTAAGTATATAAAATTGAATAAACTACTATCTTACAACTTATTGTACTTGTTGGATATTTGTTATTACTATATTTTTTCACAATACCATGATAAAAAGTATATGCTTTTCAAAATACATTGATGATTTAAAAAAAACAGTTATAATTATTATGTTATGTTACATAATTCAGTACTTTATAGAGAATGCTGACTTTACTGTATGTTTGTATTTTATGCTAAATTAAATAGAAACGTTTGCATATTTGAAAAGATAAGTAGTACTGAGGTTCCCACCATCGTTAGATGGTGTACAGGTACACCAGGAATATTGTTGCAACATATCATTTCTTCAATATGAAGTAAGGCCAAAATTTACTCTTACTTTTAATTCGACCTCTGTTATGGCAAGTTATAACAATTTTAAAAACGGTTCAGTTAGATGAAATGGACAAATATCTAATATTGACTGTTCAATGACTAAAGTCAGACTGGATACATTGTTAACATTGTTTATGAGAATTACTGATCAACGACTTTATTATTGGCGAGCTATTATTTTTTTCCACAGTTGATAGGACATCAAAAGGAGCTTGTAGGCTAGAGAGAAGACTATAAACTAAGGCTGAGTTGGGGCAGTAATTGGATGTGTGCTCGCCCTCCAAATACTGTTCAACTCTGGCTGTACTATGATTCATTGGGTAAGATGGGCCGCTCATCAAAGAATTTACCCTGAAATGAGGTTTTCCTTGGCAAATTAACATGTCGCTAATTCGTCCATTTGGTTCTGTTGTAAGCATCTTCCTCTCTCAATCTCATATTTTTTAGAATGATTTTTCTTGTTGATAATTTGGCGTTCTTATAATGCTTCTGCTATCAGAGTTACATTTCAAAATGGCTTTTGATCTTCCTTCTGACTACATGGCCATTCAAGTTAGTATCTTCCTAACTATTTTGAGGATTTTCTTTTTTTAACCAATTTTAACTCACTTATATTTTTCCCCCACATTTATTATCCTTTCGAGCCAAGAGTTATAACATTTGTGAAAGTCTACCTCAGTTGCAGTTAGCCGCTTCTTGTCTCTAGAAGCTGGTATCCAGTACTCTTTTGGCTATTGCATATTTTAGTATAAATATTACAGTAGTTAAAATACTATTATTACAGTTGTGCATTTCAGTAACTTTTTTTCCTTCCTCATTATATTCTATCCCCATTGTTTTTCCTTCGTCAATTTCTAAGATAAAAGATTAGTGTGTTTTAATATACCATGCCCACTTATTTTTAAGTAATTACTTGTAAACATGTGTCGGTTGGTATGTCCCCAAGGGGGGAGGACGCCCACCGCGGGCTAGGGTCACTACAACCCGGCCGCTGTCCGGTGAGCGTCAAGAAAGATATAAGAAAACGTCCGCCGCGGGCTAGGGTCACTACAACCCGGCCGCTATCCAGCGAGCGTCAAGAAAGAGATCAAATGGGTGGACCTGTGGTCTTTCATCTTTGCTGGCGGCCTAGTCGGCGGGCAGCTTTATTCGTATTGATCTGACCTCATAAGATCTTAGAAGGTGTGCCCCGGCAGTGCACTATGTTCAGAACAAGAGGAACAGGGTAGGTATTATAGGTAGTTTATGTGATCTTGGACTGACCGCGAATTCACACTTGGTATCTAAGGGTAGGCGAAAACCGTCCGGATCCCAAAAGCGAGTGTGAACCGGAGAGAGGCAGACTGGATCGCTGGGGGAGACGCTACTAGTTAAACTTTGTAAGGCCCCGGTGACCATCGTCCGCGAGGAAGAAGTATCTTCCAAGGAGGTGCTAGTTTTAGCAAGACGAAGGCAGAGAATCCTAATAGGAAGGTTTGGGTCTGACAACGCCGGCCTAAAACATAGTGAGGTTAGGAAAGAGAGATGCAGATGTAGTTGAATAAGAAAGCCATGGGTCGAGTAGAGTAGCAAGCGTCAGTGCAGAGAGATAGAGAGAGAGAGCAGTGTTCTTCAGGTTGCGGGTTCCGAGAGTCTGGAAAATGCCTCAAATTCGGTCCCTTATATAGGCAGGCCAGAGGCTGGGCCTCACCCACGCTCCTAGTGGGCTTCAGCTGTTTCATGCACTAGTTTCCCCCTCACTTAACTGATGCTTAACGTTTTTATTATTAAAACATAGGTAGATATTTTCTGGGCCGAGAAGAGGGGAACTTCCATTTATTCCTGGTGAAGAAGTTGACACTACAAAATGTAATCCATCCCAGAGAAGTCCCTTTATTTTTATTCTTCTTGCATTATAGAACAACTAAAATTTATTTCTCCAGTAATATCAGCTTGCCAGTATGAAAATCATAAAAAGTAGAGTACAGGCCTAAAGTAATGCTTTAGATATCTTGCGTTCCTGTGAGGCAAATTCCCTACGTGACCTTAACATGGTTGTGGTGGTAGTGCTTCTTTTTATTCGGATGATGGGTTTATTCATATAAGCTACCCTCTAGGCCTTCCAAAGTTTCTCATGTGGTACACTGTCAATATACATTAACTTATGAGTTTACTTTTTTCTTACCTTCACATTTCTCCAATCTTTGTTCCAGGGTGAATTTGCAATCCTAACACAACCCAAAATAAAATTATCTAATACAAATAAAGTTAAGATTTTAAACTCCCCTTTTAAATTTGGTAAACATACCAATTTGTCTGGTGAAATTTGCTAATCTAGATGACAGATGGGCATTGAAATCAGAATATTAAACATATAAAAAATAATGAATTATAGAATTTAATAATTTTTATTTATTATATATATGAACAATTCAATTGTAAAATGAAGTTATATTTCTTAGCCACATATTCCGATCATCCATGTAAATTTATAAGTTTAAATTACTTTCTTGTTTATTTCTTTCTTTCTGATTATCCACTGATTAATTACTTAGTATATAGAATTAATTATCATAATAAAAGCAGTATTTTTCTTATTGTCCAGTCATTACGTGTATTCTCTATGTCACCATGTCAAGTATCAGGTAAATAGGACTTACAAATAGACAGAAATTTTGGCTACCTATCTAACTTTTTTTTGTAAAAAAAAAAACCTTAGCTACCTATCTTAGTACTTTCCAGTCAAAGTCATAATTCCATTAAAATGTTCTGGGTCCTCTCTTCTATACCTTATGTACCTCACTCATTCCAACTACCCCCATTATCTAACTCATAACCCATAACCTCACTACCTTGACTGATAAACAAGACTAACTTGGAACCCGATACTTGACTCAAATGATAAGAGCTAAATCGATGTTTTGGGTAACTATACAGACTGCTTTACAGAAAATCTTTCCTCTCATTTGAAAATAAAATACTAATTTACAAAACCATCTTGAAACCAGATCTGGACATACAGTCTTGAACTCTGGGAGACAAGAAAGTACTCATACATCAAGGAATGATCAAATCCTTCCAATTTAAAGTCCTTAGAAATAAATTAGTAAATACCCCCATGTCACCAGTAAAACCCTCCATACTGGCCTTAATATACCCACCAACTTGAATAATTTCCCTCTAAATTTTCAAAATTCCATAAAAGAATATCTAAACGTCCTAATCCCTCCACTAGATAGCTATTTAGTCACCACACATCACTACAATCCTTCTCAGAGATTGAAGTGGCAATGGGCTCGAGATCTCTTATAATTTATCCGTTATAGGGAGTCCTATAAGGTTTTCTCCCCACATCATTTGTCTATCTGCAGCTCTTGTACTCTCTGCCTATCTCAGTCTGTACTTCTAATTTCTAGCAGTAATTTGGCTGTAGGTACAGTTTGAGGGATCTTTTTGATCCCAGATTTCTTCTCCTTAGCTGGGCCGGTGAAAATCACACAGGTGAATTAGGGGGATTTATGGGCTTTGTATTTTTGTAAATATTGTAGAAAAGAATAGAATAAGAAAAAATGTATTTTGGGACAAAGTCCCTTATGAATAACAATAATGCTCAGGTAACAGATTTAAGTAGTGAATATTGTAGATACCATATTGTATTTAATATTGCTGACAGAATATAGTACAAATAAGACACTGAATACAATATTATATGTACGGTATGGATTTCATGATTCATTACAATTAATTACCAAGTACCCTATTAGGGTAGATTGTATTTCTTTACAAAAAAACATTTTTTTTTTAACATTGTTTTTGTTGACATTCATATCATTTTTCAGAGAAAAAAACTGCTTCGTCGCAAATTAAAAAACTTGGCGGCCAATAGAAAAAGACAAATTATGCTCAAAAAAGGTGTTATAAACGTTAAACATCGATTACGTTCTAACAAAAAAGTTATAGAGATGAAGAAACATAGAGGAGGTAATACAGTAGACATCATTAATTATTTAATTCACTTCAATGAACCACTCCTTTAAAAGATAACTAAAAACATGATAGATTATTTTAATATTTTTTTAACATTTGTAACAAAAATTACAGTTAATAAAACACTTAGTTATTTTAAACATTCTACTTTTTTTTGTAATTTTAAACAATACCAATCAAAGGAAAAATATGATTTAATCATATATATGAAATGGGCTGTCCTATTTCATATAATAAGACCCCGATACATGTAAATCATCTAGAGTATCTGGTGAGGGGTGTGGGTTTAAGAAGATAATAAATTGTAATTAAAAAAGAATGATTACAGTTGTGGTATGTAATCCTGCTGTTATAATAATAATAAGCCAAAGATAAGACCACATCTGGTGTACTGTGCTGTCTTGAAAGCAGGAGCTTTGAGCAAACGCATCAGACATAGCCAGAATGTTAGAGAAGACCTTCACACTTCAGATCTGAGAATCTGAAATAATTTTAATTTTCTCAGAAAAATAAAATGCCCCTTATTAATAATGCATACTCAATTTTTGTTAAAGATTTCATGCATATAATCCAGCAAAAAGCAAACAAGCTCTCAGGAAATGTAGATAGATTAGATCGTAAGCTCCTTTGAAAAATGTCCTGTAAAAAATATTCATACATAATTTTAAGGAAGCAAAGTGATTTTTTAGAATTTTTACTTAGAAGTATTTATATATTTGTATATTCATACATATATGTGTGTGTGTTTTTCAGCAATATTATTATCTAAAGAAATAAAAAGGCTTAATCTTCAATCTATAAAGAAGGTAAGCATTTGAATAATAAAATGTTACCACTAGCTTATAAAGTTGTCTGAACATGCATTTGAATTTTTATTCTTGTTAATTAAAGGGATTTGAATTAATGGCAAATAATTAAACTGTGATGCCTAGTCCATCAAGTATAATTAGCCAACTGCTTAATAGTTGAAACTGAGATACCATTTACCTTTGTTATTAATTTTTGTTTTAATCTGGAATCTCAAAATTTTAATTTGATTTATAAATAAGGATTGGCAGGAAATTTAATGAGATTCAACAACTCCTTCATTAATGGTTATTTCCTTAAAATAAATTCTTTGTTCACAGAATAAATTTTTTTTTAAGAAACCAAAAGCATTTACGTTATATTTAGAAATAATATTGAACGTATTTCTGAAATTTCTCTATAATTTTCACCTAATGATAAATTCTTATGTAAGCTAATGCAAGTTATAGGTTACATTTACGTCCAATTAATAATAAAAAAGCATTGTTTTTCACAATGAAGTTTTTGATTCATCATAAAAAAAAATCTAATATTAGTGTGGATAAATGAGAGCTATTATTTTCAATTATAAATTCCAAAAACACTTATACATGTAACAAGAAAAACAAACTCAATATAGTGTAGTGTGTTGAGTTTTAAATTTATTTTTAATTGATAGTCTTTATAATAAAATTCACATTGATGAAATTCCATCATAAAATCAGCTAAAATGTGACAAACGCGAGTTGTGGTCCTTGTTATTACCGAAACTTATATTGTTCAAAACTCACAAAATACACTTTTTTCATACAAAAGGAAAATTTAGCTCACTAAGTCCCATTCTACCACTTGTCATTCATCACCTATCAATGTGAAGCAGAATCAGTAGTCCCAGGCTCTTTAATGTAGGAAAGAAGCTTTATCTTATGATGATTTTTGAGTTTTCTGGTTTTTTAGGTATATATAACTTGTAAAAACTGTCAATGAGCAATGAAGCTAAAAATCTAAAGGAAACAATACAAAATAAACATAATTAGTTTTATAAATTACAGAACTTCACTTTTGTAATAAACAGAAATGAATTGTTGAGAAATTTGTCATAAAATTATTCTTGTTTAAATGCAATGCATTGATCCTTAAATATTATTACCAATTCCATGGCATAACACTGTCCTTATATGAAAATCACATTCTCAAAAGTATTTCCACATATTATATATATACAAGTAATATTAGTGCATTTCTATATCTTGAAGAGTATAAAGTTCTATTATACCATGGGAAGTGTTTTAACAAACCATAATAAATTGTTTGTTCAATACCGGCTAATTATTCATAATGTTTCAGAAAAAAAGTGAGCACGTTCGCAAACAAATGCAAGCACAGGACCAACATGCCATTGAAATTATTTCTGTTGCTCAGAAAAAGAGTATGAAATCCATCTCTAAAGTTAATAAAGAGGGGGTAAGATTTTAATTTGTTATAACTAAGTTGTTACAAAAGTTTTTGTGCATAAAACAAACTTATTAAAAAAAAGTAATATACTTCCGGTGATATCTGAATCACCTATTGTACGTGCCCACTAATCCTCATGTGGCCATATAGGAAGGAATTCTGACTTACACTTATGAGTAATTCATCATCATTGATAACTAAAGAGCGACCTTATCGAGGCTCATCTTGAAAAATGGTATTCCAAGCATTGAAGAGTTTAAATTAAACACTGCTGTGGCTTGATCCAGCACCCCTTCTCATCTTTCCCTGAACGAATTTCTCGGGTATCCACCTTTGCATTCAATCATAAGTATACTGAGTGTAAGTATAAGTATACTGAAACATCACAATTGACATTTCTTTCTGAAGAAAATGATATAAATTACATATGCAAAAGATTCAAATAATAATTTAACATATTATTTTAAAGTCAACGATGTTTTAATGTGCAAGGGCTTTCTAAGAACCTATTATTTGTAATTATTTAATTACAAAATTGCTTAAAATTATATATGGCAAAAAGAACAATGAAACATTTGAGATGTTAAATTACAATAATATATTTATTACTACATTGTCATTGGTTTGTTACAAACATTACTTTATTGGATTGGGAATTAAGTGGATTACATTTTTGGATTATAGACATAAATATATTTCCTGAAAAGAGCAATAAACACTTGTTGCCAGTAGATAATACCTCCTTCAAATTGTGATTTATTTTATTTAATTCTGGCCAGCTGGAACTTTGGTTATTCGACGATTCTGTTCCTTACAGAAAGCCAATTATTACATTGTGTATATCAACGGAGGGCCGATTCTCAATCTGGTAATCATCGATTTCTCTCCTCATGTAAGGATGTCTAATGGCCAAATGTCCAATATTTTAACTTATTGTACTGCTCTACACAAGCTCAAGCCATACCTGTACGGCACCATATACTTCTGGACCTTCTGTGGCTCTGCTGGTCTTGGAGGAGGATAGGGATGAGGGGGCAAGAGGATTGGGTGCAGGCCTACTTTACTATGATGTCAGCTGCTCCTTAACCAACTGACCCTGACTTGCTCGGGGACGCATCAGAGAATTACTAGTTTATCATTCAGGTTTCTGTTAGCAGTTTGATGATATCATAGGCTATCGGGTTGTTAAAGTTATTATTTTTAATACTTTGTTGGGACCTTAAAGAATCTAAGCTAATAACAAAACTATGATACTCATCATTCTTGATCGCTGGAAAACCTAGTTTTAAACATGTAGTTCTACCGAGAAAGATGAAAACATGGTAAGAAGTCAAAAGCAAATTATTATTTGTTAATATAATGGTATCTTTCTTACCAAAAAACATTCTAGGCTTTATTTTTTTTAGATTAGAGACCGTAACTTCTTTCTTTTGATGAATCGACAACAAGAATTGGAAGAAAAAAAGCAGCACGTCAAAAAAACTAGAACTTACACTAATGATATGAAACAAAAGGCTATCAAATACTTGGAAAGCAAAAGACAAAGGTAAAACCGTAGTTTAATGTAGAAATGTTTTTGTTAGTTTTGTTGGCTAGAGTAAATAATAGTGTATTAAATTCATAAATGGAAGGATTCATTTATATATTATTACTTTTTGAGATAAACAGAATCAATTAATATAAAGTTGTTTAATAGTTAGGTTAATTTTTTTTTCTGAAATGAAATGACAGAAAAAAGCACTTTAATTTATACATAATTGTGGCTGCTCAAATAGAATGAGTTACTAACAACTCTATTATGACTCCATAGACACAATTAATATTAATACAGAAATACAATACATAAGTATATAAACGCATTAAAGAAAAGAAAATTACAAAAAAAAGCATAAAATGGACAAGCAAATATTAAAAATAACATTATTGGTCTTAGTTATTAAAATGAAATTGTTTTACTTCTAACATAATAAACATCTTTATTAGAAAAATTACAATTTGATCGTACAGCATTATTAAGAGTTCATTCATACTGATAAACAAATTCACTTATACAGTATATACAATTCCCATTCATACAATATATACATGCATATCCTGTCAAAGAGCACTTCTGTTCCCAAGACAATTCCTCTGGCAAGCTGGAGGAAACAGCAAGGCTCTCACGCCCTCACGCTCCGAGATAGCGAAACCAAGTGGCGTAGGCAAGAAAGAGGTCAAGACAGCCACAGGCGCTCAGTTGAAAAATGGGGATGATGGTCAATGCCAGAACCCCACAACTTAATTATCTATTCTATGGGCACTGTTGTTATAATCGATGACCAGGATTGTAACAATAAGTGTTACCGGATAAGGAGTTGACTAGAGGATTCGGATGAGCGGATAGGTTTTTGTGGGATCTGGGGAATATTGAGAGTATAAGGTCAAGGACAGTTGAGACATAGAGATCACTGTGAAGGGCTGTTTGTAATATAGAAGTCAAATAAACTTCTAACAACATTGGTTTGGAATATTTGGATTCATCGAATCTTCGAAGATTTTTAGATTCGAATATGAGGACACATTTTAGTTGGATACTTTCAAAAAAATTTGAGAGCATCAGAACTAGGCTAATAGGATGATAAAATAAGGTATCAGTGGGAGACTTACGAGGTTTCTGAAAAAGGGCAATAAAGGAATATTTTTTTAAGAAGAGAATTGTAGGTTCAATATAATATACCTATAGGTCTGAAAAGTTTTTCTTTAGGAGGGAGATGTCAAAAGATCAGTAAGATCATACCCAGGGAATTTACAGACAGTAAGAGTACTTAAAAGGTATTTGACATCAGAAGGATTGATTGCCTTCAAATGAAACTAAAAAGGAATTGAAGAAGTGAGGAGTTCATGAACATTAATGGCAAGAGTGGGACTTCACTGGTTAGGATAAGGTGCTCAGGAAGGGGGAAAAAAAAAAAAAAAAGGTTAGGATGAGGTGTAAAAGTAAGTGATAGGTGCTGTGCTAATGCTTCCGAGCTTTGTCAGCTTGTCGCAGCCAAGGAGCAATCAGCACAATGAAGTGGAAGTGATATACTGCAGAGAATTTTATGTAGCTCTCTAGAGGATATTTTCTGGGGAAGAAGATGGGCAGATAAGAATTAAATGTTTTAGACAGGAAGATTTCCAAGTGCTGCTTTACTAATTTACAGAATTTACCGTACTTGTTACATATTGTAACAGCAGAAATCAGCAGTGTCGGGTTCTTTTCCATGAGACTTTGGAATGATGTTTAAGGTACATAAAGTCAAGGAGGTTTCCGGGTAAAGAATTCTTTTTCTTTACTTTCTGATTGTGTCTTGAGTTTTGAAGGGATAAAAGGGAGTCTTGATAGGATAAGAGATAAAAGAGTGTAACATATATTAAAACTGATAACCAACTATATTTTTTTTTTAGTACCTAGTATTATAGTTATTATTATAGCTGATTATTATAGTTACCTATTAGTAGGTAACTAATTAATTAATTATTGACATTTACTCATAGGTTACAGAGTTGTATTCATTTGTCATGTCTTCCTTGAACAGGGGACTTACAAAGACCAGGAAAGACAGATAGATAAATACACCTTGTTAGCCTCTGGACACAATGTGGTAAGACAGTTATTGCGAGAGTTTGGCCAATGAGAATTCATGTTGGCTGGGTCCTCAATCATCCAGTACTACCTCAGTTGGTAAAGTACACGAATACATATAGGGGAGATCCTAGTTTTGAGCCCTGGCCCTGTCTGTACTTTTTTTCTTAAGCTAATAATAATTAATAATAGTGGGATCAATATCAAAATAAATAAATATTACTAACTGGCTAAAAAAAATATTAAATTTTTTAAGTTATATTTTGATAATTAATGAGAATTTTATTCATTTAATAATTATTAAAATATCATAATTAAACAGCAAACATTATTTATTTAATGTCAATTGATATAATTAATTTATTAATTCTATAATAATTAAAACATTTCAATTTGCATAATTTTTTTTAGAAAAGATATGTCAATAAGAAAATCTTGCAACGTGGATGAAAAACTATTGAATACAATCCTAATGCAAAAGTAAGAATTTTTTAACTGTATATCGTTAAAGGTATTTTAGATATGGTAGGACCTCTGAAGCTGCGAGTATTGCTTTTAATAACATATTAGACTAAGCCAATTTGTTTATTTTTTATTTCAAAATCTATATTAGGGTGTAATAACAAGCTACCTTCATATGACATAGATAATTATGACCTAAATATCTCCTTCATTCAATATTTTTAATATCAATGCAAACTGACTAATACCAGAAATCCCTGTGATGTAATATGTATTACTTAAGAAATAATTCTTTATTTATTTCTTTGATTTGTTAAAAACCATATTGCAATCGTTTCTTAACATCTGACCTCAATGTTGGGAAGTATGAGATACAATTAATGTAAAAGTTGGGTATATTTTGAAAAGTTTCTCTTGGATGTTCCTAAAAATGTTTGAGGCGAGGCCTTTGTTGTTGTGTAAAAAAGTGTCAACTTCACTCCAAAAACAATTGTGGTTTATTGCAAAATAAATGTTTGGAATGAATAAATTAGTACTATTATTAAGTAATAATTTAACTAATGTATCCAATTTCCTTCATTGATAGTTTACCATATTTATAATTCTGTTACCTAATTTCAGAAATGTGGTTCAGTATGCTGACAAAATTGTTGACCATTTTGAGGAAGAGCTGAAAAACTTCCCCAAGCTGAATCAAATGTATAAAATAAAAGAAAAAGTAAAATCACTAAGACAGATTTCAGAAACGTTATCTAAACTCATAAAAATATCTATGGGAATTAGATTAAATGAAAAGTTAAGTGCAACCGAAAAAGTTAGTGTTTACATAAATTTTGTTCTTACCTTGGAAAATTTTGCTGAAGTCACAAAGCCCAGGGTACAGTCCCAGATACAATCCCGTGTCTCTGTTCGCGACTCAAGTGTGAACACAAATATAGAAGACTTCGGCGAAATGATTGAAGAGGAGATTTCCTCCCTTGAAAGTGAGTCCATGACAATGAAATCTACCCTGGCTATACATCAAGAACAAATAAAGCGAGAGGAGGAAGCATTGAGAGCAAAAAAACAATTATTGATGGAAGAAGAGGCCATATACGTAGAATCTGTGATGGGTGATGTTCAAGAATACTTGTCACATTTTAAGTAAGTTGAAATATGGTGGAATATGTATGCTCATATCTTATGAAAAATTAAGAAATATTTAAATTTGTGTTAATTGTAAATGTATAGTTTGTCAATAATTACTGGATATCGGGATATGATGTATTTGCAAAGGAAGAGCAGTTTTTTCTCAGCAGCTAATGTGACCTACATTTTTTGGGTCTCTCAGGTAGCTCCCTGTGTTGCTCAAACTCCATCTTTGTTCCTTCCCTTATAAATATCTTTAGATTATAAGTAAACAATTTAAGGGAAATCTATACATAAAATCTGGAAATATTATCACTGAATTTCCTTCATTTTTTCTTTTGTATGTGTATTAAGGTTGGTATATGACAAAAAATATAAAGAGGGAATATGTTTGTTACCCACTCTTCTTTCTGGCTAATCCGGCCCAAATGTAAAGGGTTGTCTCGCCACTGAAATATTGCAGGAAATAAAACTCTGAAGAACGTAAAACATGCATGATATTTGTAAATACATATCTTCAATTTAAAAACCGAAGTGTTTGCAGTAGATGAAGGCAGTTTTGAGTAAATTTCAAACAACTTCAGCAATAAAAGACAGCATTTCTCACACACAAGAAATAGCATGCTAATCAACAAGACATAAGAATTGAGAAAATATGGCAGCACACCAGCTAAAAGCAGCCTAATGCACAATCTTGATTATTATACTTTTACAAGCATACTTACTATCAATCACAAATGTACTATATTTTTTTTGCAGTAAAACGTTTGAAAACACCAAAGGTAATGCAGCTTTTAATTCCTTACAAGAAAAATTTTCAAATGTGATTATAAAATTCACTCAGCTAAAGTCTGCTGTAAAAAAAAGGTATTTGTTCTATTTATACTATCAATAATTCCTTTTCTTCCCTTATAAATTGATGGGTTCATACCAAAGTCAAGGTGTATTTTGTTGAGTGGTGAACTCATCGTTGTAGTAAATCAAAATAAATATTGTTGCCTTTTTACTGAGAAACGGTTAAATTTCACCTATCTTCTAATAAGAACTAGGAAAATTTATTAATATTTTATCTGTCAAACATACAACACATTAGTATTAAAATTGGTATCTTGGCCCTATATAATAACTTGAGAGTTTTATTTAATATTTTACAGGGCTATAAAAAAAGAAAAAAAGATAAAAGAAAAAAGAAAATTGAAAGAAAAAAAAACAATGACAGGAAAAACAAAAAATAAAAAACGTCAAAGAAAAAAACAACCTAAAGTCAAAAATAAGGCCACTTTTACTCGATCACTCCATGTTTATCGTCCATCAAGTGATAAGGCTGCACAAAAAAGGTATGATCAGGTTAACTATAAGGGCTTAGGGCATTAGTATAACATACCCATGTATTATAACACCCCATAATTAAACCAATAATAATAATAATAGACCTAGGTGTTACAAAAGGACTTTAGTACATGAAGACATATGTTGTATAATTTATGTCACTGTTCGAATTGACTAACCTTTTACTCAATAATGTACCCTCAACCCCCTTTGGGTTTCATTTACTATTATATATAGTAACCAAAATATCCAAAGATAAGACTGTTATTTGTAGTCTTTTAAGACACTACTGGAAAAATAGATTAAGTGCAAAGGCACCAACTGAAGAAATTTGTCTGTCGTAAGTAGGGTGCTGATTTGGATCAAATACTTCATTGTTGGGAATACCAGTGTTCATGCATCAATCAAGTCGTCCTTCAGTTGTCAATGAAGATGAATTACTCAAGAGTGTAAGCTAGGATTTGTATGAGATGAGTAAAATTTGCTGAAAATAATTAGATATATTTTTTGAGGAATAATGTTTAAGTTAGTGTATTATATTGATATTTTTAACCATTTAGATTTGTGCACAAGAACATTTGAAGCAAGCTAGTACTAGTATTGTGTAAATTTATAAACATAATTGTGTTAATATAAACCAATACTAATGTCTAACTTTTATTGTAGGGTGCCCACAATCCGTTCCTTTTTTTGTCAAAGAAGAAGATTTTACAAGAAATCCCCACTTCTGTTAGAGTCAGAAAATGAACTGATGTTTAAAAGATTAAAGTAATTAATTTTTCAATCAATAGTCTTACAAAATTTACATAGAAATTAATTAAATAGCCATTATTATTGTTACCTTGTTAACTGTCAGTTGAGCATGAACCTTTAAATTTTTAAACTGTTTTGATTCCAAAATATATACATTTTTTCTGGTAGCTGTTATGGAACTATAAGTCTAGTTTAATGTTCTTGCAATCCTTTTTAACAAAAAGGCTGTTTTCAATTAAAAACGATCAAATGAGGAAATTTTGGTGGAAAATTCCTTGAATTTGTCACATTCCAAATTGATTAGTTCATGTACACTATTAACAAAATTTATACATTCTAACCAGTGACTTGAGAAAACCTCTGTCAGAAAGATCATAATAGCAAAAATATAAGTGACCAATTTTTTTAATTTTGGTAGGTCAGTAATCGATAATAAAATTGTTAATTTTTTATCATTTTTTTAATATCATTTAAAGGCCAAACCAAACTACTTTTTTTCTGTTTCAGATCAAGTGAAATTAAAAACCAAATTAGGGAAAAAATTCATCTCCCTTCAACAAATAAAGATCCATTTGATGATCTCAAGAAAACTAAACTTCCGTTCACACTACCCAGTTTAAAGATTTCTTCTATGCTTTCTAGAAGATTTCCTCCAACAAAATTTAGAGAAGTAAAAAAAGAGGAAAGTGATTTAAATAATGATTCACACCGTTTAAGGTGGCATTTTAATCAATTGGGAAAACCCATTTATGAGCTAGTTATTAAAGATCCATATAAATTCATTTGGGAGTGGGTCCCAGTGTTTTTGCCAGAAACTTTAGACAATTCAAGGAAGGTTAATTACAAAGTTATAAACCCAAGTGCTGTAGATATTGAAGAAGACACTTGGGAATCGTCATACAAATCAGCTCCAATTTATGCTACCAAAAAACACAGCATTAAGTTTCCTCCGGCTGAACAGTTTACTAAGCCACCATTTAACTTTATAAGCCAATGGAAGGCAAAACTAACAGATTTTGGGCACTTAGAAAAAGAAGTAAGAATTAAATATCTACAAAAAGTTTTGGAATATGAAAGGGACTACCATAGCAAGTTTGGTAAATACCGTTGTCCTGAAAAAAGAACTATACATATACCACTGCAGGAAGATGTCACTGAGAAAAAACGCCGAATAAGACGTCAAAAAACCAATACCTATGTAACAAAAATTGATAAGAGAGTATAGAAACATCAATAAGTCCAAAATTTAAGTATACATATAAATAATAAAACTTTCTATTATTTAACTGTTTGTTCTTATTTAATTTGTTCTTGATTCCTACTCATTTTTATTACTGTGGTGAAAGAAAAACGAATGTTTAACCCTTAAAAAGGTTTTTATTAGCTTAAAACATCAACAGTAGAATAGTGTGAATTTACAGAAGGTAACAATGTTATGAGTTATGAGTCAGGTTAGACAAGGTAAAACAATACAAAGTAGGGAAAGTTTCCCCCACAGGAGTGGGATTAAATCACCACATTCACCCTGGGTTTTTGAGGAAACATTTGGCAAAATTTAAAGTACATACAAATACAAAAACGATTTGAAACATCATTCATGGTTTACAACATTTAAGGGTTTTTAATTTGTTATATAGTCTTTAAGGTAAGATGGAGCCTTGGACACACGTCGAGGTCTTGAGGGACACACAGGTAATCCAACTTCAACAGAGGGAGGGCCGTGAACAGATGGAGCGGCAGATGATTCATCTGGAGGTTCCATGCGAGGGGGCTCCAATATTGCATCGGGTTCATCATCCTTAGGGCAAGGCTGCTCTGACACTTCAGGAGTTCCTCTAGGTGCCAATTGTCTCAGGGACACGGTTGACTCTGATCCATCCTTCCTGCGAATCTGGGCGTACTGTGGATTAGCCTCAAGTAATTCCACTTCTTCGACAGGGTCTTCGTATTTACTGAGTCGCACGTTCCTTTTGGCGAGCACAGGACCAGGGGTTAACCAAGACGGCAAGGTGACTCCATTGGCTGTGCGGCGAGGATGACTGAAAAATCGTTCGTGGGGAGTGGAGTTAGTCGCTGTGCAAAGTAGAGAACGAATGGCGTGGAGGGATTCCTCCTGGGGACCCTCTCCCAGTCCTCCGTCCGCAGTCCTTGAGTCTTCAAAGAGAGACAAATGGTTTTCCATAGAGTCCCATTGAGGCGTTCAATTTGTCCGTTTCCTGCTGGATTATACGGGGTTGTTCTGCTGGTGGCTACACCGTTTGAATGGAGGAAGTCCTTGACTTCTCTAGACATGAAGGAAGCTCCCCGGTCAGTGTGGACATAGGCTGGCATTCCAAACAAATAGAAGAGGTTTTTGAGACAATCAACCACAGTGGCGGCAGAAACATCATGACAGGCATATGCAAAAGGGAACCTGGAATACTCGTCAATGATGGTGAGGAGGTAGAAGTTCCGTGATTTGGAAGGAAGAGGGCCTTTAAAATCTATGTTGATGCGTTCGAATGAAGAGGTGGCCTTTACTAGGGTTCCAGAAGTTTTCAAGTACCTAGGTTTTACTTCAGCACAGATGGTACAGCTTGAAGTCATCTTCTTGACATCCTCGAGTGAATAGGGAATGTTCTTACATTTGAGCCAATGGTACATACGTGTAATACCAGGATGGCACAACGATTGGTGAAGCTGGAGCAAGTCGGTAGAAATGGAAGCATTACAGACACGGGAGAGAGTGTCTGCCTTGGTGTTGTCCTCACCCGGACGGTAAGTTATATCATAAACGAACGGAGCTAGCTCTAGCCGCCATCTTGTGATCTTCTCATTTTTCATCTTACTCCCATGCTTTCGGTCGAAAATGAAAGACAGAGCCTCCTGGTCAGTTATAAGGCGAAAATGTTTGCCAAGAAGAAATGCTCTCCAATGTTTCAAGGATTCAACAATTGCCGCAGCCTCTTTTTCAATTGATGGATGACCACTGATTTCGGATTTGCTTAGTGATCGTGAAAAAAACGCAACCGGCCGTCCATCTTGACTAAGGGTAGCTGCCAGTGCAAACTTAGAGGCATCGGTTTCCACTATGAGTGGGCGAGATTCATCAATGGTTGTGACGACCGAGTTGGCAATATCCTTTTTTACCTTTTCGAAAGCAGAGGCAGCCGATGGATTCAGCGGAAATGTTTTGGCATCAATCAAGGCCCGGATTTTATCTGAAAATTTTGGTAACCACTTCGAGTAATGAGCAAAGAAACCAAGAGCTCTCTTCAGTGATTCGGAGTTATGTGGCAGTGGCACATTCAACAACGGGGCAAACCGTGCAGGGTCTGGCTTGATAGAATGGAATGAAACGAGATGTCCCAGAAGTTTGACGCTTGCAAGATGAAATTTACTCTTCTCCCTCCTTGTTGATTTCGATGCCGAGTTTATCGAGTGTCAACATAAGTTTGTTTAGATTCAGGTCATGGTCAGCCTTATCCATTCCACACACAGTGATGTCATCGAGGTATGAATAAACTCCAGTGAGGTTTTCGGCTGTTATTATTTGGTCTATTGCGCGTTGGAAGCAGGCTACTCCATTAGTCACGCCAAAGGGTATGCGTGTGAACTGATAAAGCTTACCCATTGCTTCAAAACCAGTATATTTCTTCTCATCTTCACATATTGGGATCTGATGATACGCCCGCCGTAAGTCCACGACACTGTAATGCTTGTAATTAGCAACTTTTCTGACAAGTTGGTCAACATTTGGCAAGGGGTAGGCATCAAGTAGTGTATACCTATTTATCGTTTGAGAATAGTCCATCACAAGTCTCTTCTTTCCATTGTTATTTACAACCAATACCTGAGCTCTCCATGGTGAATTGCAAGGCTCAATCACTCCTTCGAAAAGCAACCGAGTGATTTCTGTCTTGATAAACTGAGTGTCTTCGTCACAGTATTGGCGGGACCTTGTGGCAATTGGATGACAGTTAGGAGAGAGATGGTCAAAGAGACGTACAGGGCCAATCTTAGCTACAGCATACGAACAGATTGTGAGAGGTGCCTTGTCTCCACCAAATTTTAGCAGAATATTTGAGTGTGCTCTGAGTATATCGTGTCCGATGAGAACATCGGAACAGAGTTCTTTCAAAACAGTCAACTTACATTTAGTGTAGGTGTGTTCAGGAATTTCTAGCTTTACGAGAATAAAACCCTCAAATTTGGTCCATAACGACGTGGATGCCATCGATACTCGTCCTGCATCAGGCATAACTTGAATGTTGTGTTCACGGACCAAGTCGAGGCTGACGAAGCTACTAGAACTCCCAGTTCCATTCACAAGAGCAGGGGTAACAGCATGGCTTAACTGAGGTAAAAACCTGTCATTTAGTGACTGCTATTTAGTTCATAGCTGCAGATACAGGTTTGGTTTTCTGAGCATTTTTCTTAGCTTTCCGACATACACGGGCATAGTGGCCCTTGATTTTGCAATAGGCACACTCTGATTCAAGAGCGGGGCAAGCTGAGCGCGGATGGTGGCTAAATCCACAAAAGAAACAATGGCTGCCCTTCTTCTGACCCGTTCCAGCACAAAGATCGTTCAGATCATCTGATTTGGGTGTCTGAGAGCCGGGGTCAACGGATTGTGCACCAGAGTGGGAGGAGTTCCTTCCAATTGCCGAGCAAGTGAAATCATTAGCGCCATTTGAGTATCCTTCAGCTTGTTTATGGGCCTGCTCGAGAGCTTGTGTGCGTTGGATGACGTCATCAAGGCTCAATGTTTTAGGCTCCTCAAGTAATCGTTGACGGATTTGAGAAGGAAGCAGTCCATTAATAAGAGAATCACGAATATACTGATTTTTATGATCTTCAGCAGAAACAGCCTTGAAGTTACAATCCTTTGCCAACAGTCTCAGAGCTTATACGTATTGGTCAACACTCTCGCTTTGTTGTTGTTTACGCATAGCCAAAATGTGACGTGCAAATATTTCCCCTTTCTCCTTAACAAAGATCTTAGTCAGAGTTTCTATCGCTTCAACATATGTAGTAGTTTCTGAGATCAGTTCATAAACATTGAACGAAAGGAAATTTTGGAGTACCTTCAGTTTGTCAGCGTCTTCCAATGCTTCGATAGACAAGGACATGAAGTTTTCGAAGGTTTTCAGCCAATGTGAGAACTTTCCAGCAGATGGCGAATCTGGACTGGCACTGAATTTATCGGGCTTTAGATACCTGTCCATCGCGGATTACAAATGTTTAATGTAAAAAAACGATATCAGAAACCAAACGACGGCACTGTAAATATCGCGGAACCCGAAACTTCAAAACACGAATGAAAGAGAATTTTATTAAGCTAATAAAATTGTGGTGAAAGAAAAACGAATGTTTAACCCTTAAAAAGGTTTTTATTAGCTTAAAACATCAACAGTAGAAAAGTGTGAATTTACAGAAGGTAACAATGTTATGAGTCAGGTTAGACAAGGTAAAACAATACAAAGTAGGGAAAGTTTCCCCCACAGGAGTGGGATTAAATCACCACAATTACATCCCATATTTCTATCAGTAATAAAACAAAAAAGAAGTAAGAGTTGCACATGTGCTAATTAATAGTTGTACACCATTTACTTCACTCCCTTATTAATACTGGATTCCATACCTGTATGGTTTTCGATAAAGTACTTAACACACATTACTGAGTACACCTTTTATTGAACACCACATGCTTCATCTTTAACGGTCACTAACTGATAACAACAACAACCAGGGGTAGGTTCCCTAGCTGGTTACAAATCAGGGTTACAACAGTTTCTCCCCCACAAAAAAATAACATAAATAAATATATAAAATCTTTAAGAGACATTTTACTAGTATGTTAAATAATCCTGTAGGTAATCTGGCCGTCTTTTTATTCTATCGGATTTTCTGATCTGTGTTTCATGGTCTGGTTCTGGTACAAAGTCTGGAGCGGTTATAGATTCTGGTTCTGGAGTTTGTTGCTTCTTGTATAGATTCTGGTTCTGGTATAGATTCCGGTTCTGGTACAGATTCATGTTTTGGTGTTGCTTCTGGTAATGGTGTTGCTTCTTGTATGGATTCTGGTTCTGGTGTTGCTTCTGGTATAGATTCTGGTTCTGGTGTTGCTTCTGGTATGGATTCTGGTTCTGGCGTTGCTTCTGGTTTTGGTGTTGCTTCTGGTTCTGGTATAGACTGTGGTACTGGTATTGCTCTTGACTGATGAGACTCATATTCGTGTCTCTTTTTTATGTTGTGGTGATGATATTCTGGTAATGGTTCTTTGAATGTGACATTTTTAGCTCCTAATCTTTTAAGTTGGTCAATGTGTCGTTTTATTTTTCTCTCTCCATCAAGCTGTACCATGTAATGAAGGCCTCCCAGCTTTTCGGTGATTGTTCCTGGCCTCCATTCCACCTTGTTGTTGAGAAAATATCTGGTATTCACCCTCTCCCCTACTTGGAGTGATCTGGTTCGTGGCAGGATTACTTGATCAGATTTTGGCTCGTGAAAGGGTCGTAAGGCGTCTAATCTGGTTCCTATTTGCCGGTTAAGGTATTTCTTGTAATGGATGTCTTGTAAGTTTATTTGCAAGTGTCTAATCTACATTCGACCCAGCAAGGGGGCATAACCATCAGGGACCACATAAAGGTCTTCATAAGATACAGTGTTCTTATATTCCACTTTGACTTTTGTTTTGCCGAGGGGTCTGTAGCGAAGCGCTAAATATATGTAAATTACCCTACACTCTGGTTAATAATGTATTATAATATAATGTAAATCTTTGTAAGCTTCTTGTAATAAACCAGGGTCTCGGCAGTGGTAAGGAGCCAGGTAGACATAGGGGCACCTATAGGCGGTCAAATAACCCAAGTGGGTGAGACCCTAGCAGCCATATAAAACACACCCTTTTATCCCAACGGTCATAAAACTAAAAGGAACTGGTCACCTGGGTATCGTAAAACATACCCCTGTCAGCCAACTCCACCTTTCACTAGGTAGGGGATATGTATTTAAGACCAGGAGATTAAGGGCTGAGGTCTACTCTCTCTCTGCTGCCCTATGAGTCGTCACCCTGTCTCCCAGTCTTGAGACCACCTGACGCCTCGCGCCTACCACATTGCCGTGCTCCGTTTGAACTCTGAACCGGTCTTATCCTTTATGCAACCTCTGTACCCTTTTCTTTTGAACATAGTGTATTGTCGGGACACATACCTATCATAAATGGAGTCAGATATTAAATGCCGACATGGAACAATGGTCCATGTTATAAACTACAACAATCCGCACTTGTCACCAGGGCTAGAGTGATCAGGCACTCCCCTAGTGACGTCCCCCAACAGGGTCGAAAAACGTTGTCTGTATAAGATTTAAAAGCGATATTTGAGGGTTGAAGTGGCTGTTTTATTTTTAATCGTTTGAATTGAGTTTCTGGTATGAGCGTGTATCCAGCACCGGTATCAATTTCAAAACTTTGATACGTATTTTCGATTTTGATCGATACCTGGTATTTCCCCGAATCTCGTGATAGCTTTGATATGGGGTGAATATTGACAGGAACAATTTTATTCATACTCCGGTCGGCATAATAGTTTGTTTGTGTCGCTGGTTCGTCAGTTGTTACCTTATGCGTGGAGCTTTCTTGTTTCGTTTTTAACAGGGTTTTTATGCAAACTCCCGCTACGTGCCCAGTGCTGCCACAAGACGTACACGTTAGTTTAAAAGGTTTCAGTCGACAGTCCTTAGCCAAATGGTTGGTTTTTCCACACCGTAAGCAATGATTATATAAGCCTAATCTTTTTAAGTCCACACGACCGCTTGATTGTGATCTGGTACACTGATTTCGGTTTCGAGTATCTGTGTTTTCCATTCTGTACCTGTTGGAGGTAGATGCTTGATTAGTAGAATTGATTGAAAAAGACTGTGTATTAGCTATCTCACGGCTATTTGCTTGTGATGCTTCGAGTGTGATAGCTTTTTTTATAATATCCGTAAATTCAACTGTATCAGATTCTAAAATCTTTTCTCGCATACTGTTATCGTTAATTCCACGAATAAACTGCGCTCTTAGGAAAATGTCTGCAACGGAGTCTGTAAGTGGATAAAAAATGGTGTTGAGCGACTAAAGAATTTCGGGTAGGTGCTAAATGTTGTTCGAGGACCTTTATTAATTTTTCATAACTGAGATCTGCCGGTGTTTTGGGAGCAACAAGAGTTGCCAGTGTGTTATAATTAGGTGCCCCGATAGAATTTAAGAGCATTTGAGCACATTTTTCTTTATCCGCAAAAATTTCCTTCATTTTTAGATAATTTTCGAATTTCTGTTTGTAAAATTTGAAAATCTCTTCCTTATGATTGAAGTTTTCGAAAGGAGGAACGTTAGATACATTTGTAACCGATGGTCGAAAATCTTGGCTAGAACGACTTAGTTAAACTAATTGTGCGAGGAAAACCTGTTGGTTTTGATTCATAGCTTCGATTAATAACTTGAATTGATCTGCGTCCATTTTAACTGATGTATAAAATAAAAAATAAAACTGATGTAATATGTACGATAATAAAGATGTGTAACTCGACTTCAAAGCAGGTATGTTTATACTGGATAGATCCTGAACCGTCACTGTTTAGTCTGGCTTATACCCACTTTAACGCACCTCTTTTTACCTCGTCGCCAATTGTTGGGTTTTCGATAAAGTACTTAACACACATTACTGAGTACACCTTTTATTGAACACCACATGCTTCATCTTTAACGGTCACTAACTGATAACAACAACAACCAGGGGTAGGTTCCCTAGCTGGTTACAAATCAGGGTTACAACAATACCACAAGGGAAGTTGACCTAATTTGCATATTATTACAGATTTTGTGCTATTACAGTGTGTAGTGGGAGACTGACAGCGCCATCACCGGCAGTAGTAGGCCTGACTTGGGCAAGGGACAATCAATTGGAATACTTACGTCAAGTTCATAACGAAGCTTCTGTAGCCAAGTGTATACACAGTGCTTGGTATCCAGCATTGTATTTATACTATCTGATCATAGATAAACATTTACATTTTCCCTACTCTTACCACTAAAAACGAAGGGTTGTCTTTGTCTCTGTTTTAATTTTATCCACATCTCCCTATAATTTATGCTACATTGAAAAGGAGTCCTTATGGTCTATCTTAAAACTATCAACAAATGTTAATTTATCTTATTCTCCTTTATTACTATCTAACTTGTGTCTATATGTGTATTTAAAAATAATTGGTTAATATACTTTTAACTACAGGACAGTGCTTCTTTAGGATTTAGATACAACATGTGTGTTTGCTAACACCTGTAGCCTGTGCCCAGGCTCAACAGGTTAGCCCATCATATCTGCCCCTTAATGCACCTATAACTTCACTATTAAGGGGAGATCCACTTTGCGCTCAGTCTGTCCTTGAGTGAAGGAAAGTACTTTTCGGGTACGACCCTTAGTTTTATTGACCCACCAGGCATTTCAGGCCTCATTGGTCTAGTCACTCAAGTGGTCCTCAACTTCCTACGTTCCTCTTCGATTTTCATGGGAAGGGGAGGTGAGAACACTTTCCCTTAGAATGGAGGTGGAACTTCAGGAGGACCAAGTCCACTGGAGCAACTGCTGCTCTTACCTGGGCTGCTGCAAAGGAGACAGTCCAAATGGCCCTCATGACTCTTGCGCAATGCCATTCTTGGTTCCTGTGTATCTGAACTCTTTTATCTTCTGATATCCAGCACCAAGCCTATGTAGAGGGTCCTTAAGACAGGGAACCTAATCCCCATATCCTATCTGTCCAGTTCATGGAGATTAATGGGTGTCTCTATTTCTCACAACTCCTTCATCATGAGCAAGGCTACCTCAATCTGTCAAAAGCAGATAAGATGTCATAACTATGATGTAATAATAATTTCTTTATTATCTAGGGAAAAATGAAATAAAAAAGATATTTATACACATAAAAGACGTATTAGAAATAGATAAGGTAACCATGAGTGAGTCTACAATATACTATCCTATTCTAAGGCGAGTAAGCACTACTTCTTCTCGATGGTTGTTTTGGTTAAATGTACTCCATAGTTTGACCTCCCTCTTGACATATTTCAGGTGGGCTCTTATTCCACATTGGCTACTATCGTTTAGATATTACTTCTTTGAGTGGGCATGCAAGTTCTGATGAAGTAAGTACAGCTATACTTCGTCCTGGGAGAGATAATGCTTTTCTGGTAGCTCTATTGACCATTTCATTTTCCATGTTACCTTTATGTCCGGTTGCCCACATGAAATGGACTTTCTTGTTTATTTCCACCAACATTGAATCACATTTGGGCTCTCCATTACACCGCTTATAATGTGTACTATTTATTAATACGCTGAGAACCAGCTCTTTCGTATACTTGTTGGTAGAGAACCTGAGACAATTAAAACAAAAACAAAAAAAACCATAGGGCTAGGCAGGTACTGATTCACTGTTGGTTCTGGTCTTGGAAGTCCACTAGCGTTTTTATAAATGCCTCTAGATTCTAATTTACCTCTTTTAGTTTAATTTTGGTGACCAGATGGTCATGCTGACTTCTAACTGTGGAGAAATGGGTTCAACCCAGGATTTTTTCTTTGGGGGATGGGTCTGATCAGGGCTAACTCTAGCTCATGAGGATAAATGAGTAGCTATTTTAATACAAAACTAGTGAATCCGTTTAAGAAAGCCTAGTACTAATCACATTAGCACCTTAGCGCCACCTATCAACTACGGCAACCCCCTTTGGGCCCCCCTACCTCTTCGTGAGGTAGGACTTATTTATTTTTTAATTTAATTTTTTGGAACTCTGTTTAGGCTGAAAATAAATACCTACTTTTTCGGCTTTTATCAACTCTGTGTACTGTTTTTGGAACTCCCTTTACCGCCTATTTCATTGTTGTCCTAGTTCCGTCAGTCTGTTTGTCCCCCAAGTGTCTAATTTCCTGCTCTCGGTTTTTGAAAGAATGGAACATTGTAATGTACAGGCCTGTGGGCCTTTTTTCAGAACTTTTGATGACAACAGCTGTTTCATTGCTTTACTATTGTAAAACTGTAAATGATTATTGAGCCTGAAATCATTTTTAGATTAAAGCTGTTATAAAACTTTTATTCATCATACTCAACATTAGTAGATGAGGCATAAAATGGTAGCTATTTATGAGATGCAGTTACTGTTATCTATAGTGTTGTCTGTGCTTACCTGCTTGTGAGCCGTGCAGTGTCTAGTGAAGTTGATACAGTTGATATTGATCCCATATTGCACCTGGGTCATGCATTATTAATTTCATGCTAGGATCTTATGTTTTAAGAATACAGCAACACAGGATTAATCCATGACAGTACAAGACACTGGTTATGGCAAAATCTTTGCGACGCGTTGATGATCACACTTAAATTACTAAAGAATGAATCTTAGCATGCTACATAATCACGAATAGTAAATAAAATTGCTTATTTAATATTGGACAGACGTGTTATTATCAAAACCTGTCAAACTACTTATTATTTCCTTTATCCATAATTTGTGATGTAGTAAAACAGAGAAACTTGAGTGGGAAATGTTCTGAACATGGGGTGCCGATGAAGCAAATATTATGCAATTATTGTGTTTTATTTACTTTGGAACTGCTATATATTTAATCTTTCATTTGCATTGAGAGAGCAATTAGCATGGACCATATTTATTCCTGATGTGTAGAAGGACAAATTTCAAACTTCGCTTTGAGCTGTCAATAAATAGGCGCCAATGATCTGAAAAACAGTCAGGAAGAGCCATTTTTTTCAGGAGTCCTCTAATTTCATGACAACATGCAAGATTGTCTTCTTTAGGAAAAGAAGACTAGCAGACCCTTTTCTCTTGTATGGTAAAAGGTAATTTCGGTTCCATGTTCCAGGAATTGTTGTCCTTCAACCTGGGAGCCAGTAATTCAGAAGCTTCTTTTGACAGGTTGAGATTTCTGGTTAGGTCATTTAACTCATCCTGGTTGAATCGTTGAGGAATTGATGGCATCCCCTCATAATCCTTATCATCTTCATTAGTATGTTAAGGGTGATAAGAGGGATAACACTCATCCTCACAGAGGTCTGGTAGCTGGCGCATTAAAAAAAAAACTGATCTAAAAAAGTAGAGCAGAAAGAGAAAAACTGATTTCATATTTAGATTCAGCCCCCCTCCCCCCCAACTATTGCTAAAATCAGTTCTAAAATCCTAGGCACCAAAAAAAATTTTTTTTCTTGTAGGTCTGTGTAATTAATAAAATTATTTATACTAGTAGTGTACTAATTATTTTGTATACCGTGTTATAATTATTTATCCTGTGTAGACTTCAGAAATCTATTTGGCTCTGAAAACCATAAGGTGCTTTGTTATATACTGGAAAATGATGAAATCTTCAGAAAAAAATCTAAAATACTATTGCTTGTGAGCATGATAGGTTTTCTTGTCCTGTGTCGCATGGTCGCATCCAACCGGGGAGTCTGGCGAGACAGAACAGACTCTAGTGGGCAACTTTGGAGCTGGTTTTGACACATGAAATGGGTTTTCACGCCACTGATGATGATGAGCAGCCTTAAAATTATTCGGATTCAAGAATAAAATCAAAATGATAGGGTCAGTTTTACGACCACCATCTTATCTCCATGAAGAATGTAAGGATGATTCAAGACGATCTTTTGACGTCTAATAAGAAAGATTGACTAATAAGAAATAATTCTTTAAATAAAAGCTTTATTGATCAATTCCAATTATGATTAACAACGTATATACATTCATATGAATACTAGTTTTTTTAAGATACTAACATATGTATATTGTTATATATACCTTTAACGATATGTATTACTTAATATTAATTATTTCAAGCATGGACACGGTTGAAGTTGGAACTTTCTACAACAATATCAATGTGTATTGTGTTAGTGCTGGACATTGAGTTAGGTCGTAATTATGATTAACGATCATCAACAAAACTTTCATTCCACAAACGTTATTCACCCCTCAAGAAACTCTAGAGGCTGAAAACCCCCATTCAGAAGAATAAAGTTTGTGGAATAAGATATTTTCTGATGATTCTAGTTAAGTTGTCAACTTAATTAAGCTTGGAAGGCATAGATGAGTGGTTCGGGAAGAATGTCTATGATGCTTAGTCAACCAGTGTAAAAGAAGTCAAAGAGCTTGAGGACCATCACTCGGATGGATTGTAATGCCAATGAATGATCATGAGCCTTTTACGGCTACAAATGGCTTGTCAGGCTTAGCTGGAGATGAAGTACCCTCCATCCCGGTGCCTGACAGGCTAACATTGAAGGGCTACCATATTCACATACTATGTATATTATAATAAAACATTGTATCTTTGATATATGTAACATTTATCGTTACTGAATAGCAAATAATAAACATTTATTTATTTTACAATATTTATATTTGTAGTTTTATTTTTTAAATAAATACTAGCTTTTGAAATCAAGCTAGCTCAAGCCCCAATTCAGTTTCAAATCTTCAAGAGTTTTATTTTGTTTTCTTGACTATAGAAACGTTTAATCAATAATCATGAATATCTTGTATAACTCGAGGAAGGCATACTTCTAAAGGTCTCATTTCTCTTAAAATAAAGTTTTAGTACCATGCTTACATTCCATTAAAAAATACAAGAGTTGCTTGCAGTGTTCTTGATTATGTGTAGGCCTCAGTTTCACGGTCAAGTAACAAAAAACCGGCTTTGTATGGTTGTTCCTTAATTACTAAACATGATTTGTTAACTTTCTTAGTTGTCAGAGTATCACTCCAATCCCCCACTTTTTCATTCACTAATAATTTATACTTTTCCAGCCTTTCAAATGGTTCCCGACTTTAAGCAGTTGCTAAATAAATAATATAAATCCCCCCACCCGAAACAAAATGAACTAACGTGACAGTGCCAACTAACTTGTTATGAAAAGCCATTCTCGAAATAGTCATCAAAGTGAAAACGTTAAAAAAAAGTGTTTTATCACTTGCATCCTCTAGGCCCTTGGCTACCTGTGTAGTGCACTCACACATCTTCCAGTCGGTTAAATTTTGTGCTATCACCACTGCGTAGCCAGTTGACCGAGATGATGCGTACTGACAAAAATAAGGAAAAGGGTTTACAGAAAAGCTGAAAGAAAACAAATAAAAGCAACAGAGATAATGAAAGAGGCAGAGACGCTGCTAATACCTGTATGTAACTCTCTCTCCCCCTCTCTCTCTCTCTCTCTCTCTCTCTCTCTCTCTCTCTCTCTCTCTCTCTCTCTCTCTCTCTCATACACACACACACACACACATATTTAATATTATATATAACTCTAAGTTCCCTCAAATTGACTGTATGCACTTAACACCAGAATCTGCCAACTAAGGATTGGCACGATCCTTTACCAATATTTATAAGGCTATTACTACAAATACAATATGCTTTTGCGGGCTACACTATTCTAATTTAGTTCATGTAATGATTACATAGCTCTAATGACTATATGAATAATGATAAAACATTAAAAATTACCTAACTTATTAACAATGGTAAGTCTTTTTCCATTGTGGCTACATCCACACTAACATTATAGCAGGTGCAATAATATTATTTAATTTACAAGACAACAGTTTATTCAAAAATAATTTAAAGATATTCCATTAATATATTATTGCTGGCCATGGTGTCAATTCTCATATCTAAATCATTTTGATTCTGTTGATAGAGAAGGTGTTAGAGAAAACCTTCGAATGTTTGGTTTGTCATATTCTTCCATGCTCATTCCTCGAAAAAATTTTCTTCGGTTTTCTCCGTCAAATGTGCATCCAGAGAAGGTTCTATGCCTCTCTACTCCAGGCAATGTTACTGAAGTAAGAAGGCCAAGTCCTTTACAGAATAATAGAATGCTCCGTGCCACCTTGCCAGGCTACAAAAAAGTAAGTACTCATGTAAAAATTATCAAATTACTAATTATATTTTATAATTATATTAATGAAATACAATAAAAGTTTATGTTGTCTATCCCTAATGATTCATTGAACCCCCAAACTTTATCTTTATCTCTAGATTTTATGGTCAGTGGAAAACTGAAAATTCCTTCGAATTGACCTTGGGCAGTAAACAGCAGAATCAGTAATCTAAGGATTAACTCGATGGACTACGATACAAGCTTGGTAGTTTGTTAGCCACTATATAACTACTCCTACTATACAAAAGGGAAGGTAAACAATTTTATTTTTTGTCTTGTTGATATTAGTAGTAGTAGGAAGAATATGAGTTCTGGTGATGACTTCGAAGTTCATGAAACTTAAGTGGATCTCCTGTAGTTGGCATTCTCACAGGATTAAATTGACTTTTTAAGGCAGATTTTGTGAAAATCAGGTAATTTGTTCAGTGATTCGTTTGTTCCCATTTCACCACCATGCAATTCAAGGATAACATATTTTCCAGCCTGATTTATGGGTTCTTGAGAGGCTTCTAAATTTTACATCATAGTCCTTCAAATGTGGCTGCATTTTGAGAAGAGAGCTTCCGATCGATCGATTTTCCGTGGCCAAAAAAAGGGTGATTTCACAAATCAGTAAAGGCATGAATGAAAAGTGCATGAGCAGGATCGTACTTGAATGCTATGGTTGAGTACCATGAACTTGCTTTATTTCCTCTCCCTGGTTTGTGGAAGAATATGTTCTTATGTTTGTAGGAATATGTTAGCTCAGTGATAAGAACAAGAACATCAATGTCCTGGCTTACTAACATTGTCATAGACTGATGGTTGGGAAATATACGCCAGATCAAGCCGTCAGAATCTTCGTTTGCCTGTTTCACTCATACGCCTCCTTTTCCAACTCCCGTGTCAGTGTAATAATTAAAAGCATCTTGTTCTCATTTCCTAGGAATCTTTTTTTGAGTAACAACAGCATTTGTCTGTGCGTCAAATATTATGTCAGCTGAAGTGAATACCTTAAAATGACGCATCCTTTCACAAGTCTTAGTACCTCTCTAAGCCAACCATTGGAGCCGTAGTGCTTAGTAGGTAATATATTTTAGTCTTTTGAAACAGTTCTTTGGAAAAGTCATTTGATCCAACCTGACCTGGTGCGGAAATCTGTCAACGACAAAATTAGTGACCTTTTTTGAAAAGTCAACATTTGTCGTCCATTAGTATCTATGATTTCGGTAAAAACACGGCTTTACAACTACAAATATTATTACCATTGAATAGAAACGCAATAAATAACTAAGAACAATTTTTATTATCATAAATAAAATACATTATATATATCGTATACAACCGATACCATTTCATTAAATGCAAGTAGTGCCACATATAAGGTTGCAATCGTAGTAAACATAAAAAATTATGGCAAATATGAAAAATTTGGTTTAAAAATTTGTATCTCACTTAGTATTAGGTTCACGAAAAAATGTTTCAAACAAACGAAGCAAATTTTGTTTTGTTTCAAAATGTTTAAAAAATAATTAACACTATGATTAACAGGAAAAAGAATATTTTTGCTATGATTTTTACAAAAATAAAAAAAAGTCAAATTTCTGGATTATTTTGCCACAAAATATTCCTGGGGGGGGGGGGTGAAAACTCATATTCTTCTTACAATTACTATTATATAAAAGATAAAAAAAAATCTACCGGACCTTTTGCAAACAAATCCAAGCTGTGACTCCTGTAAGCTAGTGACTGGACTAAACTAAATAAATAGTAATTGAAGCAACTTTTAGCAGCTTCCCTAAGTAATGCAGTTGAATGCAAAATGTTAAAAGAATGGAATACATAAAATATCACATACCTCACTTCATTACAGTACCATAAACCAAATTAACTACGGCAATCATCAGGACGACGCACTGGTTTAATTCTTACAAGATCTTTTCTAGAAAAATTACAATTTGCTTGTTCAGCATTATCAATTAGGATATAAGAATTCATTCCACTCATGCAACATCCTGCCCAGGAGTCCCCCCCCCCACCAGCACTCCCAAGACAACCCCCCCCCCCCAGCTAGTGCAAGGGCCGGAAGTAGTGGAGCTTTGGCAAAGATCAGAGAGGGCAAAAGAGCCAAATACGCTCAGGACATGAGTGTGGATGACGTCCAGCGTTAGGACCATAGGACATTTCAGCATCCGTAACCTAAAAATAAGAAATCTCTACCTGGCATGTGGACTTGGATCGTGGCCAGTTTCTGGTAGCCCCGGTGTTCGGTTAAGCACTAAAGAGATTACGTATACCAAAGCCACAAGACGTTATGTCCACTTAGTTTTAGGCATATAAAAACTAACGTACATCCATCCAACCAAATTAACAACTTAGCAAGTATATGGAAGGTAGGGTAGAGTACATACAGAGGTGAGAAGCGCAGCTGAGGTCAATGCGGAGCATAATGGCTTCTGAGTGAGAAGGCTTGTGGAAACTGGCATAGAATAGGGAGTGGATTATTAATGAAACGGACTGACTAACCACTGGGCCGGCATCCTATATATATATATATATATATATTATTTAAAGGGAAATAAACCGTATATACTATCATATCCATTATTTTTATTGTTAATACCTTATATTTTTATTGCAGAAAATATTTTATGCTTTTAATAAAAAGTAATTCTAAATACTTATAATAAAACTTTTTACCGTTTCCGATAGCACATCACCAGCTTTTTCTATTCTGAGCAGAGTGGTTTGCTTTTTATCTAACTCTTTGTAAAGCTTTTCCACAACATTCGCATATGAGCCATTAGATCCAGTTATCAGTAGTACATCTCCTTTATAATTTTTCAATGGTAAATCAGTACGACTGTAAAATTTGTAGGTATCGGTATCATTAAGGATACATAAATTTTCTAAATAAATAAGCTTAAAATAAACAATTTATTATGAGGCATTGCCCACTACCAAAAGAAACAAAATTTGTCAGAACAACATACAAAACCATCCGCATGCTACACCAGCCCATAATCATTTTGAAGCCATCTACATAACTGATGAATTATCGGGCATTAATTTGAATAAAGATATTGCATTAACAAATAAAATTAATTAATGCTTGCTAATTGTGATAATAGACAAGTATAGAATAAACTAGGCTCTTGATAACCAACCGCCTTTGATCCGTGAATGCTCCCATGACTTTTCGCTTCTTATTCACTAAGGAAGACTCATCCAATAAATAGGCAAGGGATTTTTTTTTTCAAACTTCAACATCAGAATTGTACATTTCAACGCGTTGCAGAATGTTTGTTTAAAGATTACTAAAAAGGGGATCGTATTTGCAAAATTTACAGAATAATGCCCAAAAAGTAAGGATACCCTGGACACATGTACACATCCTGTATCTTTTTTGTGTATGGTTGTAAATAAAAATGTTTTTTGTCCTTAATTATCAACTCTTCAAAAACCGACAGGCTCTTAGGTGATAATATAGTGATTCTGGTATAAAAAAAAATAAATATATCATTGTAAATGTTACAATATTATTATGTCTTTAAAATATTATATTGTAACATTATTATTATGACTCCTGTAGAAAAATTTAGTTTAAAAGCATAATCAATCAATAAATTACTTATAAAAAATGGTTGTGTGTCTCGAGCAAAGTTTAGGCACATTTAAACTATTTTCAGTTTGAAGTAAAAACATTTAATTAAAGTAAAATTGAAAATTGTGGGGAACAAATGGTACGAGCAATTGCTACTTATCGCCCTTGGTGATATCTGGTAACGAATGATTATGACTAGTAGAGGAATATTGACACCTTGTACATCAACAGAATATGATCAATTAAGAAAGCATACAATAATTGCCAATTGGCACACTTTTTTTTTATACTCAACACTGTTTCATATTATGCTTTAATGTTTATAATAGGTACATACATAATATATAAACTAAATAAATTTACTTTAAAACAAATTACTTACTTCAAAAAGGCATTAACGTAAAGTTTTACATTCTGAAGGTTTATAGATCCTCTTAACTTATGCATAAAATCATCCAGTACCTTTTCTTTATCTTCGTTAATTTCCTTTATCAATTGCTGATAAAAATGCAAAATTTTTTTTTAATACCACATAGTTTCACTGCTAATGAAATAATTGATTTGAATTTAAAATGTAAGTCTATTAATTACATATTAGCTTTCTATATAATGATAATCTACGGTTTTCATAAATTTTGTAAGCCAGCGCTGGTCGAGCAATGTATTTATTATACATATATATATGTATGAATGTATAAATAAATAAATGTATTTATTGGGTGGGAGTTAAACTCTGAATAGAGATCAAAAAGATCGTTTGTGCTTTCTTGAAATATTTTTCAAATCAAAGAATTAGTTCAGCAAATTAATTTATTCAATTGTCAACATTTAGACAATGTTAATAAAATTCACAGATTTACCAATAAAATAATTAAAACATATAATTTTATCTCATTTGTTTGAGTGGTTTTCCCGTTTTAAACGTGGGGAAATGTCAATTAATTATCAACCTCGCCCTGAACGTCCATCCTTCGACGGCCCGAACCAACGAGAATGTCGACAAAATTCGACATTATCCTGGAAGATTGACGACGGGCCATTCAAGAAGTTGTGGAGAAATCTGGAGTGACTTAAAGTGATTTGGGGATGAGTAGGGTGGCTGAAAAATTTGTTCCTCGACTGCTGACTGGAAAAACAAGGTCGCTTTGAAGCATATTCTGCTTTGAAGGGCGAGTTCCGAAATGGCCCAAACTTTTTTTCCAAGGTCATCATCGGAGACGAATCATGAGGCTATGGACACGAACTTGAAACTAAGCAACAATCGAGCCAATGGATGACTCTAAATTCGCCTCGCCCTAAAAAAGCTTGTTAGATAAGATCAAACATAAAGACAATGCTCTTTTGTTTTTTTTTCATGTGAGAGTCGTCCATTCAGAGTTTGTTCCTTCGGATCAGACAGTTAACCAGGCTTTTTATCCGGTAGTTTTGAAAAAATTGCGGAGGAAAAGGCCTGAATTGTGGCATGTGGAGAATGATCTTTCCACCTCACAGCCACACTCTCTGAGCGCCGATTTTTGACCAAACAGTGTATGACCACTGTGCACCATCTGAACTTCTAAAGAGCCAGATACTATTGAAAAATTGCCGTTCCTCACCCCTGTCGATATCAATTGAAAAATACAGAAGAAGTATCCATGAAAGCTATACAGACACTGAAACAGCCTGAGCCACCATCAACGTTTGCGCGAAAGATTAGCTTTAATTATATGTTTACAGTTTATGGGGCAGTATAGCTATTTCCTTACATATTTCAGAAGACTAGTTATTCCCCTTATTTCCCTTCTCACAAGTCTTATAATATCCGGACAACAAAATTCGTAAATGTTTCCTTCCGACTCCTTATCGGCTCTACCTTTGCATACGAATTATATTCCCCCATACGACCCATACAAACGACCTTACAATGGCAGCAATATTAATGTGGCTTTTGTTACTGAAACAAAACTAGCCAGACAATGACCATTCAAAGCTCAACCGTATTAGAAATATCAAACTGATCATCGAGATGGAAGAACACATCCTCCTGTCATATTTCATAATCCCATTTTACATCACATTGTTCCGTTGATTGCATATGATTCCTTTAATCCACTGCAGCGTTAATCAACATATCCTTTTCCCTGTGTTTTTCTCCTACTGAATCCATTCCCAATTCCAAAATCATCTCCTTTCTGGACTCCATTGGACATCATTTACCTATGGGTTAGGCAAATATCCTCTTATGAAAAGCACCTACAGTGGGTTTCGAGATTCATAAATACACGAGAACCTTGGATAGTGTTGGAGCATCAAAAAAACACCAAGGCCATGTTGATAATCCAGTCAAACACTACTTGACTATTCGTTGGCATTAGCTGCTCTCTGATTCTTCAGGCTATGTCTGATGTATCCGGCTCTGCAGAAGGCATACGATAGACCCGGCCAACCAAGGTAGTACGTCTCCCTCGAGTAAGAGTAGGAGCTTGGCTGACGCTCTGGCTAGGTTGCGGGGGCCATAGTGGAGATTCACTCCACGTACGCCGTAGTCATGACGTACGACATACCCTCTAACTGCTAATTAGTCACTAACAGTGTCGTGGCCCTTCGTGATGAGGGAGTTGCAGGAATTGTAGACACCCAGCAACTTGCATGAACTTGTCGGCAGCTACCTGAACCAACGAAGGGTGGTCACCACAGGAGAGTGGGGAGCGCCTCGCAGACCATCTTATGTCCCCAACGATCATTACTGGACAAGAGAAGATATCACTGGTGAAAGGGAAATGCCAGACATTGGCCACCCTATTCACTTGGACCTTGAAGGTGCAGCTTTAACCGAGTTCACGTACCACCTAGGTGACTGGGTAGGAAAATTAACCATTCCATCCCACATCGGGTACCTAGCAGACAGAGTGACATCCAACTTTGCCAGGATTAGAGGTGCGATGTGGGGACTTCCAGTTTCAAGGACCCTCTACTAGGTCGTGGTGTTGGGAATCATTAGATACGCCTCCCAGTCATAGTCTACATCCCTCAAAAAGGGACAGGCGTGCAGGTTAATGCAGGTTCATAGAACGTCACTATTGCAAGCCACGAGTGCCTATAGGACCATTTCCTTTGAAGCGGCCCAGATCCTAGTGGCGGCCCCAATAAGCTCGGTCCTCCAGAAACAACGCCTCCAAACTAAGGCGAAGAGAGGACATCCGGAAGAACTTCCGCCTTCCCTTCGTAGAATGAACCTAGGAAGCGGAGGGACCATCTTAGTGTTGGACCAATGATTTATGAAATACCAGGTAGAACAATAACACGAAAGGGTGTGCCATAAGGAAGTACTTGTCCTTTAGGACAGCCTGAGGGCGGAGAGGATCTCCTCTGACTACTGGAGTTCCCAGGTGCTATCGGGGCATAGTGGGTTTAGTTCCAAGCTCTACGAGCATAAAATAGCCATGGACTTCAACTGCCCACATTGGGGGGATAGAGATACCACAGAGGATGTCGTGCTCACATGTCAAGCCTTGGAACACACAAGAGCATGGATGCTTCGCTCAATCGGCCAGTATAATTTGGAAGATTCAGACTTTCCGCTGCTGGTAGACAACGAGGAGAACTTCAGGGCCTTCCTCATCTTTGTTCAGAAGTGGAAGGAGTTGCAGGGACCAGGGTACTTCACTATCTCCAGGGGGCGATGGAGGATGAGCAGCCATAATAGCGAGGTTGCTCACCAAGAAGGCGTCGTTGTAACAAGATGGAGTGGAGTCCCTTTGTACATAGAAATAAGTTAGTCTCAGGAAAATAAAATAAAATAAACAAATACAAAGAATATATATATATATATATGAATTGAAAAATAAATAAATACAATAAAACCGAATTAAAAGCACAAAAAGTGTGCTGACCAGTGGCCATTGCCATGAAATTTGATAATATTTGATACTTTTTTTTGATAATATATTTCAATATATTATTTATCACGATAATGGATAGTTTTTGTAAAAGTTGTTATTATTGCAATGAAACGTGATGAACCTGGTTGTTCAGAGTGTTATATGTAAACAAAAAAACTGCGGTGACATCACCTTTTGAAAATATTTGGGTATGAATAGATTATTATTAAAATTATAAAACGCATTTTTATAAGAATGAATCCTCACAGTACGACCAGCGCCGGGTTAAGCATATATTTTGAATAATGGAATAACATACATGTCCAAATTTGTGGAATACTAAGTAATCTGAAGCTGATTGGCTCATATTTCCTTCTTGCCCTTTCCAGTTGATAAACTAAAAAATACACTTTATAAATTTCCTAAATTTTATTGTAATTAATCTTTTAATTATGAAATAAATATATATTTATATTGCGTTGTGGCTTACCACCAGTACATTCTTCAATGTGATCAAAGTTAATTATAAACTTAATTAGCTGTAAAATACAGATTATCCCATAGCTGTCATGTTATCACATTCCTTACTGCATCATAATTATAGATAAACGATTTAAATTTTTAGTGCATACATTTATCTGAAATCTAAATGATAAAGTATTTTTCGTACACTTTTGTTAATGAAAAACCCACTTATAGTACACTATGCTATAATTACTCACTATACCGAGGGGAGGGGGAGTGACCGGGATGGTTCATTTCATCAGAGCAGAGCTCATGACCAGACATCACGAGGTCGATTAGCACCCCTGTCAATATCACTATTATTATTTCTATGTTTCATAATCATAAAACCAGCGGATGATCCGTATCACAACTAATAATAATTGGCAACATAATAAATTAAATTATATTAAAAATATATTTTCGAAGATAAAGGGAGACATTTCGTATAAATGATACTTGAGCATCATCTCCAATAATCTTCATGTAAGAATTCTTCTTACCAAAGAAGAGTTATTACAACCAAAGTGATTTTTTTACGGTTAAAGGGTGCATTCGACGGTCTGCGTCGTAAGAGAGCATTCAGCGTAGGCCACATGAACTCCTTTGATGAACCGATATATCAAATTGGTCTATTTTTTACACAATTAACTTGTAAATAAATAAAGTTTACTAGCAAAATACCTTAGCTTTGAAATTTTCTTTTACTGACGTTGATGAACCTGTACAATTGATTAATATAAGTCCTAAGGTTCTTCCTGGATGAGCAATGCCAAAACGAGCAATAACATTAGCACCTGCTCCTTCTCCTAAACCTATCACATATTTAACATGCAGGAAGTCCAACACTGTCACCAGATCCTCACCAAGAACTTGTAGAGCTGGAAATTTTCTGAAATAAAAAAATAATATTACATATATTTTAGGCATGATTGTCATTATAGGTCTCTCACTATCCATATCAACTTGTGCAAAAGGTGGTGTAGTTATGAATTTTTGGATATGTTTTACAAACCAAAACAACCGAGAAAAAAAAACAAGTTTGCGAATTCCAAAGCCCTGTCGAAGCTGAGTTATAGCGAAAAAACATCAAACATTTCGCACTCTCGGTTAATTGGCTATAACTTCTAAGCCAAACTTCCTGGCGAGAAATTATTTATTACAAAAATGAAAGAAAATTAAATTTTGCGTCAAATTACTTACTTAAATGTAAAATTAGGGTGTGCAATATTATCATAATCACCAGTCGAAAACCGACAATTTTTTTCAATTTTGGGGTGAAATTCCCACTTCATGGCTTTTCAAGCGTCCCTGACTCCAAAACGTTTATTCCAAAGGAAAAAAATGACTGCAAGTTGTTAAGTGTTCAGTTCTGCGTCCAATGAGCACCGAAAATTTTAAATTCGGTCGAATTTAGTGTACCTGCATATCACCGAAAATCCCAAGTTGTCATTGTGTGGAATTCTCACCAGGCCTCGTATTACCTCAACATGAGCTGATTAATTAGTATTAATGAACTAATTTTAACACTTTAAATGCGGCGGTCGATAATTTCTACGGCAATAGCCTAATTTAAAAAAATGTTTATTTTTCGATTTCGACTTACAAGACAAGTTCTCAATATTTCATACACTACTAGTTTTTTTTTCTCATATTATGGTCACTAAAATTCCAACAGAAAAAAAATATATATACAAGTAGTACGGCAATGTTAAGGTTAATACCACATAGCCTAAGGTAAACAAAACCTGTAATGTGTATATAGAGGATCAGGAGGAGAATAAAACCAGTTTAAACCAAACCATTACGTTGTATTATTAACTTCTTTATTCATTATTTTTTTGATCGTCTACAGCCGGGAGACGATAACTTATATATGTATCACTAAATAATGCTTAAAAATCTTTAGTTATTTAAAAAAAGTATATTTCTACTTTGATTGTAATTCATTGTAATACGAAATTAAATGGTCAATAATAAGAACAAATTTAGAAACAAGTTGTAAATTTCATTTTAATGTTTCAAATAAATATTAGCAATGAAATCATATAAATATTTTGGTTTTTAATCAATTGGTTTGTTTGTAAATTGGCTTGTATTTAATCATCAATTAATCAATTATTTAAGATTACTTATTGAGAAAATATGAATGAAAATGTATTTGATTGTGACTATCAATAAATAAAATGTTAATTCTATTTTTTATTTTATTTTATTTTTTTTAAGTCGTTTTGATGGCCCAGGCATGTCGGTTTCTTCATGAAGCGTTCCCTCTTCTTTATGTTTCAAGCTTCATTCACCATTTGTTTTAAAACAGGAGTTTTTTTACCTACAATAGCCAAAATTAGTTAGACTAATTAATTAAAAATCTCTCTCCCCCCCCCCCCCTTTCTCTCAATGTACATATATATATATACATATATATGATTCTCACTTAGCATGGAACTTCTTTATCGCAAGGATCACCACATGCATATGTAATTAAAGAGCTGTTAACCAATCATGTCACGAGTATCCCTTCCACCAGTCTCCCCAGCAGGAGACCATTTTCTCTCTCGCACTCTTGTCTTCCGTAAAGAATAGAATTGAAAAAAAAAGATTTCACATTTGGCAAATAAAAAGAACTATTACGTCGTAATAATATAAATAAAAATATCGACCATGTAGTTTTTGAATGAGTTGCCATTTGGATTTGGAATCAGTAGCAGATGAGAAGGGCTTCATGAAAGTGCTCGCTGGTATATCCACGGAGAACACCGGCAACGAATGTTAGAGGTTATTAGGATATTTAGGAAGTTGGCAGTGAGAATTTCCGTCATGGAGTAAATTGTATTTCAATCCAGGGCTTCGATGGTCAAGTGTTTTCGGAGGTAAGGACATCCAGATCAGGGTAGGTTATGGTTTTAGGAGGAAAATATGGGTCTGAATATTATAGGAAATTTGGATTAGGTCATGGGAGGACAGGAATGCAACAGGTAGCTGAAAAGATGAGATAATATTTACAGAGGAGTCGATAACGTGAAGACCCAGACAAGTATCAGACTTAAAGGTATGGTGAGTAGGAACCAAAGGGCCAATTGCAGTTTATCTCGAAGAAAAGGAGCTCGATCGAGACCATCCTCACGGTCTAATGGGAGGGGAGGTCAAGGATTCGGGTCTTCAGGCTGTCATGTACAATAAGCTCACACCAGAGCTTATCCGCCAGACCCGGTCGTGCTGGAGAAAGGTATAGTTGGGGAGAGTACCAGGTGAGGAAAGAATGTAGGATGACATCAATAATCATGACGAAGACATCAGTAATTTGGAAAAATATTTTTGGAATCACACGTAATTGGCATGTAGGGGATTGGGAATTTATGTGACAGGCGGTTATAACATTAGTCAGGTTGAGGAAGAGTATTGAAAGACACTGTGACTGAGTGGGATGACGCTATGGTAACGACGACGTTCTAGGAAATAGTAAATATAATGATATAAGTAAATTGATAAATAATATAAGCAAATTTACAATAAATGTAAGAAGAAAAATAAGTACAGAAATAATGATATAATAAAATATATGTAAGGTGTACATAAATGTTACTTTCCGTTCCATAACTTGGTATAAGAGCATTACTTAATTCGTCTAGAGTTAAAATATAATTATATGTCTTTCAAGTTGTTCTTCTTCGCGACTCCTAATTTTTAATAGCATCCACTGTCAATTAATCAGGACATCACATAGAAATTTATTATTCCTTTCCATGTGGATTTGGGAGGTCTCTGGGCTGTTTGTAAATACTGTATGAATGAGTGAGTGAATGAAAATTGTAAATATGGTATGAATGAGAATATTTGTCATAATTACTAATTGACCAATAAGGCAGATTGTAATTGTATCACAATAAAGTAAAAAAAAACTATTCCTTTGTTTTAGTTATATGATTACTATTAATTTAATCCCAAAATAACAACTCTGGAATGTGGTGTATTTCATATTTCGCGCGCAGTCTTGTGCCGCCTTTTTGTTATCAGCTGTAACCTTCATGTTATCTTAATTCATTCAATCAAAAACATTCCATCATTATATACAACTACTTACTTGTTCTATTATGTAATATTGTTCAATTTATAAAATATATGTTTTCACGTATATCAACATGTGTGTGCTTTCTTAATTATTAAAGAACATAGCATGATATAAAATAAGGAAATAGTAACTTACGACTCTTGCAAATGTTCAGCATTATCTTCATGCCCTGGTGCATCGATATGTATGAAAATCGATCTTTCTCGAATTTCATTCATACATGCCTTACCAATGAAATCCTCCAAGGAATAATCTATAAATTAAAAAATGAATTTCAGCCACTGTATAGTCAGTTATCACTGATATTTATTTGCTTATTGTTTTTGAGATAGATGTGTAAATCTTCAATAAATAAACAAATATTTGCCTTCCTGCTACAAGCTTTCTTGAAAGTTCATTGTGAGTCAAGGGAACAATTTCACATGACAAGGTTATATTTTTATTTTATGTCAAATTTAAAGTTACAATTTTCAATACATGTATTTCAAAAGGACTCACCAATATTACTCACATGAGATCTAAGTCGCTTTTAATTTAATTTTATTCATCTTATTAAAGTGAAATGAACACTGCAAACACGAACACGGAATCTACTATGAATGAGCAAATGGCAATATGTGTTACTGTTCACATCACATCACTGGTAATTATATCTTGTGTTAATATGTAATTGTAGTTATTTATGTTTGAAGCTAAAATTAATTATGTTCCAGGCAGATTTGGAGGCATACTATGCCACAATGATTGTACTGAATGCGAAATTACTCCAAGATGGCGTGTAGATTTCGAAATATATTTTTTAGAGCACTAGATAATGACAGATAAACAATGATAATCATAAAGACTACGAAAATATTGGTTTGTATTTGTATGAAAAATTTTGCACCTTATTTTCACCAATAGTTGCAAACAAATTTTATATCTTATCTCTTAATATAAAAATGAAAAACAATTAATATATCTTATAACTAAAAACTGCTTTTTGTTTCTACTACTAATGAAAACAAAATACTGATAGGCTTGAACTTTTCTTGTTTCATTTTTACTTATTTTCGGGTAACCAAGTCATAATAATATTAAATAATAGTCATAAACTCGTCGGTAATGGTTATTTATTGGATAATTTTTCGTAATAAATGAGTCCGGTTGATTTGATGTCATTCCAAAATAGTCTTGATTCCTCTCCTCCTACCACTTACCCCACTTTAAACAAACGAACAGGCAATCCTTGCCTCCACACATACAACAGCTACTGACAAATAAAAGGAGGGCAAGAAATTCTTGGCAACTTTCTCGCTGCTAATATTTTTCAAAAATAAAAGTTTGCATTGCGGCAAAAACTTTGACCAGCATACAGCTACAGCAGGATGTTTCAACGCTGCAAGATGGCCTCGGTTGCATAGTGCCGATGTCACATTATGCGAAATTCGGTGTTTGTTAGATTGTGCTTGCTTAGAACCCCCCACCTGTGGCTGTGTTAAATCCATCAAAGGGAGAGCAGCTTACCAATGATAATTTGCTAGTAACAATAGTCTCTGTAACAATAACGGATGGGTGTGTTCGAGGGGGGAAAAAAAGGAAAACTAAATTGATTTTCTACTCCTCAATTCGAAAAGAAAGAGCTTATACATATACAACAAAAAAGACTTTTAATTACTACAGTACTTAAAGAATCAAGGACTCTTGAAACCCCTTAGTAACTATCCGCCCCACACTTTTGTCTCATTGCACTCATAGCAGCATTGGAGGAGCTGAAAGGTAGTAGAGGCAGGTCTGTCGGATCCAGTAACTATGAAGAGGCAGTGGTGGTCTGAGGAGTCCCGAGTCATGGACAGATCGAAAACTCTAATGAATTGTGGAAATTTTTAGGCAAATTGACTAACTAATTAACTAAAATAAACATTCCCTGGCGTATGCGATCCCACTCTGATTAAACGCTTGAGTGTCCTCAACCTGAGTGAAAGAACACTATAATTCTTTCGTAGTCACAGAATCTAGGCAACCCCTATAAGAACCACCGGTCAGAGGAAATGGATAAAAATAATGATAATATTTTTCTTTATAGGGGTAAATATAAAAATTTAAAAAAACAAGAACATTGCCTTGAGAACATCACTTGAGATCAGTTTCAATATAGTTGAAAGTTGAGTCTATTTTCGGATTAAATTACACAGAGAACGAATTAAATTGGTCAGAAATAGTTACAGCTAATCGTTCATCTAATTTGTAGCTGTATTGTAAAACACAGAAGTTGACCTACTTTTTTTTTATGTTTCTTCGACGGATAAACAGCTTCAGTTCTCATTTGTTAAACCGTCTACAAAAATGCTTAATTTAAAATTTTAACAAATATGAATATGACGATTTCTTCAAAAATATTTCAACTTACGATTACAACCCAGATCATGGACAGTAAGAAATACTGCTCTTTTGTCTTGCTGAGAGACATCTCCCTAAAAATAATAAATAAATTTTTCATTATCTAATTAAGCTACATTATATAAATTTACTGATGTACGCATATAAATTATTATACACATAAAACAGAATTTTCAATTTTACAAAACGTGAAACTTTAAAAGGATGAATAAAAAAAATCAGTTGTTATAATCTGTTCTTACCATATCCTACACCACCCCCAAAGGGGGTGCTATTCAGGAATCTCACTTAGGAGGCTGTCTTCCCATCTGTTTGGGGAAAATCTGACTGCCCTCTACTTGTCCACATAATTAAAATGACTAAAGGAATTTATGCTCTGTTAGAATCTGTAGACACCTCTTTGGAGGGTCAGCACGTAGGTGTCAGGTGAATTGATGGCCTAGACCGTCGAGTGCTTAAACTTAGCTTTAGAGCAGGTGGTCACAAAAGTGGGAATCCAGAGCGCTTTGAAAGAAAGGCAATTAAATGAGTTACTAACTACACACCACACTTATACAATAATAACACATATACACGAAGACGACAATATTTGAAATACCAACATCAAAAATAAACTAGCAATAAAATATTGTTTATTACAAAAAGTTCTGTTGTTGGGTTTCTACAGTTCATTGACGTCTCACTGAAGCTTGCCAAAAGTATTTACTTGTGACCTACTCAACCGTAGCTGTTCTCAGATTAGCATCGTCACCTCTTTCCTCACCTGGCAACACTCAAGCACTCTACTTTGAGGTCTTAATAAAGCGATCTGATTGTAAGAACATGCCGGGCTCCTTCTCCGCCATGACTTCCTCATCCTTATTGAAAAAGTTTAGGCCTCGTTAAAAGACTAAAGGGTTTTAGCTGGCCATTGATCTCTGCTTAAAAGAGCGATGGGGCTCCTCTCCAATTTGGGTGCCAACTTGAGGTATAAATAGGAGCACTATTTTCATTGTGCTGCATATGTTTTTCATTGTTCTTCTCGACCCACCCTTGACCCTCCAAAAAAAACAAGGACATTTTATAGTCTACGTCCCGTCAATGGTTGGTTCCTTCTGCTCTCTCAAAACGCGTCTTTGAGTTTTGGAATTACTCACCAGGCTGACTCACATGTTGGGTGGCGCGTATTCGTTGAGTCCACTGTCAGCACAACCGCCTTTAAAATGCACTTCCTGATGGCCTCCGCACTTACAGATGCTCGGGATATCAACCAACTGTCCTCAGAAAGCAAAGGGAGTCACCAGGGTCGTGTGCATGGGGAGATGGTGTATGAAATAAGAACGTCCAAATCGGCTGTCTTTTTGTGTCTGATGTCTTTTCGGGCACCCGCCGTTTATATATATGATCTATTTTTTTTTAAAAAAACCTTGAAAAAAGACATTTTTTCAGAAATTTCATCAGAATTATTTTATGATACTTTATATGTTAAAGTATTTGTTAGACAAAATTAACTAATTAGAAATTTAGCCGAATGACACTAAAATCAAAAATTTTATAAAGAATAAAAAAAAACATTTCCTACTTAAATGCTTAAAATCAGCAACCTACTCAAATTCATACTGCTAATTCTTTATGATTTTTTTTTTATAGGAAATATATTTATTTTTTTCTTTATCTTGGTTGTTACTAATAAGCATGTCTAATTCATTATAATAAATAAAAAAAAAATTATGAGAGACCTTGGAAAATAAAATTTAATTTGTGATTTTTTTTTTCATTTATCAATGAGTATCACAGATTCAAAATTAACAACTAAAATGTAAATTAACGATTAATGAACGTGTTTTAAAGTATTGAATAATTACCTGAACGTGAACGATCAAATCTCCACTTTTTTCTGTTGGAATCAAGTATCTCTAAAAAAAAATTGTTGGGTTAAAATTCTAGTGTCATTAACATTTACAAATTGTATATGGAAAAAATTATGAAATTTCTTCAAATTTCTTATGTTGGTCTTCAGAAAATGGCACCACATTTATGAGCATAGCAATAGCCGGTAAAGTCATTATAAACAAACTATATTAAATCAAATATTATTTTAATTTTATAAGAAGAATGGTGAGTTTCACTGACCCACAACCCGATCATCTCTAGATTTTGTTCATTGACTGTTGTTTTTTATGGGTATTTAGAAAAATAAGAATCAGTTTATAATTGGTGTAACGGAGTTCTTGTTGGGAAACAATTAATCGCTGATATAATGAGTATACACATAGCGAGGTGACTAATTTTTTAATCACCTAAAAGAAAAATTTGTGGTCATTTGTGATCTGTGTGTATTTATTTGTTTGTTTACTATAGATTTTATTCTTTAAATTTATTAATTTAGTGGTTACATCAAAATGATGTTTTATTGCCTGATTCATCAATAGTAATTTAAATACTTGATTATTATTAATAATAATAAAATCACCCCCCCCCCCCTACCTGGGGGATTGTAAAATCCCTGCAACTGCGCTCATCATTCACCCCCTGGCGTAATAATATCATTATTATTCTGGGACTATGTCTTTAAGAACAAATATTTATTTAACATAAAGTGGATTCATTGATAGTATCAGCCCCTAGTAAAAATTACAATGCTTAGAGAAATAAAAAATGAAATAAGGAAAGGTATAATAAGAAATTTAAATATACAATATAAAATAAAACACACATCTTTAAGAAGTGTTTTTAATGAGGAGTCCTATATAGGTATTTAAATCCAGATTCGTAAGGAACATTAACTGAATTAGTCGAACCAAGGATCAGTAGTCTCGATTATGGATTATATTATATTTTTAAATATATATATATATATATTTAATATATAAAAATTAAGTGTGACGAAAATTTTTTTTTTAATATAAAACAACTTTATTATGATGAAATTACAATCTGCCTTAATACTTAATAGGCAATAAATAATTGAGATAAATGTTCTCATTCATACCATATTTAAAATTCATCATTCACTCGCACATTCATACAGTATTTACAAACAGCCCAGGGGCCCCCCAAGTCCACATGGTTGTTGCCTCCCTCGCATGCGAAAGAGGAAGCGGGATTTTGGGAAGTCCCCCACGCTCCTCCACCAGCCACGTCACCGGATACGAGCCAATGGAGGCCGACGAAGAGCGCGAGAGCCACATACACTCAGGACATGATTGGAGAAACTGGCAATTGCCAGGACTCCCACTTTCACGCATTTATAGGAGGTTACGAGGCCAATGCATTTCAGTCTCCGAGGATGATTATAGGGATGAGTGGAGCAGTGCAATGACTAGCAGTGCTACGGGATTAGGGTGGTTGGATAGGTTACTATGGAATTTCATGAATTTGGAAGGGATGAGTTCAAGAATGTAGGGTATATTAAGATCGTTATGAAAGGTTTTGTTGCTGACGTAATAAGGGGCATTTACTATTGTTCTCAGGGCTTTTGATTGAAAGGAATGGATACGGTTGATGTTTGACTTTTTTTCTGTCCCCCATAGCTCTATTCCGTATTTCCAGATTGGCTTAAGTATAACTTTGTAAATAAGTAGTTTATTTTCTATTGAGAGATGGGATGTACTTCGAAGAAGTCTGTACAGTAATCCAAAGCGTCTGTTTAGTTCTTGTATTTTTAGCCTCGTATGTGGGTTCGAGGTTAGTTGTTTTCGAGATGGAAGCCTAAGTACCGTACTGTCTCAGATACAGGTAGAGGAATAGAATTAAAATAAACTAATGGACAAGACTTCCGACAGAGGGTGAAGGTAATGTGACGAAAATTAAGAAACAAATTTGGAAGATACTCGTGGCACATGAATTTCTTAACATATTAAATTATTGAAAAAATAAACTGGGTAAAAAAATTATCTCGATTAGCAAAAATACTCTTTTCAACCAAAAGAATTTTAAAAAAAGCTGTTGACAAAAAAAATTAATAATTAATTGTGGCTTGGAACGTATTTCGCAATATATGTTATTTTCTTTCAAAATATTAATTTCTATAATATCGTTGAAATTCGTCTCTCTTCAGTGTGTCCTTAACCACAGTGGCAAAATTAGGCCTTTAAATCTTAAATTGTTTCCGAGCTGCTACTTAAGTTATGATTTCATAGCGGACTTTTTTCCTGTTTAATGTTTTCTTTACTTCCCATTATTTTTATTTTAACCAAAAGCTAATCAGTATTCTCTGGGGCGTTTTGAAATATATCTTTGAAATTTTAAATCTTTTGTACTACCGTAATAATTGAACATTCGGACTGACAATAATAAGTAATATATAATAATAATAAGTAAATAAATCAATCAGATAATGAAAGTAGAGAATTTCCCACCAGGCTCGGCAACATGGGTTTTTTTTTTAAGTTTATGATTCTACCCAACATGACTTGAATGCCCACGGAACAGGAGGAGCGGCAGGCGCTGCAAGTATATTAACTACGCACAACAGGTCATGCGGGATATTTGATAACCCTTCACAGGCCATTTCTAGCCCATGTGAATTTTTTATAGCTAGTGACTTATTAAACAGAACGTCGTAACTGATTGTATAGTATATAAATATTAATTCACATGGATGTAGGTATGGTTAGTATCTAGTACTATTTTATAGATTTTAATTTTAGTTAGAATTTTATTTTGAACATAATTTCATTACAACTAATTATACTTGTATTTTTGAAATATAAAAGTTTTATTTTTCATTGATTTAAAAATTGCCACAATACGTAAGTGTCACGTTATACGGTATATGTATATATATGTTATGTTACTTGTATATATGTAAAATGTACGTTCAGCAGTTCATCACCTACAAAAGTAATTATTTGTTGATGAATTTGCATAAATTACAGACACGTCAATTTCAAGGGTGGTTATTGGTCATTGCAAATAAAGGGTAGCTTCCCTATATTGTCAGTAGCATGCACAACACTACTTTCGTTAAGCGTCACCTAGCTTTCAAATTTCCCCTTATTCAATAATAATATATCTTTGTTATCTTAAGTCGCTTAAGAACAAACGATTGTTTTACATAAAGTAGGTTATTCTTTCACCGTATCAGCCACTGTGAAATTTAAAATCAGTCTAAATAAACTATCTTAAATAAGGGAATAGAGGATTAAAAAAAAAATTAACCTTGGTTATAAATAATTAAAAATAGTATGCAAAAATGTAATAAACAGGTTCACTGAACAAAAAACAGGACTGGGAGAGAAAGGTCTAGCCAAGTTTCAGATTCCAGAAACAGTTTTCCTGTATAACGTCTAAAAAATTATTGAAGTAGGCAGCCAATGATTAAGCATTGACATGGCAAAATTTCAAGCATTTAGTGTCGCGGAAGCATTTACGGACAGTTCACGGAATATGAGGATCCTCAGCGAATCATCTCGAGCCATTACAAGCCTTTACCATCCTACGACACAAGGCAATACAATCTTCAGACAAGGTTCGTCAAGCCACGAGTCATGGGAACAAGGTCTTAGCTTCAAGTGCCATTACTTTATTTTTTAGTGCCGTGTTCTACATCTTTTCAACCATCATTTAAATGTTTACGCTCTATTGGCGTCAGCCGCTACAGTAATCGCTTCTGGGGAGTTGACTGTACCATAAAAATTAAAGATTTTTGATTTTCATGTATTTCATCTAGTCACTTGCTCAGCACATCCTGGAAAGCCTTCTTTTCATGTTTGTTCTCACTTTTGTTCCCTGGGGTTAAAAGCCTTTCCGGAGAAGGGGTCTGTATTAATTGAACATGCATTCTTCACACGTCCACGCATTTTTTGTGACAGTACTTGACAAGTTAATATCATTCATGTTGGCGCACTTTAAATGCAAAATTTTCCTGCAAAAGCTGAATTGTACAGACTGTTTGCCGCACTGTACCGCCAAGCTGACGTGAACTTTGCAAGAAGGCATAGTTATAACATAGAGCAAACAAAAATGAGATCATTTGGCCTCTAGAACCACAGGTTGGAGCGTGCTATTTAGCGGCACACCTGTTGGCTAACCGGTCACAATCGAAATTATTTGCAGATTTGTTGTACCACATCTGCAAGTAGCTAAAAATGAAATAACCCATTAAATGATTTTTATTACGATGAACTTCTGAGGTTATTGCAAAATCGTCTTTATTAATAAATTGGCAATGTTGGAACGACCCAAGTTAATAAATTTGTACCGTAAATATACATCCGCCTGCGATTTCAACTGTGTCATGCATGTTTTTTATATCCTAATTTATCAGAGATAGACGAAACTCGACAATCAGTAAAGCATTATTAATTTATACCAAATTACAATTCGACAAAATTTGTTAAAAGCCCCTCGCATTTGAATCATCATAACTGTACTCTAGGAAAATAAAGAGGTTAACGAAGTTTTGAGGCAAAAACATAAAAATTCTTACCCAGTTCATAGAATCCAACAAATGATCAGAAGATGCTCAGTATCAAACATTCATCAGACACATTCGACATTTTGAGCTGAACATTTGTCTCTTAATACACATAGAAACAAATAAATATGTAGACAGATACGTTTTCTTTTTATTGTTTTGGTGTCTCAGGGTAGAGCTAAATATTTTATTTTTTTAAACTATCCCATGAATATCGATTAAAAAACCTATTAAAAATCAGTTTGGAAATCAACAGAGCTATTTTTACCGTTGGCCCTCGAAACTAATTTTTTTTAAATGTTTTTACGTTACCGCCGTCAAGGTGTTTTAGGGGGGAGGAGAATCTGAACTGATTAGTTTCTGAAAAATAGTTTAACAAATCTTTTTCCACATAATTACCGTTATTATATCATAACCTAAACAGCTTTATATGTTATGGTCAGTAGTTTTCTAAATAATGAAATGCAATATGATTAGGAATCAAAAAAAAAAATTCATATGATAAACATATATTAGCTAAGCTGTAGTAGGTTTAGCGTATATTTTAGAACGTTCGCGGGTGGGCCTATTTTGAGTACAACTGTTGGAATATATATATAGATTAAAAATGAACCGGAGCCAATTCCCTGGTCGGTGTCTACTCGGAGTTGTTTACACAACAGCTATCGTTCTGGCATGCTATTCAGTATTTCGTTAAAATAGAGATACGTGCTCGCCAAGTCTAAGAAAAACATTTATAGGAAAACATGGAAATTGTATAAATCGATATTACAATAAATTATTTAGTAAACAAATTATGAGAGAAATAATGTCATTAGAATTAAATGAAATGCCCCTTATTACGTCAGCAACAAAACCCTTCTAACGATCTTAATATACCCTATAAATAAATCACCCTATACCCTATTGTATATATATTGTAAAAAAATGTAAATAACATGAACTAAATGTATTATAGACAAATGTAAATAACATGGACAAAATATAAATCATTATAAATGTGTTAAGCAATAAAATGCGGGGGCCAAGTGATTACATGAGATAGGTCACCAGCTGTCAGTCACAGGTACCCCAACACATAAGGGGACCGACCGCAGACACTAAGCAACCCTTGCCAGCCTCCCAGAGTACAAAGAGGTCGAATCCCATTGGTAACACCAATCTCGACCTCATTTGGATAAGGGCAATAATTGCCAGGTACTTAAGACGGCCCCCTAGGCCCTGTAATTCATTCTCTCCTGGCACCTAATCACTGGCTCGTGGCTCCCGCTGGAACTCTGAAAACTTGACTGCTTCTTTACGAAAAACCTCTGCATCTCTTTATCCTAACCTGGCTATGTTCTAGTCCGGCGATTGTCAGGCCTCACACCTTCCTAGTGGGATTCTCTTCCTTCGTCTCGCTAAAACTAGCACCTCCTTGGGAAAGACCTCTCCCTCGTGGACGACGGTTGCCGTGGCCCTGCAAATTTTACCAGCAGTGTCTCCTATTGCAATCCAGTCCTCCTCTCTCCGGTTCACACTCGACTTTGGGATCCGGACGGTTTTCGCCTACCCTCAGATACAGAGTGTGAATTCGTGGTCTTTCCAAGACCACATAAACTACCTATAACCTACCCTGTGCCTCTTCTTCTCAACATAGTGCACTGTCGGGGCACATACCTACCAAAAATGGAGTCAGATAGTAAAGCCGTCCATCATGAAACGATTGTCCAGGTCAACTCAAACAATCTTCACTTGTCACCAGGGCTAGGGTGACCAGGCACCCCCCTCGTGACGACCCGACACCTTACATCCTCGAACTCTTCCCTTCCAAGTTCATGAAATCCAAGTCCATAGTAACAAATCCAACCACCCTAATCCCCTAGCACAATCAGTGCACTGCACCACTCATCCCTATAATCCTCCCTCCTCGGAGACTAAAACGGCAGTGGCCTCGTGACCTGCTATAACTGCGTCACAGTAGGAGTCCTGGCAATGACCAGCTTCTCCAATCATGCCCTGAGCGTATGTGGCTCTCGCACTCTAGGTCAGCCTCCACTGGCCCGTATCCGATGACGCGGCTGACGGAGGAGCGTGGGGGACGGAGGACCCAAGACTCCACTTCCTCTTTCGCATGCAAGGGAGGTGATAACCATGTGGATTTGGGAGGTCTCTGGGCTGTTTGTAAATACTGCATGAATAAGCGAGTGAATGAAAATTGTAAATATGGTATGAATGAGATCATTTATCACAAATCCTTATTGCCCAATGAGGCATATTGTAATTTTATCATAATAAAGTTGTTGTAATAAAAAAAAAGTAATTAAATATGTTTTTTATATAATATAATATCTGCATTAGAAGCTCTAGTTTTGCAGCACCGTTTACAAGATAAACAAACAAGCTAAAAAAAACATTAGGTGAGCAGTATTGAAGAGAATATCAAATAAAAAGTGTCTCGAATTTCAGTATTTCTACTTATTACATATTCCAGGTGTCTACGTTTCAATTATGCAGCGTTTGGAAATGGTATAAACAATTTTTTTTTAAATATTCCTTAAATACTTTAATATTATTAATTTCATGAATAATAACGAATACATGTGGTTTCAAGGCGAACATTATACCCTAAAAATCATTATTCATGAACATTCATTTGAGCCTTCATTTTCAACTCACCAGATCATATCTTAATACAACAAACCAACTTTTGGAGCCGTAGAAAGTTATCAGGTACACTACCACCACTTCTTCTCAAACACTGAGTTCTAAGCCTTAAAGGGATTGACCCGACGGACAACTTAAAAAAGTCCTGTGTTATACGATTAGTTGAAAACCTTCCAGTTTTAAAATAAAACAAACTAATAAAAATATTAGAATTGGAGACACCCACATTTGGAGTCCATTAGGAAATTAAGCCATATTTAAAATAAATCCAATGACGAACTTTTTTTAAGTTTCAACTGTTTGTAAAACAGATATTTGAGAGCTGTTTTAAGGTTAAAAATTTAACCGCTCAAAATTTACAATGATCAAAACTACCCTGTATTTTTTGATTTGCTTGAAGCTATTTTAGCCGTTTAGAAAAACACCAAGTGCTGTAATATATTATTACTTGAAAACCTTACAGGTTTTTTTTTATTTATTTTAAAATTGTTCATGTTTAAGGTTAAATAGATAATCTCAACAAAAACAGAACAGAGTCAAGAGGAAAAATATAAGCTTATGGTGGGTGACTTTAATAAAACGAAATTATGGTAGTTCTATTAAAAACATAAAGCAAGGGACATGTTTTATTTTTTAACGATAACTTGCGATAAAAGGATTATCAACTATCCATTATTATTCTTTAACAATAAAAAAATTAAAGAATTTTATAGCGCATAAACTCATAAAGAGGCAGCGCCAACTGGGGTTGTTATTGTAGTCGGTAGATGCCGCTTTATTACAGATAACATAACAATAACATTTCCTATGCATTTATATTTAAGTAGCTGAATTACCCAGCGTTTCCCGGACATAGAATTATAATAGAATTTTCTGTTCTCTACCAATGTTTTTAATTGTCAATCACAAGTGGGTCAAGCTACTTTGTTCCAAAATTCCAAGTATTTATATCGCCTCAATTACATTTCTAATGTTTATAATTGGCGCAATATTTTAAGCGCAGGATGTGTTAGTATCTGTCCTCCACACATTATCATGATTGAACATATTTGATCATATATAACTATATTATATAAATATTTAATAACAAGTAAGTAGTAACCAATGGATGGAACATGTATGTATGGATCTATGCCATTAAAAACATTTTTTACGTTATATGGCAAGCCATAATAAAGGTGGCACTTGCCAATAATCATTTGCTGCTTATCACGTATTTATAATATAATATGATATATAAGATTACAAAATAATTTTGATGGCAAATTTGTTACTGTGATTTGTGGACTTCGGTCAGTCAGTACTCCAGTCAAGTTGTTCCATCAATCGACAGTCATAGGTCTGTCATATTCTATTCTTAGGATTATTTATTGACGTCTGTCATTCCTTAATAATACCCACCAGATGGTTCTGGTGTACGTTTCTCGGAGTTAGTTGTCGAATGCCGCGTACCAGTCACTTTGCCAGTTGACAAACACGTTTTCATGTATTACTATAGTTATAATGTATTATTTTCTCTGAGTGCCTATCACTATCTTGACAGTAGATTAAGCTATTGAAAATCCTATGGATAGTTTTACAGCAGCGTCTGCTTTTTTATTTTCTTCAATCTAAAAATACAGCCCTGGTCTCAAAATATATCACTTTTATCCAGGGTTCCAAAAAGTAAATAAATACATAAAATAAAACTACTAAACACTTCTACTTTAAGTATTCCATCTCTCGATTTCGCTGTACCTCTTCAACTTTATAGTTCTTATCAAAATTGAGAAATACGTTGTCCTCGGGCACTGAGCACTAAAACATTTTCTTTTTTATATCTTCAGCCTTCGGTGTTAGTCGTGGAGTAATATACAATTCAAATTCCACCGAGTGATTGATAGTAGCTTCCAAATCAATTAAATAACCCCACATAAAGATAGCAATGCATTAAAGATTTTAACTAGGTTTTATTGATTTAGCTTAACAAATATTTAATTAAATATAGTACACAAGTAAGATTTAAATTTGATAATAGAATTGACTTAATATTGATCAGATAAATGAAACGTGTTTTGACACTGGCTAAGCTACGACTGTAGTTTGTTGAACAAAATAAACTGGCGATATATTACTGATTCAAATCATTAAAGTTATCTACACAGATTGTGATTTGATTCTGAAATAACGACAGAGTCCATATATAAATAAATCAGAGATCCAAAACCTTCTTATCACTTTATATAAAAACATTATATGGAGGGATGCACAGTAATTGTTAACTATTGTCTCTGAAATGGTTGTAATGGCCCACCATTAAGAAATTTGGCGTTTGGGCCTTCTGAATTTTGGGCACTCATAAGGCGTGTGGAATAACACTACTCTGATTCGTTACTTCTTGTCTGGATGGAACATGAAACAGCCAGATAATAGTACAATAGGGTCCATTTAAGTACTCAATACGCTCCTCTAAATAAAAATAAAATTTACATTTTGTTTAAAAAATGAGGGTTTCGTAGTCATGAAATAATGATTAGCCGTACAAACATTAATATAGTAGAAATACTAGTAGTTAAGTATATGGGCTTGGCTTCAAACCTTGTTGCGGGAAAATATATATACTAGTTAATCCAATCTTCAAGAAAATTTATTTTTTAATTATTTAAAAACGAAATAAATTAAGAGAATAAACTATCGAAAAATATGTAGATTTCCATTTTTTTTAAATATAGCATTTTTTTTTCAACCCTCTCGTTCACTTTATGGGTTTAAAAAGTTATAAATAGCCTAAATATTTACAAAAAGGCTCAAATAAAACTTGTGACGTATTAGAATACGCTATGACAGTTGGATCTCAAAACTTCATTTTTTGGAATTAAAATTTTCTATATGTGTGAATTATAATATAGAAAGGGTTGAAACTCTAAATAAATGAGAAAATTTGTGAGTTTTCCTCCCCTGCAAACAAATATCGATCCCTTGAGATCTTATCTCATTGCGTTAGTCATGGACGCTCGTTAATTGTTGATGATTCTAAGGAATGATGAAGGTTCATTTCCTCATGATTGTCAATCATCGCCATTTAAAATGTTGCATCATTGCATTCTTTCATTCTTCTCCCGACGCTCAATCAAAACAATATTATTTAATGGAGCTTTTATTGAATCTCGTTCTTCCCAACATAAATTAAAAAACTAAGAATCGTATGTTAAATGACATATTGATAACTTAGTCTGGTTTTGTTTATGAGAAAGGGTGTTTTCTTTCAAAACATATTCCTATGTCAGTGTGTCTTACAATAGCGTAAAAAAGATACGATCGATCTCAAATTTTAAATGCATATTCAGCAACATAATTCCAAAACCGTATAAAAAAACTGATCCGCTTCTTTTCGACCTTTACTTTTATTCAATTGACTATTCAGAATAAAATAAATGAATAGCCTAAGTGTTTAATGTATTTTGAACCGATTTCAATAGGCTTTTTTTTCTCAATATTATATTTATTTACATTTTTTTTGTAAAGCTCAAATTCGAGCCTAATGTTTTCTTTGGCAAGAGCTATTGCCCGGTACTGCCTTACCTCTAAACGATACCAATCTCGGTGTTAGTTACTAAATAATAAGCCCTGCTTCAAATGCATGTTGTCAGTGCAGCTAACCCATTTTAGCTCAATATGTATTATTTTATATATATTTCGATTTCAAGTGGCCGTATAGTCATTATTATTTAACTCAGGAAAATCAGTAAAGGATCTAAGGAGGAAGATGGAGCCGATAACAATTGCCTGACTTTTCACTGAGTTTAACCATAGTTTATTCAGACACTGATCCTATCTAAATCTCCCTGAATCTTGGCAAACGCAGCAAATAAATGAGAGGGGGGGAGAGGCTAGATAAATTTGGGAGTCGTCAGCGTAGAGGTGATAGGAACTGGGATATAGAGAAATATGTATCCCCGTCATAAAGATATAACAAAGATTTTATTTTATGTTAATTGTGAATTTGTAATCGCTAATAATTAACGTAGGTAAATAATGTAATATATTTTTAGAAAGAGAAATTTTTTTAAGCACAATGAACGTATCAAAAATTATGTTAGCAATAAGGATAATTTTATAAAGGATTGGAGATGTTTATAAAGATTATACGATCTAATTTACTCGAAGAGGTAAACGGATTATGTATCTGCAACCATTATACCTTTGGCGAACGAAGAGTGAACAAAAATATCGATCCCGATCAAACGTATTTTCTTTTTTTTTTCATTAATTTATATTGTATTACAAATATTTATAAAGGGATGAATGCGTTATGATACTAGTGGCCAGGAAGCGGTCAGCTGGTTTCATGACGCGTTTCGGAGCACAGGTTCTTTACAACTGTACAGCCTAGACCTAGACCCTAAGTAAATATCGCAGAACGATGATAAATAGAGTTAGGAAGATCGTTTATGTAATAGCTAAAAAGAAGCGAAGAAACGCTCAAATCCTGGGCTACGCCCGAGGAAAGCAGAGAGGGGTTGATTGGGGAAAGTAACTACTTGTGAACGGTTGAAGAGAACTGATTGAATTCCGCGGATAGAGATATTGGACGTTTAAGTTAAATGATGTTAACTCAGGGAGAAGGACTGGGAGGTCTATAGTATCAAATCCTTTGGAGAAATCTAGAATAATAAGGACTGTTAGTTTTTGTTGATCGATAGCGGCATGAATATCACTAGTTATATTAGCTAGTGCAGATTGCGTGGAGTAACCAAGAAGGAAACTGGATTGGAAAGGAAAGTTTGGACTGTTCAAAGAAATTGGAGTTTGGGCTAGCCTTTCTAGTTGCTTGGAGATGATAGAAAGAGATGAAGATTGGTGATAGTCTAATGGTGAAGTGGGGTTAGAATTTCTTTTAGGGGTTCGACTAAGGCTTTTTTCCCTGGAGTTGGGAAAACTGAGTTTTGAGGTAAAAAATTGTATTTATTGAGAAGAACAGGGAGAATGACTGGAAGGCATAATTGTATTAACTTAAAGGGAATCCCGTCAGGACCAATAGTCCTAGTGCGTAATCTCATTACAGAGATTGTAAGATCGGACCCCGTCTGGGGCAGGAAGAGGCATGGTTAAAATAGAAGTTATTTCCATTAAATGAGGCCTCATAGAACAATATAAGAGTTTAGTTCATCAGGTGAAACTGAGTAGTTCTGAGGAGGAAGGAAGCACCAGAGAAGTCACAGAGGGAGATTCATCTGAGATGAGGTCTGGATAGTATAGGAGATTTGGATTAGGTCATGATAGGAATGCAACAGGCAGCTGAGAAGAGGAGAGAAGGCGATAACGTCGGGATCCAGCCAAGTATCGGACTTTAAGGTGTGGTGAGTAGGAATCAAAGGGACAATGAAGAGATGGGAGGAAAATAACAGGTCCTAGTGGTAGTGCAAATATCGTGGGAATCCGATAGGAGGTTGGTATTTGGTCACCGGAGACAGTAATATTGGAGTAGAGAGGAACGAAATTGTAGAGGGTGGACTCAAAAATTGTTCAAAAGGCACAAGTGGAGAATGATACACTCCAGCATATAGGACAAGACAACGGCATAATTGTTGCAGGTAATATGACATATATGACAGGTGCAGGTAATCTCGACGACAAGGAACTCGATAATATTATGTATGAAAATCATATATGCTTTAGTACGGAAGACTACGTACGTTTATTATTTAGTTGTTAAATAAAAGCCTTCAATTTTATCTTATTTCGGGTATCACCGTAAAAAGATGAGAAACGAAAAAAAAAATAATGCACACATTTCCCTTTCTAAAAAAATTATTTTTACATTCACATTTAAATATGTCAATAATTACTTAATAAATTACAAGTTGCTGTTATTATGTCAATTTTGAAAACGTTAATAGTTTTGCGTTTAAACTTGCCTTTGAATTATTAGTTCCTGAGATTTCAGGATGACTAATTGCTTGCACAAAATTACGCCGTTCAGTACTTGTGTATCCCATGGCCCTATTCAATATTAGACTTGAATATCCAAAAAGAATATTCCGTGAATATTTCAATACCGCTTGTTTCTGTTGTAGGTGTTCTTTAAAATAGATACATCGAAATCTCTAATTTGGCAACCTAATAAATAATAATGGATGGCCATGTTGTCACCTAATAACACCTAATTAAATAACATTAAAAAAACTAAAAACGCTAAAGTATAATTTTGAAAGCCAAAAAAAAAAATTAGTATTTAAATAATTCATTTTTTTTGTTTAGGTTTTAGGTATATAGAATTTTTTTTTTTTTTTAAAGGGGAAGTTTTATGAATAAAATGAAAAATGATTGAGTAATAATTCCTTGTATTTTTGTCTTATTCATTTAACAAACTAATAAAAAACTCTGGAGGCCAAATTGACTTATGCTTTTTCAATTCATAACTTATTTTGTTTCCTTCATTTTAAATATGCATTATTCTATACCATTTTTATAGACTTATTGTTTAATCTTGCAAGGTTTTAATTATTTTATTTTATTTATTTTTATTTTGTAATATTTCTTATTAATTTTTTTTAACCTTATAATGTTTGTTCAATGAAACTGTAGTTCATATAATATGTACTGTAATAAATTTGTAAACTATTTGAAAGGTATGTGACATTTCGACGGCGTTCTAAGAATTTGATTTCATTGCTATAAGGTTTATATGTACAATATAAATTTTTAAAAATTTATAACTAATAAAAAACAAATTTTTGAATTAAGAAAACAAATGGCGAGCACACTTTGTTTGGATCCTTGGATCAATTAGTTTTAGATAACAAATAAATTCTGCAGGGATCGTATACTGATTTATTGACTAAGCTAGTTATTCACGAGCCCGAAGAGAGAGGCTCTACTTTGGTTCAGATACTCTCGTCTGTCTGTCTGTGTCTTCTACAACAGTGGTCATAAAGACGATGCCCTCGATATAAAATGATAAAGGTGTACCCCACAATATGTCAAAGTATGTTTATTAATATACGTATAATAATAATAATGACGTGTTATGTCAGCAGGATGAAGCTGGCCAGTTGGACTACGTCAGTTGGGGACAACTTTAAGTGAGCCGTTCCAGAAGGGCACTGAAGAAATTTCAATCGAATATAACTCAAGAATGCTGTGCTGGAGTAGGGTGAGCATTAAAAGCGTGACTATCAGGCGTAATGGAGCTCTGCGTATTAGAAAATCATGAAGAATGTTTATTTATGAATTTTAGTTGTCAAGTTGTAAAACACTTGTGATCATATACTCTGGAGGCAGGAAAACATGTGATCGGAAATTATTTATTAACAAGTGATTTATTATAACTATTATATTATTTTAAGACATTTTTAATTACTTATTGTGATATTAATTATAAGCCAAAATAAAAGTCACATATTACTTTATTAATCAAGAAGTCAAGATCTTTAATTTTGTAACATACCGTATATTTTCATAAGTACACACTATATTATGTAATTAAGTAATTAATAACACGTAATCCCGTATTAAGGAGTTATCAATATATCTCATATCGTTAGGTCATTAAATGAAACACTCAAGTGTAATGTTACGACTCTAGGACTCGCAATGACCTGAAGTCGGAGTCATAAACAGGGGCTAAAACATGAAGGTTCCTGGTTTTTGCCCAACACCTAAAAAGTGGAACGAATGTTGTTTTTCTTTTGGCTCATGGCAAATATTAGAATTGGAGATACCTACATTTGGAGCGCATTAGGAAATTAAGCCATATTTAAAATAAATCCAATGACGAGCTCAGTTTTTTTAAGTTTCACTGTTTGTTCAACAGATATTTGGGTGCTCTTTTAAGGTTAAAAATTTAACTGCTCAAGATTTACAATGATCAAAATTACCCTGTAATTCTATTGATTTGCTTGACGCCGTTTAGAAAAACACCAAGTGTTTTAATATATTATTACTTGAAAACCTTACAGTTTTTTTTTTTTTTATTTATTTTAAAATTGTTCATGTTGTAGGTTGAATAAAGAATCTCAACAAAGACAGAACAGCGTCAAGAGGGAAAATACAAGCTTATGGTGGGTGACTTTAATAAAACGAAATTGTGGTAGTTCTATTCAAAACATTAGGCAAGGGACATGTTTTATTTTGTAACGATAACTTGCGATAAAAGGATTATCAACTATCCATTATTATTCTTTAACAATAAAAAAATTAAAGAAATTTATAGCGCATAAACACATAAATCGTTAACTCGTTGGTATGTTAGCGCAAGCAAAAGAAATATCGGTAATTACATTCTCTTTTAAACTCTACATAAACAAAAATTGTAGCCCATTTTGCTGAGAAGTTTAGTGAAAAACGAAAAATAAATAGTCAAATCGTGGAATTTTTGCTTTTCGCAATAAAATACTGTTTATTGCTCCCATTTGTGTTAATTAATTCCCGATTTCGGCAAAATTAGTGAAAACCAACACAAACTAAATTTTTACTCTTTATGTGGCTGTCCCGCGTGTCAGTGTAACCACTTTTTTTTCATTTAAAACCTCTGCCATAAAACGTGTTCTAAGTTTAAGTATTTAAAATCATTTTCACTGAGAAGTGTATTTGATGTACGTCGTGGAAACGTTCATTTCATTAAACACGTCTTAAACACAGAAACACTCATCTGTCAAGGGATTTGAACGAACCGATTTTGAACCACAAAACGGTTACCTTCACCACACTCCACTTACATGAGGACGTTTTACAGGTCTGACTACTTTCCAAATGAATGTCTCGTACGTAAATGGCATGTGTTTTCGTTGTGTAAAAACTATTTAACTCGAAACATCACAAGAAATAATTGTTCACACTGGTTAGAAATGTATCTTGTCTGCTTATTGACAGTTATGATCAATATATAATCCCACCTACACATTCATTCAAGTTATGTTGTCGTCCCTCAACGGGTTTAATCCGGCTCAATGACATTTAAAAACCACATAAATATGTTTTTTTATGTTTCTTTAGGGCCTTTGAAAGTTGAAAAATAGACATTTGTTAACAAATTTGATAAAATAATTATTTGCTTTGTAAGTTGTTGGCTGGAAAAAAATTGTTTGCCCAAAAATACATAATTCGTGGTAGTAAATATGTATCGCAATATTATTTAATGGTGATTTAACGGAAGCCAACCCTAAATGTCACTGAAACACAATGAAACATTTAAAAAAACGAATGATCAAGAGACAAAATAATTATTTTCTATTAGTTATTCTATAAAAAATTGTATCACCTTTTTCTCGACTGGATGGCTTATGCTGCTTCGTCTCCTCTCTTCAATAGATTTTGGTTTATCTTGAGACATATCTGATGTGAGCTATTTTGATAATGAACTCAGAATCCAAGTCCGAACTGGGCTAAGGTTCTACGCAGACTGGCTTCTTTTACTGCGCTCTGTGACAAAAATAGTCTCACAACACATTTGTCCATGAAAGCAATTTAATTGCGCAAGCTTTACAGCGTTTAACCGGGGCATTGGACCGTTTAAATGAATGGAAACCCAATTAACAGATAGTTTAAGATTTTTTTTAAGTCTGAATACGTTTAATGTGCGACTGGAATAAAAATACATTCGTATGTGGTCTTACTTGTCTATATCTATTTCTGTTTCATTCTATTTTTTATTTTATTTTTTTTTAACTAAAAACCAGCAGTGACCACCGTTCTTTCGCTGGTTTCCAAATAGAAACACTCTAGCCAGCAAGAGGAAATAAAATTTAATTTAGTTTGCTCAACTAATTGTTATGAGAAGAACAATACAATGGTATTATACTATTATACAATGGTATTATATTATTATTACAATAATGGTATTATATTTGAGAAAGTATTCTTATCTATTTTTGGTATGTTCTTGTAGAAAAACTCACTTTGCCGGACTGTTACAACTTTTAAGAAACGAATTCTTTAATTATTCAATTTCGCTTCACAGTACGATAACTGTTTCTTTAGTTGCTTTTACGATGACTATTTCTTGCCCCCCTCCCCAAGGTATAAAAAATTAAAGGTGGGAACATAAGGCCAATAATATATATCTATTTAAGTTTTTTTTCTTTAATATATCACTTGTTAACAGTTTTTTTTTTCTTGAAGGAGTGATTTGATTGACAAAAGATTTCAAAAATTACAGAAATGTTTTTTCAGTAAAGTTTGAGAATGTCACGCTGGCACTCTCAAATAATACTCCTCACGTATGTATACAACATGCAGATTTCCATTATTGTCCTATTCACCAAACCCGGTAAACCACCCAATGACACCTCATCATACCGTCCAATTAGACTACTCCCTATCCTCTCAAAAATATTTGAAAAACTCCTATTAAACCGTCTACTTCCAATTGTTCAATCCAAAAACCTTTTTCCTACTCACCAGTTTGGTCTCTGTCTACGACATTCCACTACTCAACAAGACCTTCACGTTGTTGATCACATATCCTCAGCCCTTGAAACCAAACAGTATTGCACTACTGCCTTTCTGAACATAGTCAAGCTTTTGACAGGGTTTGGCACACAGGTTTGCTTTACAAGCTCAAAAGATATTTACCACAGACCCTGATCCTAATCCTACAGTCCTACCTTTCAAACCGCTTCTTCCAAGTCCACTGTGGCTTAGAATATTCTACAGTGGCAGTGGGAGTCCTGGCAATGGTCAGTTTCTGCAATCATGTTCTGACCGTCTGTGGTTCTCGCACTCTTGGTCAGCCTCCACTGCCTCGTATCCAGTGAAACGGCTGACGGAGGAGCTTGGGGGACTTCCTAAGACTCCACTTCCTCTTTCGCATGCGTGGGAGGTTACAATTATGTGGATTTGGGAGGTCTCTGGTCTGTTTGTAAATACTGTATGAATGAGCGAGTGAATGAAAATTGTAAATATGGTATGAATGAGAACATTTATCATAATTACTTATTGCACAATAAGGCAGAATGTAATTTTATCACAATAAAGAAGTTTCATAAGTTACAACATACAGATAAATATACAGTAAAAGTTGAAAATTATTTCCAAACCTTTCAACATTATTTTTCCTGATAATAATGTAATTTTCTGTTAAGCATGGGGTACAGATATAACATTATTTTTTTAATTAAAGAAATTTTAAAGAATAGAACAGCGAGTCTTTACCAAGACCACCGTAAATGGGATATGTTTTAATTCTGTGCTTAACAATTTTTTTGGTTTTGATTTTAGAGTGAATTGCTAGTTATTTGATGCCCAATAATAAACCCGTTTAAAAATTTAAATTTGGTTTACTTGTTACTTATTTTCAATTATACCAACTTATTTCTTATTGAGATCTAAAAATTAAGTTTTTGTTCACCAAGTGTCCAAAAGTAAAGTACGCTAATTTATATAATATTTACTTACTTGTCTTTTTTACAGTATATATTTCTTAGATATATTAAATAAACAATAAACAAAAACATCGAAACACTAAGAAATCAAATATACATAGTACTAATTATAGTCAAGCGTGATCCATCAGCTCAATTAAAGGTCTCACAAAGTGTTTTGGTGATAATAGTCTATTAGTGTCCTAATACATGATGACTATCATTAGTTAGGTTGTAAAAGTTTTTAATTTAACACACTACTACAATTTAGAGAAAAATATATTTAGTTAAATACTTATTAAATAATTAAGGCCACTTAATCATGTTTTATGCACGCGTTTATAGTCTATTTTGTCTCTGACTTGAACAGGGACTCACCCACTAAAGACACGAATAGACAGACAAACGGGTGAAAACACAAGGTTGAAAACCAACGAACTAAGGTCGGGTGAACACATGTGACTTTTAATCCTCACTTAAAACGAGCGGTGACGTTTCGGTACCGATTGATGTCTACTTTTATAACAACTTTATTATGATAAAATTACAATCTGCCTGATTGGGCTGTAAGTAATTGTGTTATATGATATCGTTCATACAAATTTACAATTTTCATTCGCTCGCTCATTCATACTATATATACAAAAAGCCCAGAGGCCCCCCAAGTCCACATGGTTGTCACCTCCCTCGCGTGCGAAAGAGGAAGTGGAGTCTTAGGGAGTCCCCCAGGCTCCTATGCCAGCCACGTCACTGGATAAGAGCCAGCGGAGGTTGACCAAGAGCATGAGAGCCACAGACGCTCAGGACATGATTAGAGGCCACTACCGTTTTAGTCTCCGAGGATGATTATAGGGATGAGTGGAGCAGTGCAATGACTAGCAGTGCTACGGGATTAGGGTGGTTGGATAGGTTACTATGGAATTTTGTGAACTTGGAAGAGATGAGTTCAAGAATGTAGGGTATATTCAGATCATTATGAAGGGTTTTGTTGCTGACGTAATAAGGGGCATTTACTATTGTTCTCAGGGCTTTTTATTGAAAGGATTAGATGCGCTTGATGTTTGACATTTTTGCTGTCCCCCATAGCTCTATTCCGTATGTCTAGATTGGCTTAAGTATAACTTTGTACATAAGTAGTTTATTTTCTATTGAGAGATGGGATGTCCTTCGAAAAAGTCTGTACAGTAATCAAAAGCGTCTGTTTAGTTTTTGTCTTTTTAGCCTCGTGTGTGGGTTCCATGTCAGTCTTTTGTCGAGATGGAAGCCTAAATACCGTACTGTCTCAGACACAGGGAGAGGAGTTGAATTTAAAAAGACTGGTGGACAGGACTTGCGGCAGAGGGCAAAGGTTATGTGGGAACATTTTCCTTCATTGATTTTGATTCGCCATTGGTTGCACCAATACTCGATCTCATCAAGGTGTTTTCGAAGGTTTTGGGATGCTATATCAGGGTCTGGATGGGTTAACAGGACTGCAGTGTCATCTGCAAATGTTGCCAAGAAGGTATTGGCGGTAGAGGGGACATCAGCAGTGTATAGATTAAGAGGATGTGACCCAGGACGCTGTCCTGTGGAACTCCTGCTTTAATGGGATAGTAGTTAGAATATTCTAAACCAAAGCGGACTTGGAAGAAGCTGTTTGAAAGGTAGGATTGTAGAATTAGGAATAGGGTCTTTGGTAAATATCCTTTGAGCTTGTAAAGCAAACCTGTGTGGCAGACCCTGTCAAAAGCTTGAGCTATGTCCAGAAAAGCAGCAGTGCAGTATTTTTTGGTTTCAAGGTCTGAGGATATGTGATCAACAATGCGAAGGCCTTGTTGAGTGGTGGAATGTCGTTGGTGGAAACCAAACTGGTGAGTAGGATAAAGGTTTTTGGATTCAACGAATGGAAGTAGGCGTTTTAATAGGAGTTTTTCAAATATTTTTGAGAGGATAGGGAGTAGGCTGATTGGACGGTAAGATGAGGCGTCATTGGGCGGCTGACTAGGTTTGGCGAATAGGACTATAATGGAGCGTTTCCAGAGGAGAGGAAAGTGCGTCGTTCGGATAGTGCAATTATAAATGTAGGTTAGGAAGATTATGGCTTTAGGAGGAAGTTGTTGGAGGAATCGAGGAGTAAGGAGATCATATCCTGGAGATTTTCGATAAGGTAATTTTTTAAGAAGATATTTGGCCTCAGAGGGGTTAACGGCTTTTGGTGGAAGTGAAAGAGGGATAGGTGAAGTGAGGAAAATCATCAACATGATTTCAATGGTTTTGAGGAGTAAGATGAGGAGTGAAAGTGCGGGAAAGATACAGTGCGAATTCCTCCGCCCTCTCACCATCCGAAGCCACCCAGGACCCATCATCACGACGGAGTGGGTGTGAAACAGGATGATATTTTAGGATTTTCTTAGTTACATTCCACAAGGAGTTATCCCTGGTAGACAGAGAGGAGAGATAGGAATTAAAAGAATCGGAACGGAAGGACGCCAATTGCCGCTTTACCAGCCTCAAGTACTGATTGTATGAGCGATGATCAGCAGGATGTCGTGTTCTTTGCCATACTTTTCTCGAGTGGCGTTTGGATTTGATTAGGTCTTTGAGATACTGAGGTAAAGGATTTTGATTGTGAATTTCAGATGACGGTGGGGTGACGATGCCTCCCAGGCCGACCTCTGGATCAGAGTTGTGAAGGAATGCCCTGCATCATCTGGGTCTTGGGATCTTTTCAGAGGTACTTTGAGGTCTACAGAGTCTGTAAGAATCTGGCGGAAGTGGTCCCAATCAACTGGGCCCCTAATAAATGAAGGAGGAGGCAGTTTGTGAATTGGATTTAGGGAAATGGTTAATAATAAGGGGCTATGGTCGGAGGAGAGGTTATCGAGGCGCGTGAGTGAATAGTTTAGTGTTCCTAAACTATTGCAGAAGAAAAATTCAAGGAGATCTTGATTTCGGTTGGGATCTGATGGCCAATAGGTGGCTGTGTCAGGAGAGATAGTGGAGCAATTCCGTGCGAGTGCAGACAACAAAGCACGTCCTAGTGTATTTGTGGATCTTGAGCCCCAGTGTTGGTGCTTTGCGTTAAAGTCCCCACCCACAAGGAAACGATGCCCGATGGAGTCTAGAATGGAGATGAATTGGTAATCGGAAATGGATTTATTGGGAGGCCAGTACACTGATAAGTAAGGGGGAAAGTGAAGGTGGTGATTGACACTGCAGTGGATTGAAGGAAATCATGTGCTACCAAAGGAACTATGTGATGGGATATGGAGTTATGGTGATGTCTACTAGATAAAACGTGTCATTGTTTCTTATCTTTGGTAAAAAACGTACATTAGCAAACGGAATAGATGTTATTTGGTACAGAGATTTAAGAATTTCAAAAGGCAGATTGCCGAGAAAATGAAGATATGTTTTTCAATTGATTTAAGCTATGTGTGAAATGATTTAACGAGCTTGTAGTAAAAATTGCAGACAAAATGAAGTCTCAAGATAGTTGTGGATGAAGCCCTCCATTGCCTACTTTACGGCCAACAATGGGGTGAAAGATCTAATCGCCTTGAACGACGCCGTTGCGGTGTGGTGGGGGATGCAAGACTGGGGTACGGCACCCCAACGGCGCAGGAGTGGCAAAAACCCCGATTTTCAAGCTGTTCAGAAAATTCAAATTGATTATGTTTTTGATGTGAGAAATAGTTAACTAATATATTTCAAAAGTTTTGGCGCCAATATAAATCCGGGTTTTCAGGATTTAAGGCCAAGGTGTTATCCAGGATCTCTTATCACCGTTATGGCAATAATAAAGGTGATAGTGATTATGAGGGGATGTCATCAATTCCACAACGTTTCAACCAGGATGAGTTAAATGACCCCACCAGAGATCTCAACTTGTCAACAGAAGTTTCTGAATTACTGGTTTGAAGGTTGAAGGACAAACATTTGCTGGAAGAAGGAACCAAACTTACTACCTTTTACCGTACAAGAGAAAAGGGTTCGCTACCCTTCTTCTCTCAAGAATATAATCTTGTATTAGTCCATTTTGTAGTATTGTAAATTTGTAGTATTCCACGAAATTAAAGAGCTCCTGGAAAAAATGGGTTTTGCTGACTATTTTCCAGATGATTGGCGCCTATTTATTGACAGCTCAAAACGAAGTTTAAAATGTGTCTTTCTACACAATGGAAATGAATATAGTTCAATACTAATTGCTCACTCAACGAAAATAAAAGAAGAACATAACACCATAGCCATAGTTTAAAATAGAGTAACGTATATTTTACTAACATGTTATATATTTGAGCTCTTAGGAAAAAACTAATGCCATATTTGAGTTCAGGGCATCAAATTCATATGAAATCAGCTTCAAATACTCCGGCACCAAAACACCTGTTGGCCTGTGTTATCAATCTTATCGACAAGAACATTCGTTGATAAGCAGCAGGACACACACAAATTAAGATGTTTTCAATTTCCTCGTGGTTTTCTCAGATCTATTCATAAATACCCTTCACGCCGAACCAAAAACAAAACACAAATTAGATATAGACTCTAAAAATATTTATACTAAAACTTGCTTATAATTTTTTTTCTAATATGTTATTTTGTTTTTTCAATGAATGAGAAATTTATTAAATTTTAGTATTTTTTTCATTTTCTTACTACTTAACTGTTTCTCTATCGCCAGTATTTATCCTTAAAATGAAAGCTTTTTACTGAAGCTGTAAAAAATAAAATAAAATAAAAGGTTTGGGCTCTGACAACGCCAGATAACTAAAGATAGCAAAGTTAGGAAAGACAGGTGGAGAGGTGATTGAATAAGAAAGCCATGATTCGACCAGAGCAAGAAGCGCCACTCCAGAGAGATGGAGCAGTGTTCACTTCAAGTTTTTGATTCCGACTCTCTGAAAAAGCTCAGAATCTTTACTTTAAATAGGCTGGTCATTCCTACCTACAGCGCATGAGAGAGATTTTTATTTCGGCGAATCATATGTACGTTTATTTTCGCCAATCAGGGGCTACTACGCCCGCGCCCCATGAGCTCTTGCGGTGTCGAGATCGTGAACTAGCCCCCTCTCTCCATACTGAAGCGAAAGATTTATTGAAAAGATATAGAAAGGTAGGTGGGTGTCTTGTGGCCCGTGAAGAGGGTAACTTCAATTTGTTCGTGGTGAAGAAGCTGGCAAAACAATAAAAATGACGGTTTTTTTCACGAACTTGTCTTTGGTCTAGGTCGACTTAGAAGCCCCAAGATTTCATTAAAAGTCCGTTTATCAGATATCCTATTCAAACTAAAAGTTTCCCAGAATTTTTGCCGTTTTTTTCCGACCACTGTGTCTCGCCGCAGAGCTATGTTTCACTTCATAGGAACCTGTGTACTTGTCCTGCAGTGGCCAAAGCCCCATGTGTGTGCACCGGGTCTAAAAGACAGTTAGCTAGCACAATGTATCACTTTCTCACCAAAGAAAACGTGAAGCGATGGAACCAGAACAACAATCCTATCCTGTCAAAGAAAATTTTTGAGACTTTTCAAGTGAGTGAGCCTTATATATATATATCCGAAGATCAACAGGTTAGTTTCCAACGCAAATTGCTAATATCGGCTCCCTCCCAGAGGCCCAGAAGGTATGGACATATCCAAGTATAGACTGTACAAGTTATTTACCATCTATTAGATCAATCTTTCTTTTGTTTATTTTATTGCTGTTTTTTCTCTAATTTTCTGAGTTTATTAATTTATAAGAAACATCAGTGATTACGTAAGTAAAAATAACAATATATTTTTACATTTATGGATTGCAGAAACATGTTTTACACCAATAAACTCTATCCTCATACATTAACTGCTAAGAGGAAACAAATTTACAAACAATATATATATATATAAGTAATCGTCTCCCAGCTGTAGACGATCGAGAAAAAGGAATGAATAAGGAGGTAGATGATATAATAAGAAGGTTTGTTTTATAACTGGCAATATTTTCCTCCTAATCCTCTATACACACGTTACGGGTTTGTTTACCCTAGGCTACAAGGTATTAGGCTTAACATTGCTAGACGTAACTCCCCCCTACCAGTTTACGGACATTCCCCGTAAACTCATAACATGCGACATCAGCTATGTATCTATAGCAAAACAAAACAAAAAGCATACTCTGTTAATAATAAAAATATGAAAAGAAAAATGTCTTCCAGGTCCATCTAAAATCACAGCACAGACCCATATAACAAAAAAAAAACATAATAAAACAATAAAAAAAAATATATAGGCCTCTCGGGACTGGTACGCTGAGGTTGCGAATCTCAAGTTGGTCTCCGTCGCCTGCGACGCACTCCAGAGTTATGTGTCGACGACGGGGCTCCCAGGCTCCACCGCGGGGAACTTGAGCTGTTCCACATGTACCGTCCGCCGTTTGATCGGGGGTGTAATCCTTTTGACAATGACCACGTTATGTTCGCGGAGAGCGATCACTTGGAAAGGACCCTCGTACCGAACTAGTTCCTTACCCCTGTTCGACCCTTTTCTCCGGTACACGAGCGCGCCGAGTTTAAGTTTGCCCAGAATATCGTGGACTTTGAGGTTGTCACGCACCACCCATCACCGTTTCTTATTCTCGAGCCTTCCCCGAACGGCCACCCACTGTTTCTTTAGCGCTATCTGATTACTGACTACCCGTGCGGCCAGTTCTTCATCAATCGCCGTACTCCTGCTATCGCGCCGGCATCTTCAAAGTCCGAACAGCGTATCGACCGGAGAAAAACCGGTGGCAGAATGAATTGAGTGGTTATACGCAATGACTGCCTTTTCCATCGCCACGTTGGGTTCTAACCCCTTCTCTCCATGGTAAATTCGTAGGTGGTCGCTGAGCATGCTGTGCAGCCGCTCTACGTCTCCTCGACTCTTCGGGTGTCCTGGAGTGTTGAGATGCCAACGGATCTCTAAGGCCGCCGCCTCAGCCCTGATTTCGGTGTTATCGAACTCTCTACCAGCGTCGGAAGCTATCGTGTCTGGTACGCCATAAAATTGGCACCATGTGCGTAGTGCCCTTAGGACTGCTTCCGCTGATCGTTCTGCTATCAGATGGGCCATCGCTGTTTTGCTGAACCTATCGACAATGGTGACCCATTTGTAACCCCTCCATATGAACGTGTCCACCTGCGAATCCTCCAACGGACGGTCTGCCGTGGGCGTCTCCTCCTGTATTGCTCTGGGGGGGGGGGGGGGTGGCGATCATATTTCGTGGTGAGGCATGTGTCGCAGGTACCAATAACTCTCTCAATTGTGTCTTTCATGCCCCACCAGAAATATCTCCTCTTCAATGCTTGCAGGGTAGCGCCGATTCCCTGGTGGTTTGTCTTCCCTTGGTGGAATGCAAGGGTCACTTCTCTCTACCGCGTTTCTTCTTTTACTGTCTCCACCTTCAGGGTACATCAGACGAACGTACGATCGACTCCGATCCTCTCCGTCCTCCATTGGCGTTTGATGCGGTCCCAGATGGTCGCATTTCCCACGTACATGTAGTGCGTTTTCCCTGGAGTAGATGTGTCCTTCAGGGCGCGGCAAATCATATCGTTGTTTATCCCCGGTGTCGACCAGATCTTGACGATATTGTAGTGGCCGTACTTCTCGGATTCCATGTTGAAGAGCCCAGAAGTTCTGGTGAGCCAAATGATCTGGCGCCTCTTGTCATTTATTATGGCATCGACGTCCTCAATGTCCGAGGGCCTATCCCCCGCTGAACTCCCGTCACTCGGAACATCACTGGCTGGAGCCCCCTCCCGCATCCCTTCCTCGCCGGGTGACCATTCCTGGACGAATTGGTGGGTGTCACGTGATGGTCCCGGAATCTCCTCTTCGATCGGATTCACGACCAACGCGCGGCATAACCATTCGGCCACGACGTTCTCCTTCCCCGGTTTGTAAATAATGTCGATGTTGTATTGACTGAGGAACTCCTTCCATCTGGTAATCCACGCTGATGACTCTTTTATTTTTCCCACCCATTGGAGGGGTCGATGATCTGTTTTAACCCGAAACTTCCTCCCGAATACGTAGGGCCGGAAGTGTTCTATCGCCCATACGATACCCAGTAATTCGCGTTCTAGCGCGCTATATCTACTCTCGGATTCGGTAAGGCGTCTGCTAGCGTATGCTATTGGTCGCTGCCCCCCATCGCAATCCTGCGAGAGTACCGCCCCTAACGCGTATTCACTCGCATCTGTTGTAATCATGAAGGGGAGTGCAAAATCTGGAAACGCTATTATAGGCTCCCCCTGTAGCCACTCCATGCAACGTCTTATATTGTTCTCCATTACCGGGGTAATGACGACTTTTTGTCCTTTTTTAAGGAGATTGTTAATAGGGACGAGGTACTCCGCCATATCTGGAACGAATCTGCGGTAGTAGTTCAGGGATCCGAGTAAGCGCCGGATTCCTTTGACGTCTTTCGGGATAGTCATCCGCTGGATGGCCTCCACATTCCCACGATTTTCTTGGGGTTGCACTCCCTCTCTGGAAATTATGTGGCCTGAAAATTTCACCTGCTCTTGTCCCAAAAGCGACTTCTCCGCAGACAATTTCAGCCCGAATTGCTTAATTCTGTCAAAAACCTTTCGCAGATGGTCCTGGTGTTCTACCTCATCTCGACTGAAAACCAGGAGGTCGTCCATATATATCTGGCAAAACGACTCCCCAATCCCTCTTTACAATTCGTCCATCAGCCTCTGGAACGTTATTGGCGCGTTTTTCAGCCCAAACGGCATTCTGGTGAATTCGTAATGTCCCCGCTCGAACGTGAATGCCGTTTTGTGTTGGTCTCCACGACGCATCCGAATTTGATGATAACCCACCTTCAGGTCCAGTGTACTGAATACCTTTGCTCCACTTAGGCGGTCCAGGATGTCTTCAAAGCGAGGAATGGGGTATTTTTCGTCTATAGTATTGTCGTTTAATTGTCTGTAGTCTATTACTACGCGGTATTTTTCGTCACCGGACGACCCTTTCTTTTTCACTGCCCACAGGGGACTGTTGCATGGATACATACTATCTACTATGATGCCCTGTCGTTTCGATTCCTCGATTTCGTCCCTTATATGCTGTCGCAGCGCCTGCTGGTATCGTCTCTCTTTGATATATATCACTCTCTCCTCCTTGAGTGGGATCTCATGGACCGTTTCCCCCGTCACTCCCAGTTTGTCCCCTTCGTTGAAAACTATATCGGCATACTCTCGCCGAATAGCGCGTTCCCAGTTGTCCTCCTGATTGATCGCTCCGATTCGCTCCTTCCCGTCCCCCACGGTTCCCGTACACCGGTATAACATTCTTCCCAGTCTAATATCCCATATTCCGTTACGGCACTTCAATCTTGCTCCTACCCTTCCCAAGAGATCGCACCCTATGATACCATCGTACTCGCGCGGCATCTTCCTAACCACGTGTATTTTCAAATATTCCCCCTTTTTCGCCCACCTATCCAATCCCATCGTCAATTCGCCTTCGATTTTACACGGCCCTCCCAGGGTGATAAGCTTGCACTCGCATGCCTGGATCCGCGACGACCCCTCACCGACACAATCTGTCCGCCGCTTTCCTGCTGAGAATAGTACAGGAACTCCCCGTGTCTATCAAGCATCTCACTCCTCTCACCACTCCAATAATGGGTATGCCGCCGTAATTCCCTCTGACGCTATAGTTTATTAACGTGCGGCCACCCCTCTGCCACCCCACTCCTCAGGCCACCGCTTGCCGTTTCCTTCCTCCTTCCGTGCCATATCGTCTGCTTCTTACGTAGTCCCTGTCGTCCTCTCCAGTGTCTCCTCTTCTGCTCCTGAGTTTATCTTCTTCTTCTTCTGTCTCCGACGCTCCCGTAGTTTTTGACGATTCGGAGGGGGTTCTGGTTCTTCTCCATACCCTCTGTGCATTTACCTCCATCGGTTCCGGCCTATACCTCTCTGTTCGCTGGAAAATGTATGGACACTGCCTCAATTCCGCATTCAAAACATTATGTTCGCGGGCACTGCGCCACTAAGTGTCCAATTCTTCCACATCCGTGACATCTTCTGTCCTCCTTCCTCCCGCTGGGTCTCGGTATCCTTTGGCTAAGTCTCCTTCCTTCAACCGCCGCCCCTTTTTTTCTCCGCATACCGTTGATCCTTCCTCTTCCATGCCTGTTGCGGCATTCTCGGCCTCCTGTACATCACCTTGGACCACCCTGCCTCGTCTGCCTCTAATTTTTTTTCTTCCTCACGGGCACTAGTGTCCATTAAATCTTGGGCGCACTCAATGAACGATCGGTCTCCCGGTAGACTATCTTTCTTGCCAGTATCCCTGGCCAACTGTACCTTCAGAATGGTCGATAGGAATGCCATCCGGCCTTCCACTTCCGCTAGGTTCACAGTTTCTCTCATTTTTTCCGTTATTTTGTTAAACTTTGCCAAGAGTTCTCCGGCGTACTGCCCTTTCGTTTGATTGGGCCGTCTGGTCTCCCTGAACATCTGGAAGATGTCCTCTTTTGGTGTCCATCTGCCTCCTCCGTATGCCTTCTTTAGTCTTTCTTTTACCACGGTCCATGGGGTGTCTTCGTCGGCCTGTATTAGGTTTAGTACGCTCCGTTTTATTCTACACACTAGGTCCGCTTTGATTGATTTTGCGTCACCAGAGTCGAGTAAACCCTCACTTGCCTTCGCGTCTACTCTTTCCATAATCCTATCACCACCTTTGATGAAATGGTTCAATTCACCTAACTCTCCTGAGAATTTCTCTAGGTCCGATATTGTTCTCCTCAGGTCCTGTGACGTCGCCGCTCGCACCTTCATCCAAGCCAGGGAGTTTGCATGAGCTTCGGTCATCGTTTCCCTAGGTAATTCGGGCAATTCAAAAGCCGCAGGCCGTAATTCTACCATGTAACTAGGTCACTTTTTCCCAATAAAACAACAGGAAAAAAAATTAAAATTTTACTCACAGTTGTTTACCAGAATACTCGTAGTTTTCGGGTTCCGGAACCAGTAATCGTCTCCCAGCTGTAGACGATCGAGAAAAAGGAATGAATAAGGAGGAAGATGATATAATAAGAAGGTTTGTTTTATAACTGGCTTTATTTTCCTCCTGATCCTCTATACACACGTTACGGGTTTGTTTACCGTAGGCTACAAGGTATTAGGCTTAACATTGCCATACCGCTAGACGTAACTTATTTATATACACACACACGTTGTTCTTAAAGGGTATTTTTTTAAATAGATATTGGCAATTTGCCGTTAACCGTTAACAGAGTGTCCCTACACAATTCTGGCTACCGTGTCTGGTTTTTTATGAGTACATCCCATTATCTTATCTCTCACTGCAGC